>OY740782.1:72005175-72545427 GCA_963514005.1 Raja brachyura
ATAACATCCTTAAGGATTCATTGAACGAATTCCAAAGTGCAGGATAAATTGAATGGGTCAGGAGGTATCTGTGGAGGGAATGGACAGATGATGATTTGAATCAGCACCCTTCTTCAGACTGATTTCTTCAGACAGTGACTGAAAAAGCTGGAATTTTCTTTCTTTTTCTGGCTTTCTCCCACCTACTCCATCAGTCTAAAAAAGGGTCCCTACCCAAAACATTGTCTGTCTATTCTCTCCATCAATGCTGTCCATTGCGTTGCTCCAGCACTTTGTTTTTGCTCAAGTTGCCAGCATCTGCAGTTTCTTGTGTCTCCTTTAAGAGTTACTGTTTAGCTGAAATTTTGCCCGTCAGCCAATCGCGTTTCTAATTTAGTTTCATGCATCTGTTTGTTTGGAACAGTGGGAACCTTCTGCAGTTGATGCATGACTTTCAATTTCCACTGGCCTGCAGCTGCTGGAATTCATATTTCACTAAGGGTTGTCTTATGTTGTATAATGTGACTGGTAGTGTCTTGCATGAAGAGGGACCTCTATTGGAAATATGTATTACTTTCCAATTATGTTTTTAATAAAACACATTCATTTTTGCTTCTTTTTCGCTCATCTCTAATTGTCCTTGAGAAGGCTGTTCTTTTCTTAAGCCATTGGTCCAATTGCTCAAGATACTTCCACTGTGCATTGAGTAGTGAGTTCCAGAACTTAAACCCAGTGACAATGAAAGGCCAACAAGATAATTCCAAGTCAAGATGGTGACCTGTTTGCTCTTTGTCCTCAGTTTTATTGGGGCCCTTGCTAACCCCTTCTTGAGTTGCTTTGATTGTCAAGTTAGTTCCTCTCACCACCTCTGGAACCCCCTTCTGATTAAAGTTGCTTTGATGACAAGGTGTCCCTCTCAGCACCTCTGGAATTCAGCTTGTCCATGTTTGAACTGGAGCTGTTATGAAGTCTGGAGCGGAGTTGGCCTGGCAAACCCAAACTGGACATCAGTGAGGAGATCATTGATACATAGCTCAACAGTGTTGTCAATCAGCATCTCAACATATAGTTGATGATTGAGAGGAGACCGTTTTGCATTTATTACCTGGATTGGATTTCTCCTGCTTTTTGTGAATTAGGTAGACCTGGGAATTACCATATCCATGTCACACAGTGAAACAAATTTAAATTAACCTGAAATCTTGCCAATAATCATGAATCACATGAGAACTGCTAGACATTTAACTGCTAGACACAAGGCACCATGGATGCTGGAATCATGCATTAAACAGAAAAAGTGTAGGAGTAACTCATCAGTCATGCCAACACTCTGTGCCCTATTTACCTGCTGGCTTTGGCTTGTATTCCCATTGACTTGCATTGGTAAAATTATCTTTTGGTCCAATGTTGCCTCAGATATAAGGGCCTCATTATTGATTTCAGTTTCACTACGGCTTCATCTACAGCTATCTATTTATTCTCTTCAATCTTATAAAGAAAATTTCCAAGAACTTTATATTCCTCCATTCTGGGTTTTTTGCCTATTCTCAAATGGTACCACTCCACCACTGCTGGCTGTTCTTGTGGCTCCCAACGTATTAAGCTCTGAAATCCCACCTTAAATCTTAAAAGGCAACATTTATATTGGGTCACTCAAGGTCACATTTTTGTTGCATTGCATTTCTGAGAAACATCCTGAGAAGTTTCATTACATTAAAGGCACTAAATGAAAGCAACTTTCTTTAGTTTGTTATAAATTTAATTGAAAGTGCCATTTTAGACATAGGTAAATCTTGTTTATACTGGGGCTGCCTAGCAGCTACAATAAATTTCATGAAACTTCCCAAAGTACTTTAGGCTAACAGAATCAACATGGTCATGTTGATCAAAGTCAAAGGCAATGTCAATTTTACTTCAGAGTCACGTGAGTGACTACGTGAAGAAGCCCCGCCAGGCGTATGCTCGGCATTACGTCGACGCATGTCGGTAGGAACGGGCTGCAGATCGCGGCTCCACCAGCGGTGAGTAACAGGCCCGCAGGTAAGTGGTTTTAAAAAACTACTTCCTGGGTATTTAAGCTCCATGATGTTGGCTGGCTAGCCAGGAGGAGTTTGTGAAAAAATGGAGAGTAGTGGAGAAAAGTCGGTGCGGGTTAAGCGCGCGTCCCGGGTGGAAGCAGGTAAACATCGATCGGGACTACAGATAAGTCCGGAGCCGGTTCCGATACCGGTAGCAGTAGACCCACCCGTTAATCAGCCTTTAGCTGCTCCACTGCCACAGGTCACTGAGGGCACTCCAGTGGGCAAGAAAAGTAAGAGGAAGTCTGTCAGGGCCGTTATATCTGACGAGCCTTCAGAAAGCCAAGCCATGTGCCTAAGGATGGAGCAAATGGAGAAAATGCTCCAAAACCTGATCAACCAAGGGTTCAAAGACCCAGAATATTCCCAGGCAGCCCCTGAGGGGGTTCCATATCAAGGATATGGCGCCTATACAACATGGGAATGTGAACCTCCAGAGCCTTGTTTAGGTCTGGAAGAAGTCTCCTTTGAGCAAGTCTCAGGAGTACCAGGGCGGCAGGAGACTGACCCTGAAGGTGGTGTTTTTGGTCTTGAATACCTACCACAGCACAAGAGTAAAACTCCAGGTGCACCTGATGTAGCACAATCCTTTGCTATACCAGAAGGGAGCGGTGAGGCCATGGAAGAAAACACAATTCACAGATGTGTTGGTCTTGAATACCTACCACAGATGAATTGTATACCTTTATAAAACATCTGAGACAGTATACCTTTATAAAACATCTGTGAATTGTGTGTCACTCAGGGTGCCAATGGTTAATCCGGCAATTTGGACACCCATGAGTTCAACGAAAACAAGCCTGAAGGCTTTGTGTCTCAATGCGAGGAGCATTCGTAATAAGGTGGATGAGTTGAAGGTGCAGATAGCGATTAATGACTATGCTATAGTTGGAATCACGGAGACTTGGCTCCAGGATGACCAAGGCTGGGAGCTGAACATCCAGGGATATTCAATATTCAGGAGGGATAGACGAAAAGGAAAAGGAGGTGGGGTAGCGTTGCTGGTGAGAGAGGAGATTAATGCAATAGAAAGGAAGGACATTAGCGTGGAGGATGTGGAATCGATATGGGTAGAGCTGCGAAACTCTAAGGGGCAGAAAACGCTAGTGGGAACTGTGTACAGGCCACCTAACAGTAGTATTGGAGTTGGGGATGGCATCAAACAGGAAATTAGAAATGCGTGCAACAAGGGTAACACGGTTATAATGGATGACTTCAATCTGCATGTAGATTGGGTGAATCAAATTGGCAGGGGTGCTGAGGAAGAGGATTTCCTGGAATGTATGCGGGATAGTTTTCTCAACCAACATGTGGAGGAACCAACGAGAGAGCAGGCTATTCTAGACTGGGTATTGAGTAATGAGGAAGGGTTAGTTAGCAGTCTTGTTGTGCGTGGCCCCTTGGGCAAGAGTGACCATAATATGGTTGAGTTCTTCATTAGGATGGAGAGTGACAAAATTAAGTCAGAAACAAGGGTTCTGAACTTGAACAAAGGTAACTTTGAAGGTATGAGATGTGAATTGGCCAAGATAGACTGGCAGGTGATTCTTAAAGGGTTGACAGTGGATGTGCAATGGAAGGTATTTAAAGACTGCATGGATGAAGTACAAAAGTTGTTCATACCAGTTTGGCAAAAGAATAAATCGGGGAAGGTGGTGCATCCATGTATAACAAGGGAAATCAGGGATAGTATAAAAACAAAAGATGAGGCATACAAATTTGCCAGAAAAAGCAGCCTACCGGAGGACTGGGAGAAATTCAGAATCCAGCAGAGGAGGACAAAGGGCTTAATTAGGAAAGGGAAAATAGATTATGAAAGGAAACTGGCAGGGAACATAAAAACTGACTGCAAAAGTTTTTATAGATATGTAAAGAGAAAGAGACTAGTTAAAACAAATGTTGGTCCCTTGCAGTCAGAAACAGGTGAATTGATCATGGGGAACAAGGACATGGCAGACCAATTGAATAACTACTTTGGTTCTGTCTTCACTAAGGAAGACATAAATAATCTGCCGGAAATAGCAGTGGAACGGGGGTCAAATAAGATGGAGGAACTGAGTGAAATCCAGGTTAGCCGGGAGGTGGTGTTGGGTAAATTGAACGGATTGAAGGCCGATAAATCCCCAGGGCCAGATAGTCTGCATCCCAGAGTACTCAAGGAGGTAGCCACAGAAATAGTGGATGCATTAGTGATAATTTTTCAAAATTCCTTAGATTCTGGAGTAGTTCCTGAGGATTGGAGGGTAGCTAATGTAACCCCACTTTTTAAAAAAGGAGGGAGAGAGAAAGCGGGGAATTACAGACCAGTTAGTCTAACATCGGTAGTGGGGAAACTGCTAGAGTCAGTTATTAAAGATGGGATAGCAGCGCATTTGGAAAGTGGTGAAATCATTGGACAAAGTCAGCATGGATTTACGAAAGGTAAATCATGTCTGACAAATCTGATAGAATTTTTCGAGGATGTAACTAGTAGAGTGGATAAGGGAGAACCAGTGGATGTGTTATATCTAGACTTTCAGAAGGCTTTCGACAAGGTCCCGCATAAGAGATTAGCATACAAACTTAAAGCACACGGTATTGGGGGTTCAGTATTGATGTGGATAGAGAACTGGCTAGCAGACAGGAGGCAAAGGGTAGGAGTAAACGGGTCCTTTTCAGAATGGCAGGCAGTGACTAGTGGGGTGCCGCAAGGCTCAGTGCTGGGACCCCAGCTATTTACAATATATATTAATGATTTGGACGAGGGAATTCAATGCAACATCTCCAAATTTGCAGATGATACCAAGCTGGGGGGTATAGTTAGGTGTGAGGAGGATGCTTGGAGGCTGCAGGGTGATTTGGATAGGCTGAGTGAATGGGCAGATGCATGGCAGATGCAGTACAATGTGGATAAATGTGAGGTTATCCACTTTGGTGGCAAAAACATGAGGGTAGACTATTATCTGAATGGTGGCAGATTAGGTAAGGGGGAGATGCAACGAGACCTGGGTGTCATGGTACACCAGTCATTGAAAGTAGGCATGCAGGTGCAGCAGGCAGTGAAGAAAGCAAATGGTATGTTAGCATTCATAGCGAAAGGATTTGAGTATAGGAGCAGGGAGGTTCTACTGCAGTTATACAGGGTTTTGGTGAGGCCACACCTGGAGTACTGCGTACAGTTTTGGTCTCCAAATCTGAGGAAAGACATCCTTGCCATAGAGGGGGTACAGAGAAGATTCACCAGACTGATTCCTGGGATGTCAGGACTTTCATATGAGGAAAGATTGGATAGACTCGGTTTGTACTCGATGGAATTTAGAAGATTGAGGGGGGATCTTATAGAAACCTACAAAATTCTTAAGGGGTTGGACAAGCTAGATGCTGGAAGATTGTTCCCGATGTTGGGGGAGTCCAGAACAAGGGGTCACAGTCTAAGGATAAGGGGGAATTCCTTTAGGACCGAAATGAGGAAAACATTCTTTACACAGAGAGTGGTGAGTCTCTGGAATTCTCTGCCACAGAAGGTAGTTGAGGCCAGTTCATTGGCTATATTTAAGAGGGCGTTAGATGTGGCACTTGTGGCTAAAGGGATCAGGGGGTATGGAGAGAAGGCAGGTACGGGATACTGAGTTGGATGGTCAGCCATGATCACATTGAATGGCGGTGCAGGCTCGAAGGGTCGAATGGCCTACTCCTGCACCTATTTTCTATGTTTCTATGTTTCTATGTTTCTACGATGCGAGGACAGGAAATACGTTTCCAGCGGGTCCTCAAGCTTATTGCGGCTGGCATCACTGCTTTTGGGAAGCAGGTAGAAGAGATTGCAATGTCTAAACTACAAAAAGACATGTTGGTATTGTTTTGTAATTCTTATTTTGAGATCAATTGTATGAGGAAAATTGCCATTCGGCCCATACTGCACCCTAGATTTGCAGGTCTGTGAAAATCAAGTAATGTTCAAGCTCCCGCTTATTTATTCGGAGAGAACCTGCCTAAGCCAATTAAAGACATTGATGAGGAGGCAAAGACTATCAGCCTCATGAAACCTTTCATGTATAGCCAAAGAACTGGCTGGATAAGATGGGGGTTTGATTCAGGAGCAGGAACAAGCAGAGGCAGGGGTATGGTGAGAAGGTATTATTACCCATCACAGCCCAATGTCCACCCATATGTTGGAAGGAGGAAACCGTCACGGTCATTTGCTGAGGTACAAATACTTTATTCCATCACAGAGAAAACTTTTGGGGAACCTCCGGTTGGTGGTAGATTACAATTGTTTTATGATGAATGGTGCTGGATAACATCTGATCGGTTTATAATAGATACTGTGTCAGGTTCTATAATAGAATTTATGGAAGGAGTTGATCGACCTGTACAGAATAAACCTAATCAGGTTTGGTGTTTTCTGCACCTGAAAATTCTCAGATAAAAGAAGAAGTAAAAAAAATTATTTGAAAAAGGAGTAATTGAAAGTATGGGGAATCATCTGCAACAATTTGTGTCAAATACTTTCCCCAGGCCAAAGAAAGATGGGGGTTGTAGAGTCATTCTGGATTTCACAAAATTGAATTCATATGTCCAGTATAGACATTTCAAAATGGACACCTTCAACACTGCAAAGCAGTTGTTGTCCATAGGCTGTTACATGGCTACTATAGATTTAAAAGATGCGTATTATTCAGTGCCAATTCATCACCATTATCGCAGGTACTTGAAGTTTAATTGGATGGATCAGCTGTGGCAATATAAAGCATTACCTAATGGGTAAAGTTCAGCTCCCAGGCTGTTCACAAACTTATTGAAACCAGCACTTGCATTGTTGAGGGCTTAAATCACATTGTCATGGCTTATCTTGATGATATTTTAATTGTTAACGCCACTCAGGAATCATCTGAAGAATCAGTTTCAGCAACTATAAGCCTGTTTGAAAGGCTAGGGCTTCTGATCCATCCAACGAAATCAAAGCTACAACCATCCCAAACAATTGATTAATTAGGGTTTGTCATTAATTCAGTTGCTATGTCAGCAACTTTGCCAGCAGATAAAGTTGTGGATATTACAAATGTGTGTAGTTGCCTTGCTGACAAACCTTATCCCTCCATCCGAGAAGTAGCTAGGATTATTGGTAAGATAGTAGCAGCATCCCTGCTGTTGAGTTTGGTCCTCTGCATTATCAAAATCTTCAAAGGGCAAGAGCACAAGCACTAAAAGAACGTGCAGGTCATTTTGATAGGTCCATGCAGTTGCCAAAGGAAGCTTTAGCTGAATTACAGTGGTGGATTGGGAATGTTGCACAAGCTGCTAAAAACATTTTTGTTCAGCAACCTTCAGTGGTATTGCAAATTGATGTGAGTGCTCTCGGATGGGGGGGCTACGGACAATGACACAAGTTGTGGTGGTAGATGGACTGTCCAAGAGGATTTAATTCTCCAAACATATGGTATCAATTAATTGGAGTTATTGGCCGCATTTTTTGGATTGATAACTTATAGTTCCACAATGAAGGACTTGCATGTTCAATTATAAGTAGACAATACCACAGCTGTAGCATATATCAATCACATGGGTGGAGTAAGATCAGTATCATGTGATTATCTGGTCAACCTGATGTGGCATTGGTGTGTATCTAGGAATATCTGGCTTTCAGCTATCTATCTCCCAGGGAAAGACAATATTGTGGCAGACAACAGATCACGAAAGTTCAAAGACAATACAGAATGGATATTAAATCCACAAGTTTTCAAAAAGATTGTCAGTCCGTATGGGTAACCAGACATTGATCTGTTTGCGTCCAGATTAAATCACTAGTTGCCTAAATACGTTTCATGGGAGCCTGGCCCAGGAGCAGTAGCGTTGGATGCATTCTCGCTACATTGGGGAAATATGTTCTTCTATGCTTTTCCCCCATTCTGCCTGATTAGGCAATGTCTCACCAAAACAGAGCAAGACTCCACCAAGGGCGTTTTGGTGGTTCCAAACTGGCCTACACAGCTATGGTTCCCATTGATGCTTAGAATGATAATTGAACCAATTATGACGGTTCCCAGCTCCAGCGATTTGTTGGTACAACCAGTGACAGAAGAAATTCATCCATTGCATGATCATATTAATTTGTTAATCTGCAGGTTCTAACCAGACCATTCCAAGTGCTTGGACTGTCGGATAGGACCATGGATGTCATAACTGCAGCTTGGAGAAATAGCACTAAGAAACAATATATGTCTCATATAAAGAAATGGGAAGCTTTTTGTATTCAGTCAGATATATCATATCATACTGCAAACATATCAGATGTATTGGAGTTCCTTGCTATGTTGCATTTTGATCAGCACCTCAGTTATAGTGCCATTAATAGTGTTCGTAGTGCTTTGTCTTCCTATTTACAACAATTTTCAGAACATCAATCTATCGGGTCTCATCCATTAATATCCCGATTTATGAGAGGGATTTTTAATAAAAATCCTCCCAAACCCAGATATACAGAAATTTGGGATGTCAGTATAGTTCTTACATTGCTTCGGCAATGGGCTCCAATTACGTTACTGTCTTTTCAGAAGTTAACATTTAAAGTGGTAATGCTCATGGCATTAGGGTCAGCACAAAGAGTACAAACATTGCCAATGTTACGTTTAGATTTTATGCATTTGTCTGCAGATAACATTACTTTTTATGTTTATGATGTAATCAAACGTAGCAGACCAGGGAAGTCTGGAACCAAGGTAATCTTTAAAGCATACCCTGTTGACCAAACATTGTGTGTGGTTAAGCATCTGACTCGATATATTGAAGTAACCAAGAGTCTTCGGGGTTTTTTACCCATAGAAAAACATATAAAAAGTGTCAGTACAAACTATTTCTAGATGGTTAAAACAGGTTTTGGATTTAGCTGGAATAGACACTGATGTGTTTAAATCTCACTCCACCAGGGCAGCATCCACATCCGCGGCGAAGGCACAGGACGTGCCACTTGACCAAATTTTAGAGGCTGCAGGAAGGTGTAAAGAAGATTTTTTTTTCCAAGTTTTACAATAAACCTGTTCTCACAGTGCCAGGATTTGGACATGCAGTGTTTGGTTCTGTTTGGTTGTTCGCTTTGTTTTATGTAATGGTTTTATATCTTTTGTTGTAATCTCCACCTGGGATAGAGGGGTTATTACTTTTCTTTTCTTTTTTATTATTATTATTAAAATACTTATTGCATAATTCAAGCAATGTTCAATATATATTATTTACTCACTACTGTGTCAACTGAAACAGTGTGTCGTATGGAATGAATCTACAGCATGAAAATCACAGAGCTTCAAAATCTTCACGTAGTCACTCACGTGACTCCGAAGTAAAATAGTAACATTAAACGAAAACTTACCTCATCGTAACTCCTCATAAAATAAAGATCAAACTTCAAACAGGTAAGTTCTCGTTTAATCTTACTATTTTATTCATCACATGCACCCAAAGGTGCAGTGAAATGAATTTGCCAGCAGCAATACACTTAAAAAGAACACACAATACACAATAAAATTTAACACAAACATCCACCACAGCATTCTTCACTGTGGTGGAAGGAAACAAAGTTCAGTCTGTCCTCCTCCTTGTTCATCCATGGTCGGGGCCATGAACCCTCCGCAGTCGCCGTTAGGGACAGCCGGATGTACTCTCGTTGGGATGATTGAAACTCCAACATTGGGACAGTCAACCGCACTCCGTGGCTTGGAGGTCCCAAACTCAGCACTTGCCTACCAGAGACCGCTGCTTCAGTATGTTATAGGTCGCAGGCCGGTGGTTGAAGCTCTTCTCCGGCGATCCCCGGCGAGGGATCCCAGGCTCCGGAAGGTAAGTCCACACCACACCTGCGGCTAGAAGCTCCTCAGACCGTGCCTTCAGGATGTTATAGGCCGCAGGCCGGCGGCTGGAGATCTTCTCCGACAAACCCCGGTGAAGGATTCCAGGCTCCGGATTGTAAGTCCACTCCATGCCCGCAGCTACAAGCTCCGCAAATGACAGCCCCATGGTGCCAAAGTCCCCAGGCCAGCATTCAGAGCACTCCTCTCTGGTGTCCCCCGGCAAGGGTTTGCCTGCTCCGCGATGGAAAGTTCTGCTGCCAATGCTCCAGGCCCGACTCCAGGAAAGGCCGCTCCAATCCATGGTGTTAGGCCGCGAGGGAGGCAACATGGAAAAAGTCACCTCTCCGCGGAGGAGGTGACCAAAAACGTTTTCCCCCCTTTCCCCTCCCCACCACCCCCAACACGAGAAACACCGAGAGACACCCAAACCAACACTAGACACACCAAAAAAACAAAAAGAGTAGAAATAACGAACACGCTGCTGGCAGGGCAGCCGTTTTCCAGCACCCCCACCGAATGATCTTGTACACTTCCCAACATATTTCCAAAAATGAACACTCAGTATATGTGTCCTTTACAGAACTGGTTCCCTGGAATTATTTGCTCTAAAAACTGTGGGAATTCTGGGTTCAGTAATCTGTGGCACATACCCTTAGAAATAGTAAAGATTGTTTAACATAATTATAAATTATGGGGGAGTATTCAAGAGCCCCCAAAGGGAAAAATAACCCCTTCAGATTCGTGGAATCTTATTATTCCAGCTTCTGCAGCTAAGTCCACAGGTTGTAAGGCTCCATATGTTCTGTAAAACAGATTATTTGTCATCTAGGGTCCCCAATTTATGGAGGGTTTTACTCAGTGTTAATTGTTAAGGGCTATGTAGATGTTGCCCTTATTAATATCAGCAGAGGGCATTGGTGTAGAGATGTGAGGTGTAGCAGCAAAACAATTATTTCAAATGTTGTATTCAGAGATGTGGAAAAACTAAGGGTGAATCTGTTCCCAAGGAGGAAAAAGCCACATGAAAGCCAATGGGGCTGAAGCGCTTCTCCTGCACCAATGTTTCTGAGGTGGGATGGAGGTGGTTGCTTTAAAATGGAAAATCTGGCAAAATAATGTTTGGTCTTTGATTAGAAACTTGCAGCCCATCTCAATTATGATCCCAAAGGTGAAATTTGAGAAATTGATGCAGCACAGTGGCACCCCTGCTAACTCACAGCACCAGAGACCCAGGTTCAATCCTGACCATGGGTGCCGACTGTGTCCCCGTAACCGGATGTGTTTTCTGTCACTCCCTCCCATACCCCAAAAGATGTGCAGTTTTGTACGTTAATTGGCCTCTTAAATTGCCCCAGGTTTGCTTGGATTGGGATAACATAGAAACAAGTGTGAATAGGTGATCGATGGCCTGCGGGACTCAGTGGGCTGAAGGGCCTCTTTCTCTGCTGTATTTCTAAACTAACCTAAATTAAAACTGAATTCAACTTTTAAAATATGATTATCTCACACATGTTAACATCTTTTCAGTAATACCATCAATGAAAGTATAGCTTGATAGGGTTAATACATATCTCTATACCCAGTGCTTTCCGAGTACACTTGTTTCTATGTGAGGCATATTTAACCATGGAAAATGTATTCCATCACTGTAATCTCAGGAGCAACAACAGCTGTGCTGTGGAAAGCTCTCCATTTCTTTGTTTAGACACCATAGACAAGAACAAATTACAACTGATGGGATTACAATTCATTGTGACAGCTGTCATGAGCAAGGAAATGCCAATTTACCAAATGTTAATTTACTCAATAAAAATATAGGCATCAGTATTTAATGTTTACCTTGTGCTCCCATAGGGTCATTTTGTCAGTTAGAGAATGTTTAATTAAGAAACTGGAGCATGCATTTAGAAAATAAAACTACTTGAATTAAGTTTAAATGTTTTATTTCAAAATAAAATACATAAGATTGATACTGTGCTATTGAGCATACTTACGAGAACATATTTTTAAAATTACGATTTTATCTATTTTAAAAAGTAAGGTTAAAACAACAAAGATTGTCATTAAAGATGCAATTTAAAAATTAAACTTATGCTGCAAAATTGCACTGTAATAATTTCTGCAGGTATACATTACCTATATCCTCCATTTCACTCAAATAGATAATATGGTGAAGCAATATACATCATGGGAGAACACTTTAAAGTCTTTTCTGATAAAGTGTTAGTTTAGCAAAATAATGACATCTAATCATAAATGTTAATTGGACTGAAGATAGTGCATACTTTTAAACTCCATGTGTGGTCTGTGATATAACGAGTTATTTGCAGTTGTTTGTTTTATATTTCCGATGTAATGCCAGTGATGTGATCGGCATTGAATCGGATCATTTAAAGCTGTGGTTATCTGTTATTTTTCACTATTTTTCATTAATGTATATTTATTATTAATGTACTACTTAAAACTAGTATAAATAGATTACACAACTTGGGTGTGATATGATGTGGGAAAAATTCCAAATCTGTTGTTTGTTTTCCTGTTCCACTCAGTTCTCATCAATAACTGCTGGCTTTCCTTGCACTTTTCCTTACCATCTATCTATACACTGTAAATGGATTGATTGTAATCATGTATTGTCTTTCTGCTGACTGGTTAGCATGCAACAAAAAGCTTTTCACTGTACCTCGATACACGTGACAATAAACTAAACTGAACTCTCATCCAAATACCATCTATAGGAGGAGCTCAGCAGGCCAGGCAGCATCCAAAGAGAGAAATGGATGCAACGTTTTATGTTGGGCCTCTTCAGACTGATGGAATAAAGGGAAGATAGCTGGTAGAGAGAGCTGAGGGGAAGAGATAGGGATGAAGCTGCACGTGCGAGGTGGAGCCAGATAAGAAGAGACTGAATGGCAGATGAATCTGTTGGGGAGAGAGGGGTGAAGTTAGTAACTAAAGCTTGAGATGATGAGTGGAGAAGACAAAAAAGGTACAAATTATGGAATCTGATAACAAATAGCTGGGTAGACAAGAAGAAGGGAAATGGGGTAGGGGTGGTGTTTATTGAAATTGGAGAATCCAATGTTCATGCTGTTGGCTTGTAGGTTCCTCGTGTAGAATATGAGGTTTTTATCCAGTTTGTGCGTGGCCTTGCTCAGGCAATTGAGAAGGCCAAGTGTAGACAGATCGGAATGGAAAGGAAATTTGAAGTAGCCAACAGCCAGGACCTCCATCTGGCCATAACAGACAGAGTGAAAATGTTGAGAAGTGGTTCGGTAGTCCATGCTTGATCTCAGCAATGTTGAAGAGGTCACATCAAAAGCATCAAAATGCTCTCCAACCTTTGTCTCACCAAGAGGGCCGTTGAAGTCTTTGAATGCAGCTGAGGGAGGTGGTGCAGGTACAGGCATTGCATCTCCTATGGTTGCTGGGAAAACTGCTTGGAGAGAGGATAGTTTTTCCCCCTCCTCTATCACCCATCATCCACCTCTTCCTACTTGCCTCCCCCATTGTTTCTTCCCCAATCCCTGCCTCTGTTCCCTTCATTACACCATCCCCCCTTCTGGTGCTACAATGAAAGTAGCCATGGTGTTGGCCAACAATGAATCATTCCCCAACCTACAGCTTAAATCCTATTTCTCCTCTCTCATCCGTGGAAAAGGATGGCCATAATTTCTGCCTCACTGCTACTCCAGCCCCAGAAGGAAAACATGATACGTAATAGCTGTCAATTGAGAAAGCTTGTCTGAAATATAGCACCACTATTCTCCGATCCCCATGTGCCTCATTAACTTTACAACAATATAACGTTCTTTTGTGACTTGCATGCCTCAGTGACCTACCACTCATGCCGGACAGTATTGAGTCAATTGCGCAGCATCACTTTGAATCCCAATGTAACCCCACTGATACCAACATTACTTGCTGTTTGCTGTTTAAAATTACCAAAGTTGTTCAGTTAATTCCACAGCTTGTCCAAAGACACAAAGTGCAGAAAACATCCAGCAGGTTAGTGAACGTCCAAGGAGAATACTGATTAATTGATGTGTCGAGACCTCCTTCAGGAAGGAGAAGTAAATGGCAGTCAAATTCATAAATTCAAAGGAGCATGAAGAATATGTGTTTGAACCAATGTACAGAGGTAGAGAAAGATAGAAATGAGTCCAGATGCTCTAATCTAAAGCAAGAATCAAACTGGAGAAACTCGGCAAGACAAGCAGTATCTGTGGGGCGGAGAGAATTGTTGATGTTCAGGATGAGGACCTACACCAGAATTCAGAGAGATATTATGATTGGAATTATACAACTGACCCCTTTTCCTTTCCATGTTGTAGAAGCAGCATCTGCCAACAAACCTTTAACTGTGAGCAAATTTGGGCCCCATATCTGAGGAAGGATGTGCTGGCTCTGGAGAGGGTCCAGAGGAGATATACGAGAATGATTCCAGGAATGAGTGGATTAGCATATGATGAGCATTTGACAGCACTGGACCTGTACTCGGTGGAGTTTAGAAGGTTGAGGGGAGACCTCATTGAAACTTACAGAATAATGAAAGGCATAGATAGAGTGGATGTGGAAAGGGTGTTTCCACTGGTGGGAGAGTCTAGGACCAGAGGTCATAGCCTCAGAATTAAAGGGTGCTCTTTTACGAAGGAGGTGAGGAGGAATTTCTTTAGTCAGTGGAGGCCAAGTCAGTGGATATTTTTAAGGCAGTGATAGACAAATTCTTGATTAGAATGAGTGTCAAGGGTTACGGGGAGAAGGCAGGAAAATGGGATTAGGAGGCAGAGATCTGCCCTGATTGAATGGTAGAGTAGACTCGACGGGCCGAATGGCCTAATTCTACTCCTATAATTTGTGAACGTGAACTTCTCTGTTTTCTCCAAGGATGCTGATATACTCAATGAGTAAGGCTTGCATTTTCTACTGTTGCTTCCCCCGTACTGTATTTGACACAGAGCTAGACACAAACATTATGTCATAAATTCAAGTTGGCAACTGAGGCAGGGTCTCCATTGTTTTGTTCCAGTAATGTAGCCTGCCACACATAGTTTTCTTTATATTTAATTTCTTTTATTAGAAGTAATCAATTTACAATAGTGTAAACATTGTACAAACATCAACTTAATTCCATATTTTTTTAAATAACCCGTTGAAAGTTATTATCTTCTATTTTTTTAGGAAATAAAGATAAGGATAGAGTAGTTTTAAATCAATAAGAGAGTGATTAAATAATAATTTGATTATATAAAAGAGAAAAAGAAAATAGAGAAAGGAAAAAAGGTTAACAAAAAGTGAAAAGATATTATATATATATATATATAAATGAAAATCAACAAAATATATTGTATCTAAAACTATTACAAATAATAATATCAATGAAGACATGCCTATTAATCCTAGTATAAGAATATGTTATTCTCATCAAGTCCCGCAGGGTACCCGTCAAGCTGTGATGTCAAGAACAGCTACTTCTCTAGATACTGTATATATGGAGACCATATTTGTTCGAAGGTATTATATTTGTCCAATAGGACAAATCTGATTCTTTCTAATTGTAACGTCTGCAACATTTCTGCTGCCCACATTTTAATTGTGGGGGTTAATGTTCCCTTCCAAAATTTCAATATGATTTTTTTCTTTGATTTACTGTAAGTACCAAATTTGAATCCAAAATTCCAAGTATTAATAACTTTGGGTCTGGATCCAATCTAATTTTAAGAACCTCAGAAATAACCTTAAAAATGTCTGTCCAGTAGTGATTCAATTTGGGACATGTAGCAAAACTGTGTGTTAAATTTGCTTCTAAATTCTTACATTTATCACAAATTGAAGAGAGATTGGGAAAGATACTATTTAATTTAGTTTTTGAATAATGTAATCTATATAATACTTTGAATTGTATCAATGTATGTCTGGCATTTAACGAACACCGATGTATTTGCTGTAAACTTTCTTCCCAATTTTCTTTTGTTATGGATAAACCAATTTCATTCTCCCATGCTTGACGATATGTTTCAGTTGTTGGATTCTCCTTATCCAAAATTATGTTATATATATATATATGTTAATTTTTCTGTATTTGGGTGCAAATTAAACAAATCATCTAATAATCCTGGTACTTTATTTTTATAATCTTGTGTGTTGGATTTTATATAATCTCTAATTTGTAAGTACCTAAACAAGTGTTGCGGAGACACATAGTTTTCTTTTGTAACTTGCATGACTGAGTGTTCTACCACTCACTTTGGACAAACTTAAGGGTCAATTGTGCAGCATAAGGTAGAATCTCAATGCATCCCCACTGACTATAGTGAGAGATTTAATTTGTCATGAATGCCTACAGTACTCATGACTATTTGCTGCTGTGGTCCGGCTTTAAAATAACCAATGTTTTTCAATCTGAAAAAGGGTCCCCACCTGAAATGTCACCTGTCCGTGTTCTCCAGAGATTCTGCCCGACCTGCTGATTTACTCCAGCATGTTTGTATCTTTCTTTGGTAAACCAGCATGTGAAGTTCCTTGTTATAACATGAAGCAGTGACTCTAATCTAATCTTCTGCATTCATTGTACACTGTGTAGTCTCTTCTACATTGGAGAAATTAATCTCGGGTTGGGTAATCAAATGTGCACAGTCCGCAATTTCTTGTTGCATGCCACTTTAATTCTTAATCACCTATTCTGACCTCCAACGAAGGGAAATTGTCATTGTTTCCCATTATCATCTAATTTTCCTTTCCCATTCAATTTCTTTAAAATGTCATGTTCACAAACAGTACTTCTGCTCCTTATCACATGATCAGTCTTAACTTGTTTCATCCTCGGCTTTTGTCTTGCAACTCACTCCCCCTCCAAGTTTGGCTTTGAAAAATGAACCTTCACTCTTCCACCAGCCACACATTGCACCCCTCTCCCCCTCCCAATCGGAACATAGGTCACTGATCTGAAGTGTGTAGGAAGAATGCTGGGTTAAACCAAAGATAGACACAAAAAGCTGGAGGAACTCAGCGGGTCAGGCAACTTATCTGGAGAAAAGGAATAGGTGATGTTTTGGGTCTCGAGATCCGAAACATCACCCAGTCCTTTTCTCCAGAGATTTTGCTTGACCCGCTGAGTTACTCCAGCTTTTTATATCTTTCTTCACTGAACTGGAACATTGACTGATTTCTCGTTACAAGGATGCTGCTTGAGCGACTGAATTCTTCCAGCATTTCTGCTTTTGATTCAGATTCCACCATCTGCAGCTTGATTTCTTTTACAATTTACAATTGTTTGTTCAGAATGTATCATTTAATATTGTGTGTTGTATTTTAATGTTAGGATAGACCAATGTGATAAAGTGATAGAAAATTGCAATGCATGAATTGCTTGCTTTTCTGTTCTTTCTTGGTCTTTTTCAGAAACTTGCAACTGAACTGATCAGACAAGCAGATTTTTGGCTTATCCTTCAGACAAAATGAATATCCTATTCCCTTTGGTTAAGGGCCAATTTTGGAAGTGCAAACTTCCTGTGTGATCAAGTGTGATTTCCTAATATGCCCAGACTGTAACAAAAGTGTCTACGTATTCATAAAATTGTTCTTTTAATCCATTATTTCTAATGATATAAATATTGATATAAACTTAGACCATTGAGACAGAAGGCTAATTAGGGAGTGTGAGAGCAAATGAGGCAGATTTTATTTCTCATAATTGATGCTAAAATATCAAATAGCTTTTGTGCCAGAGTAATATATTAATGACACATCTATTCAACTGAATTTGGTTTTTCCCTTTTGATGTTTAACATAAACGCTTGAACAGCAATGTACAATGGATGCTAAATGCTCATAACAGGCAGCAGTATTAACAATTGGAAGAGAAGACTTCAGAACCTGCCACATTATTAAGCAATTATTAAATTGCAGCTGATTCCAGTCATCAAAGATGTTCATGATAAGAAATTATTTAAAAAATACTAATATTTTTTCTCTTTAAAAGTAGGAATTAAATACTTACAAGGCTAGATCTCATTTACAACTATTAAAAAAAACACTGTGCAGTAAGTAAAAGCTTTAACCTTTCAATGAATCCTTTTGAACATCACTTGGTTCACAGTCAGTAATGCCAACGGTTGAACAATCTGTCTTTTTAGATAATGAGTCTTTAGTTTCCTCAACTGTTACGTCTGTGCTGCTCTGTCTATGGAGCTGCCCACACAAAAATGTAGCCCTTTGGATAAGAAAGCAGAAAGCAGAAAGCCGGGCTAACTCTCCACATTTAAGACCTCAGAGGTGAAGGTTCCCTAAAGTTTGAATGCAGATCAATCTGTAATATTAAGGCTGTGGTCAATTGGTCAAGCAAAATGGCTCCTCTTTGTCTCCGCTTTTGTTCTCATCTTCATGTCATGAAGGGAAAGTGAAAGGAGTGAATTAATTTCTGTTTTATATGTTAATGCATTCTTCCATCCAGGCAATATTTGAACAGACAAAATGCAAGTAAATTAATGCCTTTAACATCATTAATGAAAATACATAGCTTTAATCTCCATGGACCACTCCGCACTCTAGTCCCCCTTTTTCACTTGCAAGTCGTTACATTATTTTTGTATCAGTTATCTTACATTTTGAAATGTGTTCAAACCAAGCATAAATAGAAAATCTTGCTCTACACCTAAACTACGTGTGACAAGAAAAGATGCATTTTTGAGTGTTACTGAGCTTTTGTTCTTTTCCTATAATTAGCTGAGATGCAATATGTTCCTACTTTATTGGCAGTGTTCTCCTTTGCAAAAGATCAATGGCTTCTCATTTGTATTCTCCGGGTGTGCGACGGAGCAATGCTTTCCACAACGGGTTTTGTCAGGCAATTGTAGGCCAAGGCCTTACAATTGTGCCTGACCAGTAGCCAGATAAGCAGCCTTTTGTGCAGCTTGGAGTAATGTGATCAGCTGCAAAATGAAACATTGGCGCATGAACCAGGATGATATCACCAACAGGGGTAGGCAACTCAACAACACAGATCTCCTTCTTCAGAAGAAGCTTTTTAACCTTTCTGTTGAACGGTTTCAATAGAATTTTGATAAATATCCAAACACAGGCTTGATTTCCACTGTTAAACCAAACGGCACATTAATTTCCGTTAACTAAGCTAAGTTCGAAGGGAAGTTTTGTTGGGATTAATGTAGGAAGTATTTTCTATGTAGCAGAAAATAAGAGGGAAGTAAAATGGAGTACTGATTTGTTACTATTCACTGAATGATGTTCCACACAATCAAAATGCCATCCCCCACAGTGCAAAATCAAATTCAGCACAAATCCAAAGAATAAAGGACCCAATCTGCGAAACAGCTGCTCACAGAATGTACACAACTGGCATTTCGAAAAAAGGAATCTGTGAATGAATAGAAAGGGGAAAAATACAGAGCCTGAGAAGTGAAGGAATAACAAGGTTTTTGATTAAACACCAGTTTGCTACTCAAAACCACACTAAAATCATCAACTCAAATCTCTTGACAATTAATTAGTTAAATTGCACACAAAATAAAATGGAACAAAGGTTTTCCAACTGGGATATAAAAATCTAGACGATTCCATCCAGTTAGCATTTCAACTTAAATATGTTGTGTTTTTAAATTACTTGAATGTGCTTACACATTTTGCTCTTTCATTTGGTGGCATTATATCATGTAAAGATGAAAGTTTGACAACTTTGTTAAAAAAATCATTGTTTCAATATTAGAGCATCAGTTGTTTGTTTGTGTTGAGGGTTGTTTTTGAGTTCAATCTTAAGATTTAGTCAATTCCGGTCGAGGCCATATGCTCCAATATAGCAATATTAAAACAATATTACATGCTCCTTTTGAACCCCTGTAGGTTTTCTGGTGATGATGTGCCCATTGCTGAGGTTGCTGCACTTTAATCCAGCAACAGCAACATTATTATTTTTTTCTCAGTGCAATGCATTCTAATTTCTATGGAAGATGAAACATAACTAATAATTGGGGAATTATCCTGCAGATGAGGAAGACCATTATATTTATTCTGGGTCCATTGTGCTCCTGACGTATGAGCAGACAGGATCCATAGAGTGGACAGTGACAGCCATTGATATGTTAACTACTTGGATTTTCAATGGCGTATCTGCAGCCTGTGCAAGAGTAGATTTCCACAAGGAACTCATAGGTGATGTCAGGGGTATGATCCTAGGATGCTGTCTTCTGTTTAGGAAGGAAATTAAGAGGAATTTCTCTAGTCAGAGGGTGATGAATCTGTGGAATTCATTGCCACGGAAGGCTGTGGAGGCCAAGTCAATGGATATTTTTTAGGCAGAGATGGATAGAATCTTGATTAGTCCCTGTGGCAGGCATTATGGGGAGAAGACAGGAGAATGGGGTTAGGGTGGAAAGATAGATCAGTCATGATTGAATGGCAGAGTAGGGGCCGAATAGCCTAATTCTGCTTCTATCACTTCTGAACATGTTTTCTGCTGCACAATATTTGGAACCCCATTTCTAACAGATCCCAACTCAAATTAGCACCAATCTGAAACTGTGCTGTGATCTTCCTGGTTGGAATGGCTCAAATACCCATTCAACAGCATGTTTGCGCATTTAAATATTCGGAGATTTAGCTTTCTTTGAAAACATTGAATTCATTCATAAAAACAGAATCAGGTAGAAATAAAGAATATGAAGCATTTTTATCTATTTGCTCTTCTATTTTAAATAGATTATTTTATGATCTGTAAAGTTATTTTATTTCTTTGCAGAGTGAATGGGCTGTCCCACTTGGGCGACCTTATCTGCGAGTTTAGAAGAGTGTCTTCGACCTTCAAACTCGCAGCATGGTCGACACGTGGTCCTAGGAGGTCCTATGAGGTTGATGGAACTCTCCTTCATGCTCGAGGGAAGTTCCAGAATACTCGTGGCCTCAGCTAGGTCGCGGAAATCTTTTCAGCATGTTGAAAAATTTACCGCGAGTAAAATTTGGTCGTCATGGTACTTTTTGATTCGTAGTGCAGTGGAGTGAGGTCGCTAGTTACAGGCAGTTGAGGGCAGCCGTATGCAATCTCCTTCACTGACCGGGCATTTTAATTGGCTCATTGGAGTTTTCAGGAGCAAGGAAAACCGGCTGGTAAGTAAAATGTCTGCTAAACTTTATTATCCTGCTTAAAAGTGTCTCCACTCCTTCCCCCCCCCCTTCTCTCCGCTTCTCCCCCCTGCTCCCCCCTTTGCTCCCCTTCTCTCCCCCCCCCCCCCCCCGCACTCTCTAAAGGACCTAGAGGCAGCCGTGGAAGCCGTTTACCTTCTTCTTCATCGCGCAGACAGCGCTACCCCGCTTTCCCTGGCCCCCACCTTTGCGATGTGTTTGTGTGTGTGTGCGGTCGGTCGATCAAGCTCGAGGCTTTCCAGGCGAGTGCCCTCGAGCTTGATGGTCGAAGACTCGCGGATTAGGTCGCCCAAGTGGGACAGCCCCTTGATAAAGGTGTGGTATCGGAAACCAAAAAAAACACATTGTCAGATCCATGGAAATTTTGTGTAACTATGCATGCAACTGATCCAATCTTAATCATATGAGGACTGATTTTAACAAATTTGTAAAAGGAAACTATGACAAATTCATAACAAATCCAAACCTCCATACAAATTATTTTGGCATTCAATCAAAGATTGGGGTGATTATTGTCACCACAATGGTTCCTAATCTCAATTGAAATGTTGACTTTTTCTTCATAATTGGAAATATCCTCAACTTCCACACACTTGTCAATTCCTTTTTCTGAACAGTGAGAGGGAGAAATATTCCTTCACAAGCTACTTTTTGCCTAAATGTAATGTGATCATTTGTAATGGAATTTTTTTTAAGACTTGCTTTTATGTGGTATCATGTATCGCCACGTGACATTCCAAAGCAGTTAATGAGCAAAGAACTACATTCACTGTTGCCATGTGTAAAAGTACCATCATTTTTCTTCCAAGTATATTCCCACACTTCCCTGTTCTGCTTATAGCACCAGGTTAGGTTTATAGTATTTTTCTCATAACCTTTTGTTTTGTGCAGAGGTTACTTAAATCCAGACTTGTCCCATGACCAGAAAGGTGACAAAAAAAAGCCATTGACCTTTGGGGAATGTAGAGTTGGTATTGAAAATGATGTTTCATTGGAAGTTAATAGAGATAGCTTTTCCAGAGTTTATTTGAACAATTTACATAAAAGAACCCCTTGTTCACAAGTGCAGATTACTACTGATTAAAGCATTTAGCCCAGAATTCTAGATCAGTAACTTTTTTTATTAACTGCAATAATCCTAACGAGTATGCCACTGAAAGTAGTTACTCAAAGTTAATTGTAGTTTCCATCAGATAGTGATGTGATATAGGTTTATAACTCCGATTCTTTATATTGTAGTCCTGATTTAAATCATGGCAGTGTGGGAAGTTATCATGTGGAGGGCACTCAGTACCTCACAGGAAGAGGGAGAAAATAACATAATGACCCTTCATTCATCAAAAACAAGTTTTATTTAACACTCTGTCCTCATGGAAATTATTTGTTTTCTTCTTGTGGATTGAACAAAAATGAGGAAAAAAACATAGAATTTAGTTTAGTTTGGTATCCCAAGATCACCCATGCTTTCAAATAGAGGTCAAATAAACATGGAAAAACGGCCACAGATGAATTGCTATTGGCATTTAGCCATATTAGGAGTACCATCACTTGTTTGCTTACAGGCTTAGATTGAAAATCAAGGACGATGGTGCTTGTGTTTAACCTCAATTGTAAAACAGGGTCCCTCCAATATTGGCAATCTAAAGAATCCACTTATTTGAGTTGAGGATAAAAGATGAAGCTGGAAGAATTGCCTATTATGCAACCTTAAACTGGTTCTCAATAGTAAATAGTAATATTTCTCATATTAACACAATCTTGTATTCTAATAATCACTATTGAGCCACCTAACAGAGACCAGCATACCATTTAATCACTGTGGTAACATGGATTGATATAATTACTTTCAAACTTAATGAGACCTCAACTTTAGACTTCCAAATGAATAAGCTGTTAACAAACAAGCACAGATGGTGTTTGTGAAGTTACATCATGAAAGTGTAGGTGTGTCAATCTGTCAGTCACTTAACATTAAATAGTGGGGAAAAAAATCAAGAACAATTGAATTGGAACATAATAATGCTCGCACCTAAATCTCCAATGTACACCCATCAAACATGCACAATGTCAGGACTTTCATAGTTTCAGTACTGCATTGTTTTTGTACCAAAATTTCCTCTTCATACTTGTGAAATTTTGCTTGGTATTTCCTGATGATTGAATTAGAATAGTAATTACATAAGTCATGACATCTGATTGAAATATAATATGGATAACAATGCCTGATACCTTGATTCAGTGGTGAAAATATTTTTATGTTCATGTCACTTAAAACTGGATCAATGTATGCTATTTTCTTTAAGTGCCTATGCGATTGGATATAGACAATTGACAATAGACAGTAGACAATAGGTGCATAGTAGGCCATTCGGCCCCTCAAGCCAGCACCGTCATTCAATGTGATCATGACTGATCATCCACAATCAATACCCCATTCCTGCCTTCTCTCCATATCCCTTGACTCTGTTATCTTTAAGACTAGCTCGCTCTTGAAAGCATCCAGAGAACCAGCCCCCACCACCCTCTGAGGCAGAGAATTCCACAGACTCACAATTCTCTGTGTGAAAATGTTTTTTCTCATCTCCGTTCTAAATGGCTTACCCCTTATTCTTAAATGTGGCCCCTGGTTCTGGTTCCAACATGGGGAACATGTTTCCTGCCTCTAGCGTGTCCAAACCCTTAATAATCTTATATGTTTCAATAAAATCCCCTCTCATCCTTCTAAATTCCAGAGTATACAAGCCTAGCCGCTCCATTCTATCAACATATGACAGTCCCGCCATCCCGGGAATTAACCTGGTGAACCTATGCTGCACTCCAACAGATAGCAAGAATGTCCTTCCTCAAATTGGGAGACCAAAACTGCACACAATAACTTTGTCTCTACAAGGATATCTTTGTCTCTACAAGGGAAATGCACAGAATTTTTTTAACATAAGGAATCAGATGGTTTAGGAAACTGGACAAAATGATTCCAATCATGACATTGCCAGTGCAGTGCATAGGTTAAGTAAGCAGATCACACCTTAAGTGATTTTAGGTTTTGGGAATTGCCTAATTGTAGTGTTTTTGAAAAAGCATTGGCCACTCATACACTCTGCTGGTTCTTGGCCTAGTGCTTCTTGTCATGGGCACTTCTGTGCTTGCCCTGCTGAGTGTGCTGCCTGACCTGGAGAAGGTGCCTGACGAACCAGTCATTTCTACATTAGACTCAGTGGATTTCCTGCTCTTTTGGCCAACAATATACATGCTCCAAGCTTAGAATTGCATCTCTTTTTTCGTTATTGTAACTAATCATTTCTTCATATCTGTTGTCCCCATCATTCCTCCAAGCAAGATTACTAGTTTAATATGTGGTAAAGAACCACAGATGCTGGTTTATGCTGAAAATGAACACAAAACGCTGGAGTAACTCAATGCGTCAGGCAGCAACTTGGGAGAAAAAAATACAGTGATGTTACCTTCTGTTGCCAGTCTTGACTTGTTCTGGCTTTTCCTCTCCTCCATTTCCTTCCCCCCCCCATCCTCTCCTATGAGTCTGAAGCAGGGTTCTGACCCGAAAAATCACCTATTCTTTTTCTCCAGAGATGCTGCCTGACCTCTGAGTTACTCCAGTATTTTGTGTCTATTTTTGTCTGTTTAGTGTTAATGTATACAACAGGGCAAACAGTTTGTGACTTTGGTCTTATGCCCACTATCAAATTATTTGGCACAATCCAAATTCATTCAATATATTCATCTTATAATAATTGGGATTATAATAATTATAAATCCTTGAGATTTGTTTCCAGATTCACTGCTGTCTTCTGCTCACATGACAATAGTTAATTTGTTTCTTGCATCACCCAGTTATCTACATTACACCTTTTGCAGATCAACTTCAAATTAGTTGATGAATTCAATAGCAACAAACCAAAACACAGAATTTGCAGCAAACGGAAGCATGTTGTAGTTCACATAAATCTGTGTGTGCTATTTTGAAAATTGCTAGCATAGATCATTGCCAGGACTGTCACATTAAGAAAATTAGTGTTCAAAGAAGTACATGATGCAGATTTGATCTGATGATCTTTGACCATGAACAATGTCCAACATCACTGTGAGGAAATCAGACCAGTCTTCAGTCTTGTGATTGATCTGGGAAAGTAGCCTGTTTATCTAAATTCCTTAATGATCTGCAAAAGCAAAAGAGAAAGGTTAACATACACACAAAAGTAAAGTTGGTTCAAGCGAGACTGCAGACTGGTCCCGAGGGATAGCTGGGCCCGCAGATTACACAGGTATATGATATAACAAGAGGCAGTGGAAGAATGAAGCAAAATCAGTTTGTTATCACAAGGATTAACCTTCTGCTCTCCTTATATGCCTCTCGGGCTCACAATTCTGCTGTTCCCATAGGATAACTTCTGGACCTGTTTGCTTCAATTTATTCCACCCTTTTAAAATCCTAGGAAACTCTGCCAAATACTTTAATTTGATTAGTATCTTGTTTTGAAAATATTAGATGTTACTTGAATTAATCTACTTTTAATGTAAGATAATATTCCTTTTTTTATAAAGCATTTATAAATATGAGAAAATCTGAAGAAAAACACTATCTTTGTCTCTCGAATTGCCATCATGTGTTAATCCTGTTTATTTAAAACAAGTTTCTATGAATTCAAGAGGATTTAAGATTGTTTGAAAATGACTATGGGAAGCATCAGAAGGCTGGAAATGTAAGAGAAATTGCTCAGATCAATTGTGGAATATCTGATTTTTTTTTAAATCAGAGGCGTATTGGAAAATAAAAAGGTTGCACAGTCGATCCCTGGGCTCAGGTTTATGTGCCTCGATTGAGTTTGCTTTGGGGTCCTCATGCAGGAGTGCAGTGATGAGGGATTCCCCAGGGGACATAAGATGAAGGTTGTGAAGGAAGGCAAATCTATGGCTGCACTTGAATCACATCCTTTGTTAACTGATAATGTGGTGGCATTTCTCTACCTCAGATCGAGAAATGCAGAGAAAACCACGTTAATAGTAAGATTAAACGAGAACTTACCAGTTTGAGGTTTGATCTTTATTTTATGAGGAGTTGCGATGAGGGATTTCGTGAAGAACCCGCCAGCACGCATGCGCGACATACTTCAAAGCCGCGGTGTGGAATCACAGAAAAAACCAAGCCAAGAAATGACTTGTTATAGTAAGATTGAAGAGACTCTAGTTACCAGTTGACTTTATGATCGAGGGTTGGGAGCGGAGGGCACGAAATCCCTCATCGCAACTCCTCATAAAATAAAGATCAAACCTCAAACTGGTAAGTTCTCGTTTAATCTTACTATTTCATTTCGGAGTCACGTGAGTGACTTCGTGAAGACTTCAAAGCTTCTGTGATTTCACGCCCTGGACAACGTCCATGCTATCACACACGCTACTGAAAAGGTGGACAGCAGTAATCAATTTCCGTCACTGTTTCTCTGAAAAAGTAATAATATTTATTAATAACAACAAGAAAGGCCCCTCACTGAGGGGTAACTGTATGCTCTCGGCCTGCATCCAGCACGGCTCCTGCGAACATTCCAGGTACGGTGACGGGTTTATTGTAAAACCGTTGAAAAGTGGCTTCACTGGCCCATCCCGCTGTGGCAAGTATCTGGTCCATGGGCACCTCCATGACCTTTGCCGCCGATGTTGATGCTGCCCTGGTGGAATGGGATTTAAAAACATCAGTGTCAATACCTGCCTTGTTCAAGACGATCCTGAGCCATCGGGATATCGTCTGCACCGTCACTCTATAGTGAGGTTTTTTGTGACTGATGAACAGGTATTGCTCCATTCCCCTTATTTTCCTCGTCACTTTGATATAGTGGCGGATATGGGTGGCTATGCATAGCCTAGCATCAGCGGGGTATGCTGGAAACTCCAGCTGCAGCCCTGTAAATCCAGGTCTATGCTGCTTGAGCAATTCATCAATGAAGAAAGTGACCCGTTCAGGGGTAGAGATCATTCTGTCGATCTTGGCCTTGTGAAGCGTTTGCACCCTTTGTGCTGAAGTAAGTGCCATCAACATCACCACCTTCAGGGTGAGTTTGTCCAATTCGAGCCCCGTCATGGGTGACCATGTTCTCAGCAGGGTCAGCACTTTGCCAATATCCCATGTGACGTTGTAACGGGGCCTCGGCGGGTTGGAATTAAATATCCCCCGCATAAGTTTGGAGACCAATTTATTGGATCCTACCTCAATATTGAGGTAGGACGATAGCGCACTCCTGGCGCTATTGATGGCACTATAGCTGAGATGTTGATCATGGTGTAGCCCCGCAAGAAATTCCAGCACATCTGTGATGGAGACGGAGTCATATGCAACGTCCATGCGGCCACAATAGGATTCCCATTTCCTGATGTACGATAAGTACTGCCGTCTTGAGGACTCCCTGCATGATGCTCCCATGGTATCCATTGTCCTTGAAGATAGACCATACTGAAGTAGTGGCCTGTTCAGATCCTGCAAGCCAATAGATTCAAATGACTATGGCAGGGGTGTGGTTCCCCTGTGGCAGGGTTCGTCACCAATTGTGGGCAACCCTCTAAGAGGACCCATGGTTGACTTATCATTCCAAGGACCACCGGATACCATGATTGCGTAGGCCAGTCGGGTATAATGAGGATGCCCTTGGCAGCATCGAGCTGGATTTTCCGCAATACCCGACTGATGAGGCAGAATGGAGGAAAGGCATAGAAGAACCATTTCCCCCAGTCTAGCGAGAATGCGTCCATCGCCATTGCCCCAGGATCTGGCTCCCATGATACGTATGTTGGTACCTGATGGTTCAACCGTGACGCAAAAAGGTCAATATCCGGTTTACCAAATTTGGCTGTAATTTTGGTGAATATTTGGGGGTTCAACATCCACTCGATGTTGTCATTGAACTTCCGTGACCTGGTGTCCGCCACTGTATTGAGCTCACCTGGCAAGTAGGTAGCTGAGATCCAAATATTCCGTTGAATACACCAGAGCCAAATTGTGTTTGCCAATTCATTGCATGAAATTGATCTGGTACCGCCCATATGATTCAGATAAGCCACCGCAGTGGTATTGTCTATTTGGAGACGGACATGAGTGTTAGTCATGTTTGAACAATAGGCTCTTAGTCCGTGGAATGCTCCTAGCATCTCCAAATAGTTTATCCCTTGTGCTAACAACAAAGTAGCTTCAAGTGAATCCCATCTACCTCCACAACTGTTGTTGTTGTCCGTAGCTCCCCAGCCATGGGAGCTTGCATCTGTTTGCAAGTATACCATTGGACGAGGCACAATGATGGGTTTAAATGAGTTATGGATATTGCCAATCCACCATAGTAACTCAAGTTTTGCCTTAACCGGCAACTGCATAGGTCTATCATAATGTCCAGCATTTAGTTTTAATGCTGTTATTTTTGACCTTTGTAAATTCTGATAGTGTAAAGGTCCATATTGAGCAGCTGGAAATACTGCTACAATTTTGCCAATTACCCTGGCAGTTAATCAAGATAGACGGTATACTGGCGCAGACCAGGTTCTTGCATGCTTGAAACACATCACCAACTTTGTTAGTTGGGATGGTGGTGATCATGCGATTGGAGTCTATCGTGAACCCCAAGTAGTCCATGATCTGTGCGGGGAGGAACTTTGATTTGTCTGGATGGATTATAAACCCCATTTTTTGAAAAATTTCCACTGTGGCTGA
The DNA here is from genome assembly GCA_963514005.1 of Raja brachyura. The sequence goes on from OY740782.1 coordinate 72,033,912, forward strand.
AACCGCCAACTCTGCTGATTCCAGAGTGTGCCCAATTATCAGAATGTCATCCAAATAGGCCATGACCGTATGATTTTGTCTCCGCAGTGTAGATAACACTGGCTTGAGTAGTTTGGTGAACAGTCTGGGGGCTGTAGTAAGCCCATTGGGCAATGCTTTGTATTGCCAAAGCTGATCCATCCAGGTAAACTTCAAGAACTTCCTATGATGTTTCCGAATGGATACTGAATAGTATGCATCTTTTAAATCAATGCATGCCATGAAGCAGCCCTCCGAAATCAAAGATTTGGCTGTTTCAAATGTGTCCATTTTGAAATGGGTGTATTTTACAAAGGTATTCAAGTGAGTTAAATCTATAATGACCCGGCATCCACCGTCTTTTTTAGTTTTAGTAAATATATTAGACACAAATTCAATTGGTTCATGTGTGGTTTGTTCTATCACACCTTTGTCTTGTAAACTCAAGATTTCAGCATAGCCTTCTGCCAATTCTTTTTTGGAAAGCACAAATTTGCGATTCGGCATATGCTGGGGTGGAGGCAATTGGCCATGAATAAACTCAATTTCATAACCCTGAATACTTTGCAAGATAAACTCATCTGAAGTGATGGTTTCCCAAGCCTCCTTAAATCCCCGTAATCTGCCCCCAACTCGTGAGGTTAGACATGCAAGTGCATGGAATCCAGACCCCCTTACCTTCATGGTTATCGGCGGTCCATGGGATTTCTGGTGGGACGTGGAGGTGCTGGGTTTCGTGGTTGGTGCGGAATCCGCATCTTCCATGCTGGCCGCTGAGGGCCTAGCCCTAAAAAAGGCCTGGGCTGAGGAGGCTGTTGATATTGAGGAGGTGCCGGAACGTAGGTCCTTGTTGGCCTGTCGGTCTGACCTCGTGGCCTGAAGTAAGGTGTCTTCTTGGCCGAAGGTCTGGCCACAAAATGTGGTCTCATCAGACCTATGGTTTTCGCATGGTCATCCAGCTCTTTGACCTGCTTTGGGAGGTCTTCCCCGAACAGCTGTCTAGGTGGGGGGGTAGGAGGTGCTCTGCATAGTCCCGCAAATTTGGGATTCAAGGAAGGTTTAATAATGCTCTTCCGGAAAGCGTTGATCTCGTACTGCGTATTGCAGAGCAGAGCTAGAGCATCCTCCTGTTCGGTGCTTAGATCAACCCCATCTACCGACTTTGCAAAAGCGGTGATCCCAGACGTAAGTAGTTTTAAAATCCTCTGCAGTTTCACTTCCTGCGCTCTGATGCCCGGGCTGATATTACCCCAGATTGGCATGTTCACAATCGGCACGTGGAGTGAATTGCAGTTCCCTGGAGCCTTGTGTCTCTCCATGGCCTTCACAAGGACCTCCTCCTGCAATTGATGGTTGGTAAGGTAATCTATGGTTGCGGCCAGTTTGATGTTGAGGGGTTGTCCTGATGATACGGGTAACCCGAATTTGGCTGCCACATCCAGCAGATCTTCCTGAGGGACCTCAGGTGCTGCTGGGGCATGTACCAGGATGTCCTCCTCATCTGGTCTTATGCTGTCCATAGATGGGGACGGGGATATATCCATGAGTCCCCTGGAGCTGTGTGTGTCCTGTTTCTGTTTGAGAAGAACTTGCTCCAATATCCTCTCCATACGATCCAAGCGCCCTTCATCGGGCGGGTGTGGGAGGTAAGAGGCCTCGCGCCCGAAGGAACTCCGGAGGCTCCGATCAGCAGTCCGTACCTCGTCGAGGTAATATCGGTACTGTGATGATGTGTCGCTACCAGCCGCCTCGGCGAAGCTGAGCGATTCCCGCGCGGACCTGCTCAAGCGCCTCCTTTTCGCTGAGCTGGACCCGGCTGCCTCGAAGGGCATGGGTGGGGAGAGGTCGGCACCTGACGCCGCAGCGTGGTGACCCGACGTCCGCGCGGGCTTGCCGACTGTCCTTGATCTGGACCCAGACGGCGTACGGTCCCGACCTGCCCCCAGCGGGGGAAGCGGTGACCTAGGCGAGGCTCCACCCTTGTGACTCCTCCTGGTCCCCCTGGGTGGTGAGTCGACACTGGCCCTCCTTGGTCTGCCAGTGGACTCGGGCCTGCCTTATTCACCAGACCACTTCCTAGTGGCTCCTGGTGAGACCTCAACCCGCGAACGGCTAGGTAGTGGAATTGCATCCCTGCCTCCTTCAAGAGGGCTCAGGGAGAAGGGCCGTGCATCAGCACGCGAATCCCTCTTGCTCGTCTCTGCAAACGACCCAGTGGGTGAGAGCGAGATGGAGTCAGGATGCACCTGCTCCGGCGCTGTACCGACTGTTTGTACTGCAGGTACCCCGCTAGGGCATAGCTGCGTCGGTAAACCGGATCCTGTGAATACAGGGCTCCCCGGCTTGCGCGCTTTTTTCCCGGCCCGTCCTCCTGCCGTGGAGGGGTGCTCCGGGTTGGGTTGCCGACAACTCCTTGTAGAAGTTTTACGGCCTTTATTTTTCCCGCTGTCCATGTTTCTGTGGAAGAAAACACAATTACTTACACAGAACAACCAACTCAAGGTTGTTAGTACTTACCTGAGTGGCCCTTATGAAGGGCTGGTGACGAGCCGCGCTCCTCTCCAGCCGTCGACTGCAATGCGAGCGACGATATGTCGCGCATGCGTGCTGGCGGGTTCTTCACGAAGTCACTTACGTGACTCCGAAATGAAACAATAAATAAGTACTGCTTCAGAGTTTTTTATGTTTTGTTGGTACATTTCCCTTTTATGAATACTATGTGCATTTTCTCTGTAAGCTTTGTATAGATCTGTGCATGTCCTTATGGTAGTAAAAATCAGCCATTGGAGTCCACTGCGCAGTAATATTGAACAGGTGCGATAGATGAAGATGGTGCCCAAGCGAGGAGATTCTTTACATGCTCTTCCCAGACCAGGATCTGCTATCATCCAATATAATCATTCTATACTTTGAAAAATCCTTTTCTACCTGTAAATAGAATCAAATAGTGAAAGGCCTGGATAGAGTGGATGTGGAGAGAATGGTTCCACTTGTGGGAGAGCCCAGAACCAGAGGGTACAGCCTCAGAATAAAAGGATATAACTTTAGAAAGGAGATGAGGAGGAATTTCTTCAGTCAGAGGATGGTGAATCGGTGGAATTCATTGCCACGAACAGCTGTGGAGGAGGTTTGGGTATTTTGATAGCGGAGCCTGACAGATTATTGATTACTAATCTTATTTTATTGATTTATCTTAGATTATTGATTACTAAAATTGTCAATGGTGGAGTAAACTCAATGGAGTAGCCTCATTTTGCTCCTATGACTTGTCAACATGAAATCCAGCACTACTTCTAAATGTTCTCCTTTGCTCTAGCTACTGTACTTGAGTACATAGAGCATAGAACAGTACAGATCACAAGTAGGTGTTCAAACCACAATGTTTGCACTGAATATTTTGTCAAGTTAAACTAATCTTCTCAACCTGCACGATGTTCTATTTCCTTCCATTTCCTGTATATTCTTGAGCCTAAAAGCTCTTAAATGCAACAAGTATACCCTGTTTTAAAAAAAAAACGTGTCCCGCACATCTGCTAATCTGCTTTAAACTTTCCCCCTCTGAAACGTATATGTTATGCCCAGAATTCCACTCTGGGAAAATGGTTCTGACTATCTACCCTGCCTCTGCCTCTCATCATGTTTTATGCTCTGATCCTCAATCTCCAAGGCTCCAGAGAAAGCAATCCAACTTTGTCCATCCTTTTGTTATAGTGAATACTCTCTAATTCCAGTAGTGTTCTGGTATACCTCCACGGCACTTTTTCCAAAGCCTCCACACCCTTCCTGTAATGGGGCAACCAGAATTGTACACAACACTTCAAATGCAGCCAAAGTTTTATAAAGATGCTACATGACTTCCTGAATCTTGTACTCCATGCAATGACCGATGATAGCAGGCATACGCAAGCCTACTTTACTGCTCTATCAACCTGATGCCACTTTCAGGGAACTATGAACCTGGACCTAAAGATCCTTCTGCACATCAGTGCTGTGAAGGGTGATGCCAATAATTTTATACTTCCCTTACATGTGATCTTTCAAGATGCAGCACCCCACAATTACTCGGGTAAACTCCATTGGCATTTCTCCATCCATATCTGTAATTAATCTACATTCCACTGTATCCTTTGACAGATGTAATATGTCATAACGACAGGGCGAAACGCAGTGGTGGATGGATTGTTGTGGTGTGAGAATGTGCCAAGAAGCATGGTAAATGGGTAGAAAGAATGATGTTGGAGTAATAATGAAAGAAGTTGTGAAGATGCCCGCAGGTGCCATTACGCTCACCTTAATGATCGGTTGTGATCATTTAATTTTTGCCTTCAGCTGATCCCCTCAACCACCTTCAATGTTGCATCTTCTGTTTCCACCATATCTTTCCTAATCCCATGCAAAGGAATACCATTTCTTCCAGCGCTAAGAAAACCAAGCAGCACATCCTGGGAGCAACCATGAAATGCCCTGTAAGCTTTGCCCTGTTAATTTCCCCCCCATTCTTCTGACCTAGAGTGTGCCCGTTGTTGCCAATCAATTGGGAAACTTGGAAGAAAAGTAATAATGAGCTGGCAACATCGAAGACCTCTGATGCTTAATGTTCATTAAAGGGCCTGTCACACTTGGGCGCCATTTGCGCGTCATTTATGCGACAGCCTAAAAATAGGTTGGCGCGTGGTGACGCGTGGTGAGGCGTGGTAACGCATGCAGTGACGCACGGTAGCGCGAGATGTTTCCCTGTTGCACTAGGATTTTGGAATGTTCAAAATTCTGGGGCGACATTTGGGTGTCTCATCATGTCGTGCGCCCTGTCACGCTGACGTATGCTGTCCTGTGGGTGACGTCCAGTTAGGGTTAGGTTTGGGGTTAGGAACCACAGATGGGCTACAAAATATTCTTCCTTCAATGCATGGATTTTAAACATTAATATATTAAAATTAATACAATAAAATCAATTGTGCAAATGAAAAGATGTCGGAGTCAGTCAGTTTTATTTATAGATATATTGGTCCGCATCCAGATCCAATCACCGTCTCTTTTCACAGGGATGGATTCAGTGAGCATAGACTGAACTCGCCTCTCCCCTCTTCCCCCCTCCCACCCCCATCTCTCCTTCTCCACTCCCCCCACCCTTCTCCCCTCCCCTCTCCCCCCTTGTTCCCTTCCCCCCTCTTCCTCCCTTCTCCTTGCTCCACTCGTCTCCCCTTTATCCACTACCCCCTCCCCACACATCCTCTTCTTCCCCTCTCCCTCCCTTCTCCCATTCTCCACCCCCACCCCCCCCACTTTCCCCGACGCCCCCCCATTTGTGGAACCAGCTTGCAGCAGCGAGCCCCCACACACTATCCCACACACTATCCCACACATGCTACGGACAATTTATGCAAACCTATGTGCCTTTGGAGTGCTGGAGGAAACCCAAACCCCTAACCCAGAACCCTAGCCCTAGCCCTAACTCTAAACCTAACCCTAGCCATAACCCTAGCTTCTGCCTGCTCCTCATGGGAACTAAACTGTTGGCCACGAGTTGTTAGTGGATCTAGCTGTCACAGGCTGGGTCCACAAAGGGGGGGGTGGGGGGGGGGGGGGGCGTCCCCCTCTCCTCCCTTCTCCCCGCTCCATTCTTCTCCCCCTTATCCACTGTTCTCCCCCCCAATCTCTCCATCTCCACACCACCTTCACCCCTCACCCCCCTTTCTTCCCTTCTCCCATTCTCCAACCCCCCCCCCCACTTTCCCCGATGCCCCCCATTTGTGGACCCAACCTGTGACAGCTAGATCCCACTAATAGTACTGCACAAAGGCCACATCATCTGTTTTGGTAACATTGACTATGAGATAAATGCATACTTTGGGAAAAACAACCCCTGCACCCACCCTCCGCCCCCTCACCTTGCTTTAAAATGGGTGGTGGGTATTTAGACTCAGTGGCCGGAGCAGGTGGGTGGCACTGGTACATTGACAGCATTGCCTGTACACAGTTGAAAAGCCCGATGCCTCTAGGGGTTTGGAGAGACCATTGGAAGGGAGATCTGCCTCTGCGACAACTTGTGGCCAACCGTTTAGTTCCCATTGGGGGTTCAAGTCCAACCCCTGGGGCCCCTGTGTCACATTTAGTTCAGAGATACAGTGCCCTTCGGCCCACCGAGTCTGCACCAACAAGTGATCCCCGCACACTATCCCACACACGCTAGGGACAATTTATACTTATACCAAGCCTATCAACCTAGAGTTAGGGTTATGGTTACGGTTAGGGTTAGGGTTAGGGCTAGGGTTAGGGTTAGGGTTAGGGCTAGGGCTGGGGTTAGGGTTGGGGTTTGGGTTTCCTCCCGCACTCCAAAGGCGCACAGGTTTGTACAAATTGTCTGTAGCGTGTGTGGGATAGTGTGCGGGGGATCACTGGTCGCAGGCTGGTCCACAAATAGGGGGACATCGGGGAAAGTGGGGGGGGGGGGGGTGGAGGGTGGAGAATGGGAGAAGGGATGGAGAGGGGGAGAAGGGGATGTGAGGGGGGTAGTGGATAAAGGGGAGAAGAGTGGAGCTGGGAGAAGGGAGGAAGAGGGGGGAAGGGAAGAAGGGGGGGAGGGGAGGGGAGAAGCATAGGGGGCGAGTGGAGAAGGAGGGATGGGGTGGGAGAGGGAAGATGGGAGAGGGGAGTTCAGTCAACACTCACTGAATCCATCCCTGGTGAACGGATCTGGAAGTGGACCAATACATCTATAAATAAAACGGAATGACACCGACATCTTTTCATTTGCACAATTGATTTTATTGTATTCAATTTAATATATTAGTGTTTAAAATCCATGCATTGAAGGAAGAATATTTTACAGCCTCAAGCCTAACTGGGCGTCACCCGCATCACAGCATACGTCAACGTGTATGTCGTGCAACTTGACGGTTTTACGGGCGTCAGTCACTGACGCTCCGCAGTTGCCCAAATGTTGCCCGTGGGACTGGCCCTTGAGAGTCCAGTCAAGAGTGTTTAATTGTCATGTGTACTGGTAATAGAAACATAAATTTCATCCATGTGTCAGCTTCACAGGCCTGTGAATGCAGCAACACATAGATAAATGTATAATGATCTAAATCTTATATATAATCTATATTTTTTAGATCTTAGTATAATGAACAGTACAAAAAATGATAACATAATAACAAGTAACAATAATAGTGCAAACAAAGACACAGTCCATAGAAAATCATTGTTATTGAGGTTAATATTGTGTGCTGTTCAAATACCTGAAGGATGCTAGGAAGAAGCTGTTGAACATTGATGGCCATAGTTTTCAGACTCCATTACCTTCTTCATGATTGTTATGGGGAATTCTAAATGTGTCTAAGGTGTTCTTTAGCAATATTGGCTGCCTTCTTGAACCAGTTCCTCGTATAGATCTCTTCAATAGTCAGGAGATCAGTACCTGGGATGAAATGGGCAATGTCTACCACTTTCTGTAGTCTCCTTTGTTCCTGGTCATTCGAGTTGCCAAACCAGATCATAATGCAACCATGCAGGATGTTCTTTACCATACACCTGTCAAAGCTTGATAGAGCTTTGACAGATCAACTAGATCTGACAAAGCTCTATCCAGCTGTTGAAGCTCCATCATTCAACTAGATCAACATACCGAACCTCCTAAGGAAGTAGAATGACTGACGAGTTTTCTTTGTGATTACTTTAAGCTGGGCCCATGCACACCCTTGAATTTAAAGCTGTTGACTCTGTCCTTGCTGCACCATTGATGAAGACAGGTTTGTGGATCCTCTGTTTTCTCCTTCTGAAGTCAACAATCAGCTACCTGGTCATGTTGAGAGAATATTGCTGTCCTGGCACTAATCAATCAGTTTTTGAATCACACTCCTATATTCAGACTCCTCGTTGTTTATCCAACAACTGTTATATCATCTGCGAGTTTTGGGTACTTCTCTGGTTGCCTTCAAACAGACCAAACACCCCGTCTCACTGCTCCAGTCACACAGAGGAGAAGCAGTTGGAAGGATGGGAAACTGAAGATAGAAAGCATTTATATAAGGCAAATTAGTGATAGGCAAAGAGCTTTCACGTCGCGGCCCTGTTTCCACCAATCTTTCCAACACCATGCACAAGAAGCACAAGAAACACAAGACGGGCACCATTGTATGCAGATGCCGAGAAGTGTGTTCAGCTCTGGCTGAACAACTTCTAATCTTGTGTGTGGACTCGATAAGACGAAGTGATAGGCACAATGCCAATTCCACCAAAAGCATTGAACAAATGAATAATACTAATATGGACAGGAGCCAACTTACCGTTAAATATGCTCTACCAATCAAGTACCCATGTTTTAAACTAATCCTCCCCAAACCGTTTTATTCACCATATCCTCAGCTTCATATCCTTCTTGCCCTCAGCTTTACATTTCACCTTTGTTGTTCTGTTGCCTTTAATTCTCATGCAAGATATAGATCATGGAAAACCACAACCAATGCATATTACAGGGCATCCGCTTTAGTGCGTTAAACCCAGTAACATTCACAAACCTCATGGGACAAATATCACATGATCAACCATCATGTGAATAAATAACAAATCTTCAGTAACACCTCCAAGTCCCCTTCTTGCACTCTATTTCATGTAGCCATGAGTTCATGTGTTTTAGGATGACAATGACAACTGAGAAAGCTTGCTGTAACGAAGGAACGATAATACCTTTTTGGAGACCTTATGAACATTCCTCTCTAAAAATACTCTGTTTAACCTTTGACCTCCACGTTTATTAGACCTTTCCAGACAGACAGCTGCTTTAGTAATGAACCCCTCAGACCTATATTTTAAACAGTAGTATTTAAGTCTGCAGCACTTTCTAATTTTTGTCTCAGTTCATCACCATAGAAAACTGGGATCCCTTCTTAACAGATTAACTTTTTTTCTTTCTAATTTAAGTTTTCTCTTTCCAAGACTTCGAAAGTTAATGATGGTGGGTGGAGAGCAGGTCACAAGGGGGAAGTGATGGAAAGGAAACAAAAGACCAATATGTACTGAGAAGCTTGCAAAACATGGAAGCATTTGAAGTACAAGTATTGAATAACAGGGGAAAAGTCACATTCAACCTATAATGTCGTTCATATACATTTAAATCAGGCTTATTATGGTTTGGCCATAAAAGACAGGGATATTTCCATGATTGGAAATTTTGGTCAGTGATGTTCTTTGAATCGATGCTGGAACCTCAATTGTTTGTCAAATATATAAATTACTTGGATAAAAATGTAGATGTTAGTAAGTTTGCAGATGACACGAAAAATAGTGGAAATATGGATGCCGAGGAAAGTTGTCAAGGATACAGCAAGATACAAACAGTTGGAGATTTGAGTGGGGAAATGACATATGAAATTTAATCCGGACAAGTGTGAGGTGATAAATTTTGGAAAGTCAAATGCAATGGGAAAGTATATTGTATACGCAGGACTTTTAGGATCATTACTGTAGTGAACATTACTTTGGGCAGCGCAGTGGCGCAGCGGTAGAGTTGCTGTTTTATAGCATCAGAGACCCGGGTTAGATCCTGATTACAGATGGTGTGGGTACGGAATTTGTACGTTCTCCCTGTGACCGCATGGGTTTTCTCCGGGTGCTCTGATTTCTTCCCACACTCCAAAGACATACAGCTTTGTAGGTTAATTGGCTTCAGTAAAAATTATATATTGTCCCTAGTATGTAGTGTTCGTGTACGGCCGTGATTGCTGGTCATCGCGGACTCGGAGGGCCAAATAATCTATTTCCACTTTGTATTTCTAAAGTCTAAAGTCTAAAGAGGGATCTTTGGGTGTACGTCTAGAGCTTATTGAATGGATAGGATGGTAAAGAAAGTATATGGCATATTTCCCATCATCAGTCATGGCACTGATGATAGAAGTTGGGAAGTCATGTTGCAGCTTTATAAATCTTTTTGGTTGTGCCTAATCAGGAACATTATGTACAGTTCTGGTCGTTCCATTACGGGAAAGGTATGAGGAGACTTGAAAGGGTGTAGAAGACGTTGACCAGAATACTACCTTGATTGGAGAGTATTAGCTAAAAGTATTAGACAAACTTTCCATGGAGTATCAGAGTCAAAGAGGTGTATAAAATTAAAAGAGGTATATAAGATTAAAAGAGGATAGCAAGTCAGAGTCTTTATCCCAGAGTGAAAATGTCAAATACTAGATGACATTGGTTTAAAGTGAGAAAGAAAAAGTTTAAAGGAGATAATTGAGGATATTTACCAGAAAATGCTTGGTAGCTGGAATGCACTGTAGAGATGGTGGTGGAAGATGACACAAAATCAACTTTTAAGAGGTATTTAGACCGGTACATGAACTGACTGGGAATCGAGGGACATGAATAGTTAGAGGTGATTAATTCAGATTGCCACCATGGTTGGTGCGGGCATGATGGGTCGAAGAGCTTGTTCCTGAATTATTCTCTGATCTAAATGCAGAAACACTTTACATTGCCAAGTATCAGCTGTGGAAAGTGAAACAGACTTAGATTTTCAAGTCTAGGACCTTTCATAGTTTTTTTAGTTGCAGAGAGAGTGGGGGAGGCATGGATAGGAAAAAACATGTCAGATGATGTTTGTAGAGTCAGACACTAAGGAAGACCCAAAATGCCATTTGACTGACTGTATCCACAGATTCTGCATAACCCACTGAATTATAGAAAATAAACTATAGACAATAGGTGCAGGAGTAGGCCATTCGGTCCTTCAAAATTACTTACAAAATTCTTAAGGGGTTGGACAGGCTAGATGCAGGAAGATTGTTCCCAATGTTGGGGAGGTCCAGGACAAGGGGTCACAGCTTAAGGATAAGGGGGAAATCCTTTAGGACCGAGATGAGAAGGAATTTTTTCACACAGAGAGTGGTGGGTCTCTGGAACTCTCTGCCACAGAGGGTAGTTGAGGCCAGTTCATTGGCTATATTTAAGACGGAGTTAGATGTGGCCCTTGTGGCTAAGGGGATCAGAGGGTATGGAGAGAAGACAGGTACGGGATACTGAGTTGGATGATCAGCCATGATCATATTGAATGGCGGTGCAGGCTCGAAGGGCCGAATGGCCTACTCCTGCACCTAATTTCTATGTTTCTATGTTTTCAAGATAGCACCACCATTCAATGTGATCATGGTTGATCATCCCCAATCAGTAACCCGTTCCTGCCTTCTCCCCATATCCCCTGACTCCACTATCTTTAAGAGCCCTATCTAGCTCTCTCTTGAAAGTATCCGGAGAACCGGCCTCCACTGCGCTCTGAGGCAGAAAATTCCACTCTGAGGCAGAAAAAGTGTTCTCTCATCTCCGTTCTAAATGGCTTACCCCTTATTCTTAAACACCGGCCCTTGGTTCTGGACACTCACAACATCGGGAACATGTTTCCTGCCTTTAGCGTGTCCAAACCCTTAATAATCTTATATGTTTCAATAAGATATCCTCTCATCCTTTTAAACTCTAGAGTTTAGCCGCTAAGTCCAACCGCTCCATTCTCTCAGCATATGACAGTCCTGCCACCCCGGGAATTAGCCTTGTAAACCCCCAAATCCCGTTGTACCTCCCCTTTTCCCAACTTGACACCATTTAGAATTCCTCCAGCAGTTCGATTTTTGCTCAAAATTCCAGCATCTGCAGTTTCTAGTCACTCCAGAGTTTGTGTTGAGTCTGGACGGCTGCAATGTGCCCAGACAGAAAATTAAGTATTTTTTCTCAAGCCCAGCTCTGCCATATTATAACATTGTAAGTATGCCACAGGCAGGAAGGTCAGAGTGAAAGTGTGAAGTGAAATTAAAGCAGCAGCAGCCAACTGAAAGTTCAAGGTGCTGAGCAAAGCAATCACGCAACTCCAGTTAGAACAATTCACTTTGTGTGCACTTACAACGCCAGAGATCCGGTTTCAATCCTGACTACAGGTTCTGTCTGTATGGAGTTTGTACATTCTCCCCGTGATCTGCATGGGTTTTCCCCAGGAACTCTAATTTCCTCCCACACTCCAAAGACATACAGGTTTGTAGGTTAATTGGCTTGGTAACATTGTAAATTGTCCCCAGTGTGTGTAGGATAGTGTTAATGTGCAGTTAATCGCTGGTCGATGCGGACTCGGTCAGCCAAAGGGCCTGTTTCCGTGCTGTGTCCCTAAACTAAACTAATGAAGAACACTAGATTGGAAGCAGTGCAAATGAATCACTACTTCACTTGGAAAGACTGTTTGAGTCCCTGGATATTAGGATGGTAGAAGTGAAAGATCAATACAAGCACTTAGATGGGCAGGGGCTGATTAGGGATAGTCAGCATGGCTTTGTACACGCGTCCCATTAAACTGATTGAGTATTTTGAAGATGTGACCAATCGGGTTGATAAGGGCAGAGCTGTGGGTATGGGTTTTAGCAACGCATTTGACAAGTTTCTGCATGGTAGACTGCTCTGGGAGGTTAGATCCCATGGGATCCAAGGAGAGATAGCTGATTGGATAGAAAATTGGTTACATGAAGGAAGCAGAGCATGATGATGAAAGTTTTTTTGTGGACTGGAGGCCTGTGACTAGTGGTGTGCCTCAGTGTTCAGTGCTGAGCCCATTGCTATTTGTTGCCTATATCGATGATTGGATGAATACTTACAAAGCATGATTAATAAGTTGGTAGTTGACTCTAAAGTGGGTGATATTGCAAACAGTGAAGGTGGATGGCAAAAATTGCAGCACAATCTTGATTGGTTGGACTGGTGGGCTGAGGAATGGTTAATGGAGTTTAATGCAGAAAAGTGTAAGGTGTTACATTTTGGGAAGTCGAATCAGGACAGGACCTACACAGTGAATGGCAGGCCTCTGGGGAGTGTTGTAATGCACAGGGATCTACAGGAGTGCAGGTCCTTGAAAGTGGTGTCATGGGTAGATAAGGTGTCTAAAATGGCTTTTGGCACAGTGGCCTTCATCAGTCAGAATATTGAGTATGGAAATTAGGGAATCATGCTACAGATGTAGAAGACATTGGTGAGGCCACAGTTAGAGTATTGTGCTCAGTTTTGGTCACCCTGCTATAGAAAATATGTTGTTAAGCTAGAAAGGGCGCAGAACGATGCCTGCCTCGCCAATGATTTGTTGCGTCTTTTTCCTTCTTTGTGTTTTTAGTTTGTTGTAAAATGTATGTTTTAGTTTATCTTTAGTTTTGTTTTATGTGGGGGGTGGTGGGGGAAAATGTTTTAATCTCTCCTCGATGGAGATGCAATTTTTTCCGGGTCGTATCTCCGTCTACACTGCGGCTTAACATCGTGGAGCGTGCGGTCCTCTTGCTGGGACCTTGGAGCTCCAACCGCGGGAGCCTGCAGACTTAACATCGTGAGCTGGTGATCCCTTTGCCAGGGATCGACCTCGGAAGCTCCAAGCTCGACCTCGGGGCCTGCGGAATTTAACAGCGTGGCGCTCGCGGTCCCTGGTCAGGGACCGGCTTCAGGAGCTCCAAACCGTAGGAGCTTTGACCACTCCGATCGTGGGAGCTTCGATCACCCCGACATGGGAGCTTTGATCGCCGGCTGCGGGAGCTTAAATAGACCCGACCACGGATGGTTCGATTATGATTATGAAAGGATTCACGAGATTCACAATTACCAGGACCCGAGGACCTGCTATAGGGAGAGGTTGAGCAGGCTATGGCTTTATTCATTGGAGCACAGGAGAGATCAGATAAATACACAGTCATTTGTCCAGAGTAGGGGAATCAAGAACCAGACAAGCATGTTTTAAGGTGAGGGGGGAAAGATTCAATAAGAACCTGAGGGGCAACTTTTTTACACAAAGGGTGGTACGTATAAGAAACAAGCTTCCAGGGTGGGTAGTTGATGCAGGTACTATCATAATGTTTAAGATACATTCAAACAGGTACATGGAGATGTTTACACGAAAATCTGGAGTAACTCAGCAGGACAGGCAGCATCTCTGGAGAGAAGGAAAGGGTGACATTTTGGGTCAAGATCCTTCTTCCTTTTCTCCAGAGTTGTTGCCTGTCTCACGGAGTTACTCCAACTTTTTGTGTCTATCTTCAGTTTGTACCTTCTTACACATGGAGAGGTTTAGAGGGATATAGACCAAATGCAGGCAGATGGGACTGGTGTAGATGGGGCATGTTGGTCAGCAAGTTGGGCCGAAGGGCCTGTTTCCATGCTGTATAACTCTATGACAACTGTTGCACCTCATGCAGTTGCATAGGATATCGGTGTGAGAATGGAAATATTTGGTGGATGGAAGACTTGATCAAGGAATTATAAAGGAATAATCTCTTTGCTATGCTGATAAGTGTGATGGGGGGGGGGGGGGGGGATATGCATGGTGATTAAATATGTTTGAGGATAGTGGATATTCTGATGGATGATTGGTTGAATATGAAGGCTGCTGGGGTGGAATGAGGACCGGGAGAGCTCTGACTTAACCAGGAGGAAAGGAGATGAGAGCAGAGCTCCAAGAAGTACAGTGTATGAGATCTGCTCAGGGAACATGCAGGAAACAATAGATCAGGTTGGTTAAGGGTTAAAGAAGTATCTATGATTTACTGCACATATTTCCACATTCCCTCATTCCCTTTGTGCATAATGTGATTCTAGCCCAACCCCCCAATTATACTCAGTGAGACTCCACTGTGAGCTGACTTCAGATCCCCACAATTATTGTTCATAATTCATGTGATAGGAGCAGAATTAGGCCATTCGGTCCATCAAATCTACTCTGCCATTCCATCATGGCTGATCAATCTTTCCCTCTTAACCCCTGCCTTGAAGTAATATTGTTTGGCATATTCCATACCACCTCAGCAGGAAGACTTTGACCATCCCTCCAGCTACCCTTTGTGTACATTAACATGATGAGGTGTGATCACATTTTATAAATTAAAGTTTTGCATATGTCATTCGTTATACCTGAATTAAAAATGTCAATTATTAAATGTGAATCTTACATGATAGTAACAAGTTTAAACTTTGATTAGACACAACACAAATTAATTTACTGGATTTTATTTAAAATTATTTAAATGAACTAGTTAATTGCTTAAATATTTTGTTAGAATTGACAGCTGAAAATAAACCTTAATAAAAACAAAAATGTCATGCTTGTCCTCGCTCTCCTGGCATTACAGTGAGGGATATTCGCTGTTCATTTGGCATTGCCAATTGGCATTCTGTTGCAATCAATTGAATTTAAGCCAAGAATTTAGGTACTTAGTTTAGTTTCGTGTAGTTTAGAGATGTAGCCTGGAAAGGAGGTCCATCAGTCCACTGAGTCCCTGCTGACAAGCGCTCCCCATACACTGTCTGAAGAAGGCTCTCGACCTGAAACAGGATTCAACCCGAGTCTCTGGCGCTGTAAAGCAGCAACTCTGCCACTGCACCACTGTAAATGAAGAAAATGTATTTTAGATTAGAGCAGATTCAGAAATTGTGCATCCTCATGGTGAATGCTTGACTCTGGTTTTTTTCTTCTACTTGAATTTAGACATAGGCAAGGCTAATCTATTTTTTCTGAGAATTCAAATATAAAGAGTGTGGCAAGGAGTGAAAAAAAACCATACAAGTTATTGGATGGGACAGACCAGTGGCATTAGCAATTTAGTGCAGCAAACATTTTGTGAAGAAAGAAATTGACGAAAAATGAACACTTGAAAGATATTGAGTAGTGTGAATGAACTGACAGAGGCTCAAATACATAATCCCTGAATGTAATGTCTCTGTAGATGACAGAATAAATACCGTTTGATGTTTTAATGAATAAGGACCTAGAATGTAAAAGCAAGGCCAATAAGGATTAGAAGAAGGGTTCTGACCTGAAATGTCACCTTACCACGTTTTCCACAGATGCTGTCTGACCTGCCGAGTTACTGCAGTACTGTGCCTTTTTATGTAAATCGGTATCTGCAGTTCCTTGTTTCTACATTCTAAGGTGTAGAAATTACTTTAGGCTGTACAGTTATGGGAGCATTGTCTTCAATGTTACAATAAAATGCAAACAAATCTTGCAATCAGCAGAAAACATAGAATGCAGTGTACAGATTGGGCCCTTACTGTTCTGTGATCTTTTATGAGTTTAGGAACCTGTAATTCCTCCAAAATAAGTCAGGAATATAAACAGGACAATTGAGATATAATAATGAACTAGCTGAAGTATAAAATGCTGATTGATAGCATGGCCGTTGTAATCACAGTTTTACCACATATTTTGCTGATGGAAGATGTGATGTCAGTTTCCATAGTTCTCACAATTGACCTTCATGAATTGTCAGTGCAGAACCCCATAGCTTGCAGTTTAGATATTTGAGTTTAAGTTTAGTTTATTGTCACATGTACTGAAGTACAAAGAAAAGCTTTTGTTGTGTGCTAACCAGTCAGTGGAAAGACATGCATGATTACAATCGAGCCATTCACAGCGTACAAATACATGGCAAAGGGAATAACATGAATATTGTTTAGTGCAACATAAAGTCCAGTAAAATCCGATCAAAGATAGTTTGAGGGTCTCCAGTGAGGTAGATAGTAGCTCAGGCCTCTCTCTGATTCTTGGTAGGATGTTTCAGTTCCCTGATAACTGATGGGAGAGGGGAGTAGAGGCCAGAATTCTCCAGTATTGGCTGCAACTTTATTTCAGTTGTAAAATCTCAGAAACTTCGAGTCCGATTCTGACCTGTTGCTTTTAATGTGCATTCATTTGTTTTAAATATATTAGTTATGGTTTATGTAATCACTCCAGGACAATGGAATACGATTAAAAGTTTACATGGAAAGCTTTGCCAATTTGAAATACATTTATTCATTATATAAATGCCTTTTATCATCTTTGATATATTGCTGATTAGCTTTGGAGTGGGATTTAATGGCCATTATTGTAATGCAATTCAGGCTGTCTGCACTTTCACATGTTAAGTAAAAGAAGAGCATGACTGATACGTGACCAGAGCTCAGAGAAACACAAAGCTCACCGCAATCAGCTTTTAGGGTGAGTAGCACAGAGCAATGATGACAGGCTGCAGTGATTAAGACAAGACTGAACATCAAACAGGGGAAGGGTAGCATGGCAAATCAAGAGAGCAGACCCAGTCTGACCTCCTGACACTCTTCCCTCTTTGCTCAGCAGCACTGAATCTGGGAAATAATCCACTGAAATTTGCATGGCAGCTGTCTATGAGGGTCGTGTGTCAATAGGAACATTGCGGTGCCCTCGCTTTCACCTGCTGTCTGTGTGTGAAGATATGTTATCTTTCAGAGCAGCGTCAATGGGGAAGCAGGTCCCCATTTTCCATTATGTGGAGGCATTCTGGTCTATTGCTAACAACCAAAATATTCATTAAATCATATGGAAATCTCATGAGATAACTTAAGCCCAGGTTAATTTCAGCAACCTCCAAGACAAACTTTCAGACCCTTTAAACCTGTTCTTAAGCTGTACTATTCTACCTTCAAAGCACTTTTCAATTTGTTTAAATATTAATAGTGTATGGCATTATTTTAACCAAACCCTGAAAATAATTGATAATGTGATACATTTTATATCAAATGAAACATTTTTTAAAATCTTAAAAGCGTGATAGGGTTGTTGTAGGAATGAAGATATTCTTAACTGGGTTGTCAGAACCAGAGTTCATACAATCAAAATATGGGGTCAGCAATTCAGATATGGAGGGTAGTAAGTCTCTGTAAATCTAATCAAAGAGGAGTCTGAAAACCTTGGCTATCAGGTTCAAGAATAGCTTCTTCCCAGCAACCATTCTGCTCTTGAACACTACGCTAACCAATGAACTATGGACTGTCTTTGTTTGCACTGACGACTTTGGGGTTATATTTGCACTACTATTTGGGTTATTAATTTATTGATTTATTGTTTATTATTATCAGTGTGTATTGTATTTACAGGGCTGTTATGCCTCTGCAAGTAAGAATTTCATTGTTCCATTGTCAGTACATATGACAATTAAACCCTCTTGACTCACTTTAGATGCTGAATTTCAGTCATTAGGGCAGCACGGTGGTGCAGTGGTATACAGTAGTTGCTGCCTTACAGCGCATGAGATACGGGTTGATGCTCTCTGCGGTGCTGTCTGTATGGAGTTTGTGACCACGTGGGTTTTCCCCAGGTGCTCCAGTGTTCTCCCACTTTCCAAAGACAAACAGGTTTGTAGGTTAATTGGCTTTGGTAAGAATTGTAAATTGTCCCTGGTGTGCAGGATAGGGCTAGTGGTCGGCATGGACTCAGTAGGACAAAGGACCTGTTTCCATGCTGTATCTCAAAACTAAACTAAAAATTGTAAGTACATTTAAGAGGGAACTGGGTAGATTTTTAGATATTAGGGGATAAGGGGTTAGTACAGGAAAGGGTACTGAAGTAAAGATGAGTCAAGTCTTATCGAATGGCAAAGCTTGCACAAATAGCTGAAAGCTCTCCTCCTGGTCTTATTTATTGGTGCTAATGTTGTTGCTATGGGTGACCCCATCGATCCGTTAATTAGATTATATAATGCTACCCTTAGCAATTAAACGGATGCCAACTGACCACAAGCAAAGTTAACTTGTTTTGTCTTGTTATCAAGTCTTATAAATTATAATCAATTTTGTTACCTCTTTTATAATTTCCCACACAGAAATGTATTGATTTAATGATAAAATACCTGTAATACTTTCCTGTTTAAGAAAGAACTGCAGATGCTGGAAAAATCGAAGGTAGACAAAAAAGCTGGAGAAACTCAGCAGGTGAGGCAGCATCTATGGAGCGAAGGAATAGGCGACGTTTTGGGTCGAGGCCCTTCTTCAGACCGATGTGGGGGGGGGAGCGGGAAAAAGAAAGGAAGAGGCGGAGACAGTAGGCTGTGGGAGTGTTGGGACGGGGAGGGGAGGGGAAGGATGGAGAAAGCAGGGACTACCTGAAATTGGAGAAGTCAATGTTCATACTGCTGGGGTGCAAACTACCCAAGCAAAATATGAGGTGCTGCTCCTCCAATTTGCGGTGGGACTCACTCTGGCCATGGAGAAGGCCCAGGACTGAAAGGTCGGATTCGGAATGGGAGGGGGAGTTGAAGTGCTGAGCCACCGGGAGATCAGGTTGGCTACTATTTTCCTTCTTCAATTTGAAACTTTTCAATGTTGCATATCTTTGTAATTTTAGGGAAGTAATGATTTTATTCTATTGAAAAGGATTAAATTCACAATTACAATAACCAACACCTCTGTTTTATTACTGTTCAAGGCCAAATGCACATTTTCACCAAGTTCCTTTCACACATTTCAAGTCCAATTAGATGTAACTTAAAGCTGAAGATTTTATTGATATAACTGAAATGGACACAAAGATCAGCAAAAATATTGGAACATGCATGTAGAAAAGTTTGTTCCGTCAATTAATCTTAAGCTCGTTGAATTTGCTTTCAAGAAATGTAAGCAGAAGACTGTACAAAAGCTTGCACTGGACACAAAGGGTATGTCAGTGGGATACTGCCCAGGTCAACATAAGGTCGGTGGCAGGCACAACCCAAGCGGAAGTTCAACAACACAAAAAGAGAAAGATGATTTAGTTTGCTCTGTCCACATTGAATTCTGCCATTCATTTCTGCCCCATACTGGGTCATGCTTAAAAAGTTCTCTTCATGTTCTTTTCAACATGCTTGAATTAATTGGAAAGTAATCCGCATATTTCTCTTGATATTCCTTCAACACAGGTTAATAGGATTTTATTT
Organism: Raja brachyura; assembly: GCA_963514005.1. The sequence goes on from OY740782.1 coordinate 72,053,636, forward strand.
GTGCTCGGCAATGTTTATTTGCACACTTTAGCTAAGAATCAGGATTCATTGCTAGAAATTAAATTGGTCCCACTTTTATGTTGTTAATTTATATCCACCATTGGGTGATCCACAATTGTTGTGTTTATTTTCAATAAGCCAAGATTTGGTTTAATCTCTGAAGATAAAGGACAGGATTTCTCTTGTATATACATATATATATGTGTGTGCGTGTGTGTGTGTCTGTGTCTGTGGGTATATATACACAGTGAACATTTTTTTCTCTAATTTATCATATTGTTTACCGTGTTCTATGTTTACATGTTCTGTTGTGCTGCAGCAAGTAAGAATTTCATTGTTCCATCTAGGACACATGACAATAAAACACTCTTGACTCGCTCTTGAATTCACTCCTCTCTGGTTATTTTGATGAAGTTGTAAGTAAGTAGGTTCCATGTCTGTTTCTTATGAATTCACATTTAGCATAGAAATTATGGGGTGAAATTGATCCTCAGCATTATTGCAGGATATGTTTTAGAAAATCGGCAACACATTTTACACTGCACACAGGGGAAAAGAAAAATGAAATGGACAGCACTGCCTTTACACATTTCATCCCTTCTGCTTCAATCTAGCTTCAGATTGGAGTAGTGATGCAAGCATGAATTTGTATATTCTACGCTTGTTTCTATTGATGTACTCATTTTGGTCCACTCTTTTTATCAAATGCTATGTAAACAACAGGGCACAATTCAATGGCCCCTAAGAGTAGGTGGGTTGATTGAGATGCAGAATTAATTAATACACAACCATGCTAATTGCATGTTGCCTGATAATTAAAATGATTGCAGTGTCCAGCCAGACCTGTCCACTTTGTTCATTGCCTGGACATCTCTCTTTGCTTTTACTGGCTTCTATTTAAATCTAGCCTGCATTGCCTGAACCCAAGATGCAGCTCTATTAAGGAAGGTGTACCATGGCTAAAGCGGGTGTCAGCTATTATTCTTTAAATTATTAACTTGGGAAATTTTGAGGCACAGTACAACGTTGGAAAGTGTGGACTCTGAAAATATCTTCATTAATAATGAAGGAGGACTGTAATGGAGGCCCTTGTTAGAATGCATGCAAAGTGGGAGAGATGTTCTGTAACTACTCTGGGATCAGGAATGCCTCCAGTTTGGGCCTAACTTGAGGAAGGACATTATTGCTATTGAGGGAGTGCAGGGTAGGTTCACCAGATAAATTCCCGGGATGGCGGGACAGACGTATGATTGGTTGACTGGGCTTGTATTTGCTGGAATTTAGAAGGATTCCTGATCCTTAGAATTTAGGATTTAGACAGGGTAGATGCAGGAAAAATGTTCCTGATGTTGGGGGAGTCCAGACCCAGAGATCTTAACCACAGTTTAAGAATAAGGGTTAGGCCATTTAGGACTGAGATGAGGAAAAATGTTTTCACCCAGGGAGTGAATTCCCTGCCACAGAAGGCAGTGGAGGTCAATTCACTGGATGTTTTCAAGAGGGAGTTAGATTTAGCTCTTAGGGGTAAGGGAATCAAGGGATATGGGGAATGCCGGAACGGGGTACTGATTTTGGATTATCAACCATGATCATATTGATTGGTGGTGCTGGGTCAAAGGGCTGAATGGCCTACTCCAGCACCTATTTTCTATGTTTCTATGTTTCAGTCACATTTAGAAGTCAATGGGATCAGACATCCTTGGAATTAACTGGGAGGAGGCTCGGAAAAGAGGTCATCAACTTAAATAATTAAAAAAACCTTTTCATAATTGGTCACAAACAGAATATATTAAAAGTTTTATAGTCCCATTTCAATTATCAAACAACAGGACAGCCATAAACATTAATTTGTCATGAAATTTATGTTCACTGATTTTTCACAAATTTTTTCACAGATTTTTCTCTCACCATAGATACTGGTATTTATATATTTAACTTTGTATATATACTTCAACAAGGCCAGTTTGAAGACATCACTTCCAAAATACTACCAGCACATGTCCTGCAGCACCAAAGGATCAAACACCCTCGACCAGTGCTATTCCACCATCAAAGGTGCCTATCGCTCAATCGCTCACCCTCATGTTTGGGAACTATGACCACCTGTCTGTGCTCCTTCTTACGTACAGGCAGCAACTGAGGAGAGCTACCCCAATGGTGAGGACTGCACAGAGCTGGTCAGGGGAGGCAGAAAAACGACTCAGGGATTGCTTGGAATTGCTTGGAACATCCAGGGTGATGTTCAAGGACTGGCCAGCAGACATGAACGAATACACCACCATTACCAACTTCATAAGGAAATGTGTGGAGGAGTGTTTTTCCACCAAAAGCTTCTGTGTTTCCCAGCAAGCCATCTTGGATGAACTCAGAGGTCCACCATCTTCTGAGGACCAGATCTCAGGCAATCCAATCTGGTGATGTAGATTCATACAAGAAATCCAGGTATGACCTCGATAAGGCCATCAGAAAAGGTTAAAAAGGACTTTGGCTTTAAATTGGAGGATGAGATGGATAATCGACAGGTGTGGTGCAGCTTCCATGCCATCACTTCCTACAGGGCAAAACCAAGTGGCAGTTCAAGTGAGGGTAAAAAGGCCCTAATGAGAGTTACCTACAGGCCCCCAAACAGTAGCCTGGAGATAGGGTGCAAGTTGCATCAGGAGTTAAAATTGGCATGTTACGAAGGAAATGCTATCGTGGTTATGGGAGATTTCAACATACAGGTAGACTGGGGAAATCAGGTTGGTACAAAGGAGTTTGTAGAGTGCCTCCAACATGGATTCTTAGAGCAGCTTGTACAGGAGCCTACCAGGGAGAAGGCAATTCTGGATGAAGTGTTGTGTAATGAACCAGATTTGATAAGGGAACTCAAGGTAAAGGAACCATTAGGAGGTAGTGACCATAATATGATAAGTTTTAATCTGCAATTTGAGAGGGAAAAGGGAAAATCGAAGGTGCCAGTATTACAGTTGAACAAAGGGGACTAAGGAGACATGGGGGAAGAGCTGGCTAAAGTTGACTGGAAAGGGTCCCTAGCAGAGATGGTGGTGGAACAGCAATAGCAGGTATTTCTGGGAATAATCCAGATGGTGCAGGATCATTTCATTCCAAAGAGGAAGAAAGTTTCTAAGGGGAGTAAGAGGTGACTGTGGCTGACAAGGGAAGTCAAGGATAGTATAAAGATAAAAGAGAAGACTTATAACATAGCAAAGATAAGCTTGGAAAGCTTTTAAAGACAAACAGAATGTAACTAAAAAGGTACTACGGGGAGAAAAGTTGAAGTGCAAAGGTAAGCTAACCAAGAATATAAAGGACGATAGTAAAAGCTTCTATAGGTATGTGAAGAGGAAAAAAATAGTTAAGACAAATGTGGGTCGCTTGAAGACAGAAACAGGTGAATTTATTATGGGGGAACAAGGAATTGGCAGACGAGTTAAACAGGTACTTTGGATCTGTCTTCACTAAGGAAGACACAAACAATCTCCCAGATGTACTAGGGGGACAGAGGACCTAGGGTGATGGAGGAACTGAAGGAAATTCACATTATTCAGGAAATGGTGTTGGGTAGACTGATGGGACTGAAGGCTGATAAATCCCTAGGGCCTGATGGTCTGCATCCCAAGGTACTCAAGGAGGTGGCTCTAGAAGTTGTGGACCGATTGGTGATTATTTTCCAATGTTCAATACATTCTGGATCAGTACCTGTGGATTGGAGGGTAGCTAATGTTATCCTACTTTTCAAGAAAGGAGGAAGAGAGAAAGCAGGTAATTATAGACCAGTTAGTCTGACATCAGTGGTGGGAAAGATGCTGGCATCGATTATCAAAGATGTAATAGTGGCGCATTTGGATAGAAGTAACATGATCGGTCCAAGTCAGCATGGATTTACGAAGGGGAAATCATGCTTGACTAATCATCTGGAATTTTTCCAGGATGTAACAAGTAAAATGGGCAAGGGAGAGCCAGTGGATGTAGTGTACCTGGACTTTCAGAAAGCCTTTGATAAGGTCCCACACAAGGGATTAGTGGGCAAAATTAGAGCACATGGTATTGGGGGTAGGGTATTGACGTGGATTGAAAATTGGTTAGCAGACAGGAAACAAAGTGTAGGGATTAACGGATCCCTTTCAGAATGAAAGGCAAGGCTCGGTGCTGGGACCCCAGCTATTTACAATATACTTTAATGATTTAGATAAAGGAATTAAAAGTAACATTACCAAATTTGCAAATGACACAAAGCTGGGTGGCAGTGTGAACTGTGAAGAGGATGCTATGAGGATGCAGGGTGACTTGGACAGGTTGGGTGAGTGGGCAGATGCATGGCAGATGCAGTATAATGTGGATGAATGTGAGGTTATCCACTTTGGTGGCAAGAAAGGAAAGGCAGATTATTATCTGAATGGTGTCAGGTGAGAAAAGGGGAAGTACAATGAGATCTAGGTGCCCTAGCACATCAGACACTGAAAGTAAACATGTAGGTACAACAGTGAAGCAAGCTAATGGCATGTTGGCCTTCATAACGAGAGGAGTTGAGTATAGGAGCAAAGAGGTCTGTCTGCAGTTGTACATGGTCTTGGTGAGACCACACTTATTGTGTGCAGTTTTAGTCTCCTAATTTGAGGATTTTTTTGCTATTGAGGCAGTGCAGCTTAGGTTCACAAGGTTAATTCCCGGGATGGCGGGACTGTCATATGATGAAAGAATGGAGCGATTGGTCTTGTATTCACTGGTATTCAGAAAGATGAGAGGGGATCTTATAGAAACATGTAAAATTATTTAGGGAGTGGACATGCTAGATGCAGTAAACATCTTCTCGATGTTGGGGGTCCAGAACCAGTGGTCACAGTTTAAGAATAAGGGGTAGGCCATTTAGAACTGAGATGAGGAAAAACTTTTTCACGCAGAGAGTTGTGAACTTGTGGAGTTCGCTGCCTCAGTAGGCAGTGGAGGCCGATTCACTGGGTGCATTCAAAAGAGAATTAATTGAACTCTTAGGGCTAGTGGAATCAAGGGTAATGGGGAGAAGGCAGGAATGGGGTACTGATTGAGGATGATCAGCCATGATCACATTGAATGGCGGTGCTGGCTTGAAGGGCCGAATGACCTACTCCTGCACCTATTGTCACCGACCAGCGGTCCCTGCGCATTAACACTGTCCTACACACACTAGCGACAATTTACATTTATACCCTGCGAATTAACCGACAAACAAGGACATGGCAGACCAATTGAAGGAACAAGGACATGGCAGACCAATTGAATAACTACTTTGGTTCTGTCTTCACTAAGGAAGACATAAATAATCTGCCGGAAATAGCAGTGGAACGGGGGTCAAATAAGATGGAGGAACTGAGTGAAATCCAGGTTAGCCGGGAGGTGGTGTTGGGTAAATTGAACGGATTGAAGGCCGATAAATCCCCAGGGCCAGATAGTCTGCATCCCAGAGTACTCAAGGAGGTAGCCACAGAAATAGTGGATGCATTAGTGATAATTTTTCAAAATTCCTTAGATTCTGGAGTAGTTCCTGAGGATTGGAGGGTAGCTAATGTAACCCCACTTTTTAAAAAAGGAGGGAGAGAGAAAGCGGGGAATTACAGACCAGTTAGTCTAACATCGGTAGTGGGGAAACTGCTAGAGTCAGTTATTAAAGATGGGATAGCAGCGCATTTGGAAAGTGGTGAAATCATTGGACAAAGTCAGCATGGATTTACGAAAGGTAAATCATGTCTGACAAATCTGTTAGAATTTTTCGAGGATGTAACTAGTAGAGTGGATAAGGGAGAACCAGTGGATGTGTTATATCTAGACTTTCAGAAGGCTTTCGACAAGGTCCCGCATAAGAGATTAGCATACAAACTTAAAGCACACGGTATTGGGGGTTCAGTATTGATGTGGATAGAGAACTGGCTAGCAGACAGGAGGCAAAGGGTAGGAGTAAACGGGTCCTTTTCAGAATGGCAGGCAGTGACTAGTGGGGTGCCGCAAGGCTCAGTGCTGGGACCCCAGCTATTTACAATATATATTAATGATTTGGACGAGGGAATTCAATGCAACATCTCCAAATTTGCAGATGATACCAAGCTGGGGGGTATAGTTAGGTGTGAGGAGGATGCTTGGAGGCTGCAGGGTGATTTGGATAGGCTGAGTGAATGGGCAGATGCATGGCAGATGCAGTACAATGTGGATAAATGTGAGGTTATCCACTTTGGTGGCAAAAACATGAGGGTAGACTATTATCTGAATGGTGGCAGATTAGGTAAGGGGGAGATGCAACGAGACCTGGGTGTCATGGTACACCAGTCATTGAAAGTAGGCATGCAGGTGCAGCAGGCAGTGAAGAAAGCAAATGGTATGTTAGCATTCATAGCGAAAGGATTTGAGTATAGGAGCAGGGAGGTTCTACTGCAGTTGTACAGGGTTTTGGTGAGGCCACACCTGGAGTACTGCGTACAGTTTTGGTCTCCAAATCTGAGGAAAGACATCCTTGCCATAGAGGGGGTACAGAGAAGATTCACCAGACTGATTCCTGGGATGTCAGGACTTTCATATGAGGAAAGATTGGATAGACTCGGTTTGTACTCGATGGAATTTAGAAGATTGAGGGGGGATCTTATAGAAACCTACAAAATTCTTAAGGGGTTGGACAAGCTAGATGCTGGAAGATTGTTCCCGATGTTGGGGGAGTCCAGAACAAGGGGTCACAGTCTAAGGATAAGGGGGAATTCCTTTAGGACCGAAATGAGGAAAACATTCTTTACACAGAGAGTGGTGAGTCTCTGGAATTCTCTGCCACAGAAGGTAGTTGAGGCCAGTTCATTGGCTATATTTAAGAGGGCGTTAGATGTGGCACTTGTGGCTAAAGGGATCAGGGGGTATGGAGAGAAGGCAGGTACGGGATACTGAGTTGGATGATCAGCCATGATCACATTGAATGGCGGTGCAGGCTCGAAGGGCCGAATGGCCTACTCCTGCACCTATTTTCTATGTTTCTATGTTTCTAAACCTGTACATCTTTTCAGTATGAGAGGAAACCAAAGATAGTTTAGTTTAGTTTAGAGATACAGCGTAGAAACAGCGTAGGATCTTTTGGCCCACCAGGTCCGTGCCAAACAGTGATCCCCGTATGTTAACACTCGCTTACACACACTAGGGACAATTTTTACATTTACCAAGTCAATGTACCTTCATTCCTGTATGTCTTTGGAGTGTGGGAAGAAACAGAAGATCTCGGAGAAAACCCACACAGGTTCCGTACAGACAGCACCAGTGAGAATGTACAAATTCCGTACAGACAGCACCAGTGGTCAGGATTGAACCTGGGTCTCTGGCGCTGCAAGCTCTGTAAGGTAGCAACTCTACGACTACATCACCATGCCGCCCAAGTGTGCTGGCATTGATGTGTCCTCTTGGGCCCCCATTACCCCCGATGGTACTATAATCGCAACATCCATCTGGCTATTAAACACTTCAAACACCAACTAAACTATGAACTGTACTGATTGCACTATAGACTTTGGGTTTGACTCTTGAAGAGCTGGGTGCTTTTCAGTCAGTCAGCAGAGGTTAGAGCAATGCTGGAATTTATTAGTTGGGCATGGTATCGGGGCACGTAGAAAATCATAATATGATAGGGCAGCACCACAAAATATTTTTGAAAAGCGGATAATGTTTGAAAATTCCATTAAGTGATTTTTGAGGCGTAACTAACATGATAGGACAGGTGGAACTACTTGAATTTTTGGGAAAAAGTAAATAAGAGGTCACATAAAAGTAAGGAGCCACAGGATTGAGAATATATTTTCATGGTTTGGATATTGGTTATTGGACATAAAATAGAGCAGGATCAGATGGGTGAGTTTGTGGTTAGCAGATGTTGGGTAAGTCATGAATAAGTGCTTGGGTTCAACTGTTTACAATTGACATTAATAACATATGAAAAGACAGTGTTAGGCACTTGTATTAACCCTTGTGTTGTATGATTAGATGGGAGTTAGTGAATAGCTTTGGAAAGAATGGTATGCATGTATGCTGGGAGGAAAAGTGGGAGTGATGAATGGTTAGCAAGAGATTGAAATGCAAACTAAGGAAGAGTTACTGAAGAGAAATCCTAATACTGCTTTTAACCACCAATGAAGATCATAATGCTACCAACAAGGTGTGATTAATGTGCACGTGTGATAGGAGGTGTAACACATTAAAGATTATTTAGGTCATTTTCAAGAATTATATGGATAACAGGCATTCATACAAGCAAGACTTGATATTTTTTGGAAATGGACTGGAACAATTGGGGATGCTCTTAAACATTGCTTTTAACAACAATTTTGCTATTTCTTGCCCAAATGGTTAAAAGATGCTGCATATTGTCAACATTGAGTTCTTTTTGAAAGTTTGTTTTTAGCATAATACATAGTGCATTTGTCTAGTAAACTGTAAATAAGCAACCAAGATTCAGATCATTCCTGTTTCCTAGAATGCAAATGTAATTGGGAGGCCTATTGATAGAAAAAATTATGAATTCGACCAATGAATTATGTTTTAGGATTGTCACAATGAGTGTTCAACATCTATATAATACCATACTCTTCTACAAACTAGCCAATACCCTCGAAGATAATATCCTTCTCCTTGTAGCAACATCAAACTGGTCTAACTGTACCAATGGAAAGTATATGCTATACATTTTTAAGACACTTGAAAGGAATTTCAGAAAGGGGCTTGGGTTTACCTCGAGGAAGAAAACTCAGTGTTTCCAAAGCTCTACAATGAACCAGATAGTGTGAGACAAACTTTAACATAGATCATCGGAGAGTTATTTAAATGTTATTTATAAAATGCTTCATAAATCCAAAGGGAAAACTGTAGCGCTGAGCGCACAGAGATCTGCTCTACCTTGGCAGAAAGTGAAGCACATCTGGCATATAGTTCCAGTCAGATGTCTTTGACTTAGAGCAGATAACACATCTCAAACATTAACAATGTCTTTCAAAGTTTTGAAGCAAGATGAAATGTGTCATTTTATGTTTATAGATGGGGGATATGACAGAATCCTAATATCATCTGCAATTGTAATTCATGCATGAAGTAAATGTAATAAATACCAGGGGTCATCTAGATGGCAAAACTGTCACTCATGTTTACTGTGTTGAAAATATTTCATTTTTACTGATGTGGCATTTAACTGGCTTTTGGCATATTTATGATCACGGTCAGATCTGCTCTGGCCCTGGTAACAATTATACCACACAGCCCCATTGGTGAGAAAGATATCTCTATCACATGCCACGCGTTATAGGTAGCTTTATAAATGTTTCTTAAATCAGAGGCTTAAAAGAAATGTGAATGATGCACGTTGCAGTGAGATAAAGTAAAAGTTAACCATCTCCTCCAACATCACGTTTGTACATTTGTTTTGTGGCAACAAGGAATTGCTGATTTATTTCTTCGATGAACCTAAATTCACTGTTTGCTTTAATCCAGATGCAACCTTGCAATTTTTCATTCTTTGCTGAAATAAAGGGAAAGAATATTGGCCAAACAAAGAAACAAATGGATGATTTTAATGGATTGCCAAATTATCAAATTATCTATAAAAATAATCTGCAGATGCTGGAATGTAGAAGACAAACAGAACACTGGGAAAGCTCAGCAGGTCAAGCAGTATCTTTAGAGGCAAACGGAGTAGGTTAACATTTTGAGTTGAGACTTTGCATCAGGGCTGCAACTTTCCAAATCTTTCTTTTCAAGAACATCATGAACCTAAGTAATGGCAGTATTCATAAACATTAAATCTACTTTTGAGACTGCTAAGTTTGCAGGCTCTGAGACAGGCCAGGTTTGATGCTTGCGGAAGCTGTATGTGAAGTGAATGCCCATTCCCTTTCCAAGGTTAAGAGTTTTTCACTTGTGTAGCCAAGCTCTACAGCACAGAATTGGAGACAGGCTAAAATTCACATCAGACCTGGTTCTGGTGAATTTGTGTGACAGTGAGTTCAGTGGTTCCACCACTGAACTCACCGTCACACAAAATCATTCTCTCAGAGTCCTGCTGCTTCCAGAACCCAGCTTTACAAACAATTAGCCTATTCATTTGAATTAGGTGTGGACCTTAAAGAGGTTTGACTCATTTTCAATGTATTTTTCTTTATTACAACACATTCATTTTTTTAATTAACCTGATTTGTTTTTTTTTGCTTTTTTACAATCTATTCAGAATATTTTTAAACAACTGTTAGAAATACTTATTAAAAGTCATTGGCAGCAACATGGCATCTAAGGCTAGGGTTTTTACTGGAGGTGGGTGAGATTTCAGATTTGGTCTGTGACTGATGGCCTGCTGGTCACCTGTGGCTCAATCAACCTCAACAATGGGCCGCAGGGTGACCAAGATAGTAGATCCTGCAATGTGACTGCACGATTAATACAGGAGCTGAGAGTGGGTGACAGTTCAGTTGGATCTGGCCCATTGTTTGTCAGAAGAAGAATGCTTTCGGAAAGAATGACTACTGATATTACTCAGTGCACTGCCTGTTACCTGCCAAGAGAGGAAATACCACTGAAGTAGCAGGAACACAGAATGCTTACACGTTAGAAAAAGAGAAGCAAACAGAACAGAGGTCACAGCCATTAACTTCCTGCTGGGGAGGTCTCTCAAGACCAGACCATGTTATGTTTGCTGTGCGGCTATTTCACCCTTTATTAGTTTTCTTCATGCATCAGTGACTACAGAGACATGATGTGATGATTTATTGTTCATTCCTTTGGTCTCTGCAGTGAGTAACTAGGGGGCTTGGAGAGATAGTTTGCAGTACGGACTCAGAGCACTGAGTACACAAAAAGCAAAATTGAAATGAGAATCAGTTTCAAATAAGTATTAGTAATTATGCTGAAGACTTTGACCAATGTCCTTTGACTAAGGACCTTTATTTAATTTACATATCTGTTTCTAACTTTTTAGATGCATTATTTGTTATGCCCATCCAAGAATTATCTACAACATTTCACCTTAATTATTTTCACACAAGATAACCAATCCCGCTATTATAGCTTTTATGTCTGTCGCTAAACACATTACAATTGCATGTTTCATTCTTCCTGTCAACACTGAGTTTAAGATTGCTACCTCTATTGATTTGGTAGAAAGGATAAACTGGGTTCAAGGAATAGTTGAGAAGCTGAATTTTTAACCTGAAGTTTTCAGGTGTTTCATCACCCGCTTCCATCATTGAAATATCTGGAAAAATGTTTCACAGTTCCAAATATATTTAATATCTGCTATTTTTCCAGCTACTTCAGGAGTTGCTAATGTATTAACCATTATACAAACAGTCCCTGTGGAGTGGGACTTCACAGGAATTTATTCCCATTGTGCTTTCAATAAATTGTCCTGAAGTACTGCTGATCTCCTAATTACATGTGTGAACAGGACCTGTCCAGGTATTTGGACAAGGTAGAGGCAGTAGAATGGGAACATTTTAGCAAAATATCTTTCTTGGTTTCCAGCCCAAACTATCCTTGACTTTTAGGGCCACCTGGTTCATTTATTCTCTTCTCTGAATTATCTGTGCTAGATTCCTTTTTAAAACACACAAATTGGCTCTCTTTCGGTCGGGTAATCCTTTGATTTTCCTCTGTCTAATTCAAGTCAAGTCTAGTTTATTGCCATTCATATAGGTGGTTAACAGTTGTGGGCTCCATATCCAAGAAACAATGTGCTGGTGTCGGAGAGGGGCCTGAGGTGGTTTATGAAAATGATCCAGGGGATGATTGGGTTAACATATGAGGAGTGTTTGAAGGTTCATGGCCTGCACTCACTGGTGTTTAGAAGGATGAGGGAGGATTTCATTGAAACCTACTGAATAATGAAAGGCCCAGATAGAGTGGATGTGGAGAGGATGTTTGCAGTAGTGGGAGAATCTGGGACCAGAGGGTACAGTCTCAGAATAAAAGGACATATCTTTAGAATGTAAATCTATTTAGCTGAAAGATGGTGAATCTGTGTAATTCATTGTTTCATTTGGTTGTGAAGTCAATGGGTATTTTTAAAGGGGAGATTGACTAGAGGGCATGAGCTATAGGGAGAGGTTGAGTAGGCTGGGACTATTCCATGGAGCGTAGGAGGATGGGGGGAGATCTTATAGAGGTATACAAAATCATGAGAGGAATAGATCGGGTAGATGCACTGAGTCTTTTACCCAGAGTAGGGGAATCAAGGACCTGAGGACATAGGTTCAATGTGAAAGGGAAAAGATTTAATAGGAATCTGAGGGGTAACTTTTTCACACAGAAGGTGGTGGGTGTATGGATCAAGCTGGCAGAGGAGGTAGTTGAGGCTGGGACTATCCCATTGTTCAAGAAACAGTTGGGCAGGTACATGGATGCAACAGGTTTGGGGGGGTTATGGACCAAGCGCAGGCAAGTGGGACTAGGATAGCTGGGACATTGTTGGCTGGTGTGGGCAAGTTTGGTCAAAGGGCCTGTTTCCACACTGTATCACTTTATGACTCTATGATAGGTTCATGATTAGTAAAGAGGTCAAAGGTTACAGGGAGAAGGCAGGGGAATGGGATTGAATCATAATTTTATTCTATAAGATCACCTCTCATCCTCCTGCATTCCAAGGAATAGAGCCCCAGCCTACTCAACCTCTCCCTATAGCTCAGACCCTCTAATCCTGACAACATCCTCGTAAATCTTCTCTATACCCTTTCTAGCTTGACATCTTTCCTAATACATGGTGCCCAGAACTGAACACAATACTCTAAATGCAACCTCACCAACGTCTTATGCAACTGCAACATGAACTGCCAACTTCTATGCTCAATACTTTGACTGAGTAGGCCAATGTGCCAAAAGCCTTTTTGACCAACCTATTTACCTGCTACTCTACCTTATAAGAGGTTAATGATGGTTAAAAAAAAAACAGATGCGTAAAATGGCAAGTAAGCAAGAAATGCTGGAAATATTTTGCAGATCAGGCAACACCTTTACAGAAAGAAACCAGTTAATAATTCAGGCTGATGATCTTTCACCAGAACTAGGAAAAGTTAAAAATCAAAGATATTTTTAAATTGTACAGAAGGAGAGATGTCGAGAATAGTGGAATGTGTGTCATAGGGTAGTGATATTGATGCCAGCCGAAAGAAGATTGTTAATAACACTAGCACAGTAAATATTGTGTTTGTGGACTTGCCAAAAGACCAAATAATAGAATTATGTGATAAATCAAAGCTCACGGAACTAAAAAGTAGCGACATAGGTTACAAAATGCTGGAGCAACTCAGCAGGTCAGGCAGCATATTTGGAGAACATGGATAGGTGATGTTCCTTGTCAAGACACTTCTTCAGACTTCTTCAGTAACATAGGTTCCTACAATAACCTCTCCAGTTACCTCAAAACACAGAAAGTCAGAATGGATACAAGTCAACCTCAATCCAAGCAATTAACCAAGAAGAAGAAGAAGAAGAAGAAGAAGAAATGTTTAGCTAAGGAATACAAGGCAAATAAGAAGATTAAGGAGGCTAATAGTTGTTATACTGACTGGAGAAATTTGTACAGCAAGTTCCATCAAGAATCATTATTAGAAACATTACCAGTTTTATATAAATGTCATGAAATTGGGTTGGGAGAATACACATTTCAACTATCTTGAATAATAACAAAACTTAGGGACTTAGTGTATCCTTTGCAATAATATACCAAGTTTTGGAGAATGTGTGCATCTGGGCTAATTGATGATTTTGTCAGGCATAAGAAGAGGACAGAACAATTCAGTGACTTGGAATGAAGTCCCAAGTGGCACTTCACAAGCAACAGGACTACTGTGAAGGAGTATAAGACCAGAAGAAGTGCATCTTCATAAACCTTTACAAGCAACGAAGCATTGTGATAAGGCAGTGTTATTTGGGGTTATTTGACTCTAACTGGTAGAAAAGTAGCATATTAAACATTTATAAATCTCTGGTTAAACCTTCCAGTCTTTAACATCTGAAAACCATTCTGCAAATCTTTGTTATCCTAAAATGCTCTTTTCTAATGTTTGGCTTCCCAGTTAACACTGTTCATCAGCTTTCAAATGTTTTCACCCATGTTTCCAAATTTACCAGCTGATATTGGCTCTCAACCTGGCAATTTCTCATTTTTAAAGGTTATCCCTTTGCACATCTTCACCTCTTTGGCATTCTTCAGCTCTGCAATGTTCAGTCCTGTCCTTATTCAATTCCAGCTCCTGCATCACTGAATGTATGTGAGGGACAAACACTTGAGATGTCTAGGCCTAGTTCACTGGTATTCCCTCACTAAACCCCACTGCATCTTTACCTTTCTCTCTCTCTCTCTTTAAGATGCCATTTTAAAAAAAAATACATGTTTGACCAAGTGGTCGATCATTTACCCTTGCAGATGATTCTCCTGAGTTATCACATTTTGTTTGATGACCCTCTTAAGACATACATCGTAAAAATCAACTCTGTTAAAACTGCTGTAAAAATATATGTTGTTGTCTTTACTTATAAGAATGGTGACCTCGAAGCATGTCAACATGTTTGGTTCCTGGAAAGGTAGCAGGGGGTCTGAGGTTTATCATAAAAGTAAAGCTAACTGCAATTATCTGTTCAAAACAGTTGTTATAGTGAAAATATGTTGTTTTGCCTCTTTAAATACACAGGAGCACAGAAAGAAAACTGTTGAGAAAAGAACATAACCATAGATAATCTGTTAACTTTGTGCATCTTCTAATCCAATCACTAATAGTGCTAACTCTCAGGGAAGAATAAAATACGTGCAGCTAATTCAGGAAATGTTCTGGCAAATTCCGCTCTGACACCCTAAGGCACACAAGCAAGCTCCAGGAGACCATAGTTGTCGATGACACATGTCTGGATATATTCGAATGACTCATGCACTTTACAGGCAATTGCTGAAGTTGCAGGATTTTTAATTAGCTTCTGACCACAGTGACCGACAGGCCGGAGAATGAGTATTTGACTCAGATGGGTCAGTTTCACAAATCATATTTACAAAGCAGGATAAAATTGGCTGAATAGAAAATATATAGGAAGGAACTGCTGATGCTGGTTTAAACCGAAGATAGACACAAAATGCTGAAGTAACTCAGCGGGACAGGCAGCATCTCTGGAGAGAAGGAATGGGTGACGTTTTAGGTCAAGACCCTAAAATATATCTTCATTACTTCAAGCTATTCTGTTTTAAATTCATTCATTTAACTTGTTTGCTATTTTACTATTTTATCAAGCATGATCATTTTATTGTAAGTTTCTTAATAATACCATTAATATACTGAATAGTCACTGTACGGAATATAGCTTTGAAATAATAGTACAGTATATTTATATAAATTCTGGTGAGTCACAGAGTCACATTACATTGTTTCTTCCAGGATGGAAACAAATTGAATTTCTTACCGGAAGTTTATCTCCTCACAAACAGCTCACCATTTGGTCAATAAGAATGGTCTGAATTTTGCTGGCCAACATATGCCTAACATTGTTTATCATATACCTGTCACTAATTCAGAAGGTTTGGGGGTTCAAATCACTTTAGAAGAGCTTGAACCAGAAATTCAGGCTGCCTTCGAGCTCACAACACATTACAGAAATCGCCAATTGCTATTCAGACATTCAGTCAGTGAGTCTACATGTCCACTCAGGTGAACTTAAATTGTTCCCTCCCGTGGCCCAACTTTGCTGAAAAGTAACATAATTATTTTGGTGCCCTTGTCAACATTTATTCCATACAAAAGGACCCTGAAATTCTGTAGGGAGCCTAGGATCTCAAACCGGCGTTCCAGTAAAAAATTGGTGTAA
This sequence comes from Raja brachyura, assembly GCA_963514005.1. The sequence goes on from OY740782.1 coordinate 72,069,461, forward strand.
CCGCTTTGAAATTTGTAATGATACATTTAGCCTGTATCCCTTAATGACGGTTGACTTTTGCTTTTTAATTTGTAAATTGAATGTGTTTTATTCTCGTACAGAGATATGTGCCAAGAAATTCAATTCCTTTTCGAACTGAAGACAAATTTCTTGTTCAGAATGAAACATAAAAAATGAACATTTCCACATAGTTCACATCAATCTTAAAGGTTGATTGGGCGCTTCCGAGTGCGAGTCACATTTCACTGTTGACATGATTTCAACCCAAGGGCTGCATGTGCTGATGTTATTCCCCATTCACCATGACTTTCAGAGAATTGCCGGAAATTTTCAGCCATGTAATCTCAGTTCCATCATGGGGCATGTCTAGGATAGCTGGGTCATATGACAACAGGGGCAGGCAGTGTGAAATACGTACCTTGCATCTCCAGTTCTTCCCTTACACTGCACTTTGCCATCATTACCATACCTTTATCTCGACACTCCAACACTGCAATTGTTTAAGTTCTTCCCCAAACCTTCCAAACCTCCAACTTGCTGACCATAGATTATTTGATCAACCGAGTCCCAGGCTCTGACCACCATTCTACCAATCCCCAGCATCCAAGCAAGGCTGATCCCTCCACCTCTCCATCTCCCAATGTTCTCCTATTGCCCCCAACCCACTAGCATCCTTGAACACAAAGCAGTTGGATTTACAATGCCATTTTTCTCAAACATCACCCAAACCACTGATCCCCTGATTTCTCCTCATCGACAAAACCACTAACGTCCAACATATCAGCTTCTTGAACTCCTCACCCATTACCCACTCCGGTCCAACCCAATTCCACAACCTTGTGCTGCAGACTCATCCTGTGGCAGCTGGAAGAGTCTGAACCTGATATCTAAGGTAAAGTCACAAGGATCTGCAGATGTTGGAATCTTGAGCAAAACACAAAGTACTGAAGGAACAGCAGGTCTGACAGCATCTGTGGTGGAAATGGACAGGTGACATTTCAGCTCAGGACTCTTCTTCTCCTGCTGGTATAAAAATCAACTCTAGGAAGGACTCAATCAGTCAAACAACACCAATGGTGGAAAAGACTGGTGCGTGGTCTCAACCTGAAATATTGACCATTCCTCAGCCTTCACAGATGTTGCTTGACAACTGAGTTCCTCTAACAGTTTATTTTTTGGTTCAGATTGCAACGCCTGCAGTCTCTTGCGTGCTATACCTGTTGGCATGTTTGGCTCAAAATCAGACCATTGAGTTTAAAACCTTGGAACTAGGATGCAGTCACATCTGTTACAGCTGTGCTCATCTTCTGCACCCATTGAAGCTGTGGACAATCAGACATTTATTATGTACAGATAGCAGAGATGCTGCCTAACCAGCCGAGTTATTCCAGCACTTTGCATATTTTACTGTAAGACAGCGCCTGCAGTTCCTTGTGTCCCCATTATGTACTTTCAATTGGTTTACATTTCTTGACCACAGCAGGACCCTGAATGGGATCAATGTGATTGAGAATTAAGATTTACAAAATCTTTTATTTTGATTTTGTTGAGTTAAGATTCACATCCCTCAGTTGTATTTTCTAACTGCAAGGAAAATAATTCTTAAACAATAGCATGCCCCCTCCTTACATTAGATGGCAAGCTTCCATTTAAGCTAAGGTTAAATAATGAAACTATCAAATGTGCAGGAATAATGGATTCTGAGCAAGAAGTTAGATAGCTAAAACCCAACCGAGAGATTCACACTATAATAAGTTACAACAATGATTTATTAATGTCATATGAATCTCCTGATTGTATTACATCCTTGAACTGTTTCCTGGGTCTACATTGTTTTACATGCTGTGAGATACTTTTACTTTTATTTTCTGGTGTCAACATTTAAAATAATAGGCATTTCTTTGTTGTTTTTAAGCTATTATTCTTGTGGACATTAAGAAAATGTACATTTCAAGCACAGTGAATCTCTCATTTATTGTGCAAATAGTGTGTGCCTGAAGATTACTATCATACAAATACATTGTGGTAGCTGTCAAGAAAGTTGGCACAAGCATTCATGATACATCAACCACACACTAGATGCACATTAATGGACTGAGAGTCTTAACAATTCTTATGAGGTATTTTGAAGGTGTTATCAATGAAGACTTGGAGGAAAGGCTGCAATCATTTGGCAAGTTAAATAGTGTAAGTATAAACCAATACTTGATATCCTTGTAGCCAGCAACAAAACACTTGTGATCTTGATTGCATAACCAATAGTTTGTGCTGTCCTCCTTATTGAAGGAGTCTATTCACAAGAAACTTTAGAAGAGCATAGACTCACTCTGCAAAGCTTGTATTGCAGGTATATTATAGAGACATACAGTGTGAAAACAAGCCCACCGGTCAAACTTGCTCACACCGACTAACATGTCCCATCTACACTAGTCCCACCTGTCTACGTTTGGTTTATATCCCTTTCAACTCTCCTATCCAAGTACCTGTCCAAATATTTCTTAAACGTTGCGATACTACCTGCCTCAACCACCTCCTCTGGTAGATCATTCCATACACTCACCATCCTCTGTGTGAAAAAGTTACCCCTCAGGTCCCCAGTAAATCCTTCCCTCCTCACTTTAAACCTGTGTCCTCTGGTTTTCGAATCCCCTAATCTGAACAGTAGACTCAGTGTGTCTACCTGACCTATTCAGAGTGGAGTCGACCTCTTTTGCAGCCAAGTCTTCTCAGTCCTGCTGCTGTGTTTCTTCAACTAACCTGGTACACTTCCCCTCTCCATTCGTTCACCAGCCTCCTCCATCACTGTCATCTGCTGGCCATTCTTACCCATTGTCATCTCTGGCTGATGACTCATTCCTTACCTGATTGGCAAGGACCACACAAATGTGCAGCCTAGCAGCCTGTCCACCACCTTTCGATGCTCTTTTTCGCCATCAGCAATTTTTCTGGCAGCCAGTAGGATGGATTAAACAGAAAATGTAGGTGTTCCTGTTATATTTGGCATTGGGATTTTATATTTTCAATGCATAACTATCTTCCCAGTCTATAAACTCTGTTGTTTTTAGCAGCACTAATCCTCACTAATCACTTTCTCAGTTGCCTGACTCAGTAAATACTATCTAATACTAGGATTTATTTCCTTCAAAGTATTACCACTTACTGTGAACTTTCAACTAATTTCTTTCCAAGGCCAGAAGCTTGTGTGACAGCATTTTAATATTTGTGATTAGATCATCTTGCAGAAAATGTACTTGTTTTCATCTACTGTCTGTTTAAAGCTTATTTTTAAATTATAACACTGTTGTATCTTCCACTGGCTTTGACTGTTAGGCCTCTCTTAAATCCTCTGATCAAACTTCATTTTGCTTCACTGTGATCTTTCATTCTTCCCCAAGAAGCCTCTTCCTTTCCTGATGTTTCTTATTATTATTTTTGTGCAATTACTTTATGTAACTATGATAACTATCCAACCATATCAATCATGGGGAGGCAGTGTGCTGTAATCGGAATGACTTAAAGTGCTCAGGTGCAAATGGTGCTTAGTTGGAAAATGATTCCAAACAGGACTGATTTCCACTCACTATTCATTAATTATATGAAGTAAAACTTATAAAAAAGAATGTTTTTTATTGTCAATTGTTCCTGAGTGGTCATAGAGTCAGTCACACAGTGTGGAAACCAACTTTTTGGACCAACTTGCTCACATCAACCAACATGTCCCATCTACATTAGTGCCATCTGCTTGCATTTGGCTCATCCTATATTACTAAAAGTAAGATCTTGACCATTTCCTGTTTTTCTCTTTCATGATTTTAGAAAAAACGCTGCCACTTATGGATGTGATTTTTGGCCACCTTGCTCAGAGTCTCCCTCTGCTGCGCAGGACAAGAGGATTTTTATCATGGATGAAAAATAAATGAGTTATTTGTAAAAGATGTTTTAAAAATGTTGACATTCTCTCTGTTGCCCCTGCTGGTGGGAGGGGGGAGGGACTGGAAAACCCAGAAGTGTTGCGCCTCACTCAGTCTCTGCAACATGGAGGAAGCGAGAGGGTCACATCTCTCTGAGCTGTGAATAACACTGAACACATGTATACTCAACTGTGAGTGCCCTTAATGTGGTTTGAAAATGAAAATGTGGTTGGTTTGAAATGCTGCACTGCAAATGGTTCTTGGTGGTGGTTGCTTTGAAATGCTGCACTGCAAATGGTTGTTGGTGGTGGTTGCTTTGAAATGCTGCACCACAAATGGTTGTTGGTGGTGGTTGCTTTGAAATGCTGCACTGCAAATGGTTGTTGGTGGTGGTTGCTTTGAAATACTGCCCTGCAAATTGGTGTTGGCGGTGGTTGCTTTCAAATGCTGCACTGCAAATGGTTGTTGGTGGTGGTTGCGTTGAAATGCTGCACTGCAAATGGGTGTTGGTGGTGGTTGTTTTGAAATGCTGCCCTGCAAATGGTTGTTGGTGGTGGTTGCTTTGAAATGCTGCACTGTAAATGGTTGTTGGTGGTGGTTGCTTTGAAATGCTGCACTGCAAATGGTTGTTGGTGGTGGTTGCTTTGAAATGCTGCACTGGAAATGGTTGTTGGTGGTGGTTGCTTTGAAATGCTGCACTGCAAATGGTTGTTGGTGGTAGTTGCTTTGAAATGCTGCACTGCAAATGGTTGTTGGTGGTGGTTGCTTTGAAATGCTGCACTGCAAATGGTTGTTGGTGGTGGTTGCTTTGAAATGCTGCACTGGAAATGGTTGTTGGTGGTGGTTGCTTTGAAATGCTGCACTGCAAATGGTTGTTGGTGGTAGTTGCTTTGAAATGCTGCACTGCAAATGGTTGTTGGTGGTGGTTGCTTTGAAATACTGCACTGCAAATGGTTGTTGGTGGTGATTGCTTTGAAATGCTGCACTGCAAATAGTTGTTGATGGTGGTTGCTTTGAATTGCTGCACTGCAAATGGTTGTTGGTGGTGGTTGCTTTGAAATGCTGCACTGCAAATGGTTGTAAGTCTAAATTTGACAACTTCCTGTTTGCTCTCTACACTGATTTTAGATAAAATGCTACCACTTACGGCTGTGATTTTTGGCTATCTATGCTGATCAGGTGCAGAGGATTCTTCCCATCAATGAAAAATAAATTAATTTGGTAGTGTTTAAAAAAATGTTGAGAATCTCTCTCCTGTCAAACATGCCATGAAGGCTACGCCCCTTCTGGTGAGAGGGGGAGGGATTATAAACACTAGAAGTGTGGGTGTGACTCAGTCTCTGCAAGATGGGGGAGGGAGAGGTCACGACTGTCTGAGCTGTGAATCAACTGAACACATTGAATGTCTACTAAACTGTGAGTGTGGTGTTTATGTGGTGTTTTGTGTGGTTTTATGATGGTTTCACCCTGCTTGAAATGGTATGAAACTGCATTTGATTGTGGTGGCCTTGCACCCTGCATGTAATGGTATGAAACTGCATTTGAATTTGGTGGACTTGCACCCTGCTTGAAATGGTATGAAACTGCACTTGAATTTGGTTGTCTTGCACCCTGCTTGAAGTGGTATGAAACTGCACTTGAATTTGGTGGCCTTGCACCCTGCTTGAAATGGCATGAAACAGCACTAGCATTTGGTGGCCTTGCACCCTGCTTGAAGTGGCATAAAATTGCACTTGAATTTGGTGGCCTTGCACCCTGCTTGAAGTGGCATGAAACTGCACTTGAATTTGGTGGCCTTGCACCCTGCTTGAAGTGGCATGAAACTGCACTTGAATTTGGTGGCCTTGCACCCTGCTTGAAATGGCATGAAACTGCACTTGAATTTGGTGGCCTTGCACAATGTTTGAAGTGGCAGGAAACTGCACTTGAGTTTGGTGGCCCTGCACCCTGCTTCAAGTGGTAGGAAACTGCACTTGAGGCTGGTGGCCTTGCACCCTGATTGAAGTGGTAGGAAACTGCACTTGAATTTGGTGGTCTTGCACCCTGCTTGAAGTGATAAGAAACTGCACCTGAATTTGGTGGCCTTGTACCCTGCTTGAAATGGTAGGAAAATGCATTTGAATTTGGTGGCCTTGCACCCTGCTTGAAATGGAATTTCAAGGAATAGGCATGTCAACTGCTAGCCCACCAGCCATGAGTGAGATGCCAGCACATCAGGCTTAAATGACTGAGCTGCCACCCCAATAATCCATTTGGCCCACAATGTCCATACTAGCCCTCTGGAAACCAACCCTTTCAGCCCACAATACCCATACTAGCGCTCCAATATTGGAATTGTGGAGAGGTGGAATATTGCCTTGGGGGGCCAGCCCTCCCGTGTGAACATGGGAACCAACGGGTCCCACTTAGTCTAGTATCTCTCTAAACCTATCCTATCTATGTACCTATCTACATGATAGTACCTGCCTCAACCACTTCCTCTGGCAGCTTGTCCCATACATTCATCACCCTTTGTGTAAAAAACGTACCCCTCAGGTTCCTATTAAATCTTCCCCCCTTCACCTTAAGCCTATGTTCTCTGGAAAACAAAACAAAGCACATGGAACTGATATTTTAAACAAACAAATTTAGTTTAATCACTATACCAAGTCAAAATTTGTGATAGGAAAACATTTCTCAATAAATCTGTTCTAGATCGCCATTATCTCCCTTCTAACCTTCTTCAGGGAGTAATTTATTCTAAGCTATCTCCTTTGTGTTGCACATAACTGTTTCTATGTAATTCTGCTGACAGATAATTAATTCTTCATTGTAATTAGAAACATCTTGTCAGAAACACCAAGTGATGATATTATTTATGTTGGCTGTATAAGCATAGTGCAGCATGCAGTTTAAAACACATCCAACTTAGTAAAGACCAAAAGGTCCCAAGTTCAGCCCCTCTGAGCTGTTTGCAAAACTTAACCAGGGAATCCACGGGAATGCTAAGAATGTCCTGAGTACTGTTACATTAGATATATACATCTGAAGGGAGATTCAATGAATAACAACAAGATTCACTACATATTGAATCACATGCTGGAGCATTGTCACATCTGTGGAGATTTGTTCAAGAATTAATGTGAATACGAGTCAAGAGTATTTAATTGTCAAATGTAGTGAAACAGAACAATGGAACAAAGTGGAATTTTAGAAGGAATAGATCACAAAGGGATTTGAAGGAAGGGACTAATTGTGGTGCATTTGCTTTGGGTGAGCTGGATTGATACCTGTTTCTTCCAGGTACGAACAGTGATGAAAGAAAATTTGTGTGCTGAAACTGGCATTTCTCACCTGCCTTCTTTTAGTTTGGTTTCGTTTAGAGAAACATGGAAACAGGCTCTTTGGCCCATAGAGTCCATGCTGACCAGTGATCACATATACACTAGTTCTACCCTACACAAAAGGGACAATTTACAGAAGCCAATAGCCAATAGTAGCCAACAGTAAGCCAACAGAAGGTTTACCTGTAAACCCGCTTGTTTTGGGGATGTGGAATGAAACCGGAACACCTGGAGAAAACCCACGAGGCCACAGGGAGAATGTACAAACTCTGTACAGACAGCACTCGTAATCAGGATCAAATCACGACCTGGGTTAAATTCTGACCTCGAATGCTGTCTCTCAAGAGTTTACATGTTCTCCTTGTGACCACGTGGGTTTCCTTCTGGTGCTCTGGTTTCCTCACATACCCCAAAGATGTGTGGGTTTGTAGGTTAATTGGCCACTTTCAATTGCCCCTAATGTGTAAGGAGTGAAAGAGAAAGAGATAAGATACAATGGGTGTGAACGGGTGATCAATGGCCGGTGTGCACTTGACGGGCCGAAGGGGCTATTTCCATGTTGTGTCTCTAAACTAAATTAAACTAAAGTAAACTAAATGGAGCTGAAGTAAAAACATCCATGATCTTACTGAATGGTAGAGACGGCAAGAGGGGCCAAATAACATGTTCATGAGTATACCTCTTTTGCTACATTCTTTTGTTCTAATATTGCATTCCAAATTATGAAAGTTACTGTTTAATATTTCAAAACAAAACCTGCTGATGAGAATATGTTTATAAATCACATTGCAATGACTTGATCACAGAAGTCTAGGATGATGTCCCATTGCTGCATGCAATTAATACTTCTCTGTCAGAGGCATTGTATTTTGAAACAAGATATTAAATATGGGTTTAAGAAGGAACTGCAGATGCTGGAAAATCGAAGGTAGACAAAAGTGCTGGAGAAACTCAGCGGGTGAGGCAGCATCTATGGAGAGAAGGAAATAGGCAGCCTATTTCCTTTGCTCCATAAATGCTGCCTCACCCGCTGAGTTTCTCCAGCACTTTTGTCTATATTAAATGTGGGTACCGCTTCCTTTCCCAGTAAACTTAAAACATTCATTATTGTCATTTTAAAGAGAAGTAGAATTATCCTCATTCACTTTGGGCCAATATTGATCCGTCAATCATCAGCACAGGGGAAAAACAGAGGTGGCTCAACATGTCAGGCAGCACGTATGGTGATAAAATATATAAATAATCACAGAACAATAATTGGTGAAGGAGCAGGTGCGGGGATTGGTTGCAGAATTTGAAGTCTTGGTGAGTTTTTTCAAGATCGGATCATTTAAAAACCAGTCGGGGCCAGCCTGCAACGCATACCTTCAAAGTCGGCAGATGAGCGGCAGGTGATGGATGAGTGTGGGGATTGGCTGCAGAAGTTAAAGCCAGGCTGTAGAATCTAAATCAGCAAATTTGTAAATTAGCTATGTAGTAAAATTAGTTAATTGAACTGCAAATAAAAGTAGGGCCTGGTTGAGGTGGTGCCTTGGTGAGTAAAGTGTGAGTCGTTAGCTCAAGAGTCTTCGGCGAGGAGACTGAGGCAAGCAGGCTACACTTGATTCGAAATTTGTTATTTTTTTGTCCACTAAAGAAATGCCAGGTAAGTTGGTGCAGTGTGTTTCCTGCAGGATGTGGGAAGGCAGGGACATAATGGAGCAGCAGTTGGATGACCTCAGGGCCATCTGAGAAAACAAGAATTTCCTGGACAGGGCCTACAGTAAGGTTGTCACACCGAGGATACTGGAAGAGTGAAGGTGCGTGACTATGAGAAAGAGGAGTAAACGTGGAGTGCAGGAGACTCCGGTGGCTGTATCTACTGAAAACAGGTATGCCATCTTGTGAGTGGACGACATGACAAGATTGAGTGGTAGCCAGGGCTGTGATTCCAACCCTGGTGCCGAGGCTCAACAGGGAAGTATCGTCAGGCAGAGCCATAGTGGTGAGAGACTCCATCGTCAGATGTACGGCAGCAGGCGATACTCCAGGATGGTGCGCTGCCTCCCTGGTGCCAGGGTCCAGGCCATCTCGGAACGGCTCCACGGCATCCTCAAGAGTGAGAGGAAGCAGCTGGAGATTGTTGTGCATGTTGGCACGAATTATATAGGTAGGAAGAGGAAGGAGGTTCTGCAACAAGAATTTATGAAATTGAGCAGACGACTGAAAAGCAGGACCTGTGGGGTAGTGATCTCAGGATTGCTTCCAGTACCTCGTGCTAGTGAAGGTAAGAATAGGAAGATAAAGGATATGAATCTGTGGCAGAGGAGTTGGTGCCCAGGGCTGCGATTCGGATTTCTGGATCATTGGGATCTCTTCCGGGGCAGGGGTGACTTGTATAAAAGGGACAGGCTGCATCTAAACTGGAGGGGGACCAATATCCTAGCAGGAAGGTTTGCTAATGCTACACGGGAGGGGTTAAATTAGATTGGCAGTGGGGTGGGATCTCGTGCAGAACAGAGGCACGTGAGAGGCTAGACGTTGGTATGGAGGGTGGTGTGGGAAAGGTTAGTGGACAGAATAGGCAGGTGAATAGCAGAGAGCGAGGAAGGAAGGTTGGTTTAAACGGCACATATTTTAATGCAAGGATCCTGATGGGTAATGCAGATGAGCTCAGGGTGCGGATAGGAATGAGTGACTGGGACGTTGTAGCCATGACTGAAACCTGGTTAAGGGAGGGGCAGGATGGGCAGCTCGATGTTCCAGGGTACAGGATTTTCAGGAGGGACAGGGGTGATGGAGGTGCATTGTTGGTTAAGGAGGATGTCATGGCTGTGAACAGAGGTGACATTATGGATGATTTGTTTAGTGAGGCTATATGGGAAAATCATAGCGTGAAGGGTTTAGATGGGGGTGTAATTCTTCAAATGTGTTCAGGAGAGTTTTCTTAAGCAGTATGTGGAGGCAACATTGGATCTAGTATCGGGAAATTGGGAAGGGAAAGTTAATGAAGTGTGTGTGGATGAGCCTTTTGGGACCAGTGACCACAGTCCGATTAAGTTTAAGATAGTTACGAATAGGGACGGAGAGGGTCCACGTGTTAAAATGCACAACTGGGGTAAGGCCAACTTTGAGGGTATGAGAGAAGGTCTCACTCATGTTGACTGGAGCAGGTTATTTGAGGGGAAAGGAACATTGGCCAATGTTCTTTGGCCAACGTCTTTTTAAAAGTGTACTGAAGAAAGCTCAGGATGTGTACATCGCCAATAGAGTGAAAGACAAAGCAGGCAAACATAAGAAAGCTTGGCGGACGAGGGATATTGAGACATTAGTCAAAAACAAGAAGTATGCATGTGACAGGTACAGATAGCTGGGATCATGCATCCCTGGAGGAGTTTGGGAACTAAGAAGTAAACTTAAAAAAAGGTAATCAGAAGGGCAAAAAGGGGCCAGATAGCTCTGGTGGGTAGCATTAAGGACAATCCCAAAAGATTTTATAAATGCATATGGGGGAAAAGGGTAACTCGAAAGAGAGAGAGTGGGACCTCTCAGTTATCAAAGGGGTCACCTCTGTGCAGAGACACAGAGGATGGGCAAGGTCCTAAATTAGTATTTCTCCTCTGTATTTACTGAGGAGAAAGACAGTAGGACGGAGGAAATTGGAGCAGTCACTGGAAGTGTCTCGAGAGCAGTCAGGGTTACCATCAAGGAAGTACTGAAGGTACTGTCGAGTTTGAAGGTAGACAAATCTCCAGGGCCTGATCAGATATATCCGAGGACATTGCGGGAAACTAGAGAGGAAATTTTGGAAGCCCTGGTTGAAATTTACGAGTCATCCTTAAATACAGGAGAGATGCCGGAAGATTGGAGAGTGGCAAATGTTGGGGCCTCTTTTCAAGAAGGGCTGCAGGGAAAATGATGCAAAATATAGGCCGTTGAGCTTAACATCTGTAGTTGGTAAGTTGCTGGAGAGTATTCTGAGGGATAGGATATACAGACATTTGGATGGGCAAGAGTTGATTTGGGACAGTTAGCATGGTTTTGTATGTGTGAGGTTGTGCCTCACAAATCTGGTTGATTATTTTTGAAGACGTGACCAAATAGGTTGATGAGGGCAGAGCTGTAGATGTTGCGTGCATGGACTTCGGTAAGGCATTCGACAAGGTTCGGCATGGTAAGCTGCGCTGAAAGGTTAGATCATATGGGATCCAAGGAAAGATAGCCGAATGGATAGCAAATTGGCTCCATGGAAGGAAGCATGGATGATGGTTGAAGGTTGCTTCTCAGAATGGAGGCCTGTGACTAATGGTGTGCCTCAGGGTTCGGTGCTGGGCCTGTTACTGTTTTTCATCTACATCACTGATTTGGATGAAAAAACTTAGGGCAAGATTAGCAAGTTTGCTGATGATACATAAGTTAGTGGTTTGCAGATAGTGAAGATGGTTGTGAATGATTGCAGCAGGATCTGGATCGATTGGCCAGGTGGGCGGATAAATGGTTGATGGAATTGAATACAGAGAAGTGTAAGTTGTTGCATTTTGGGATGTCGTACAAGGGCAGGACCTACACAGTGGTAGACCTCTGGTTAGTGTTATCGAGCAGATGGATCTTGGAGTACAGGTGGTAGACACAAAATGCTGGATTAAATCAGTGGGACATCCAGAAGTGGCGGCGCTGCCTGGCAGCTGCGGCTCACCTGCAGTCCGTCTGTTTTTTATTTAATTTTTTCTCTTCTTGTGTCTGTTTTAGTGATTATTTTAGTTTATTAGGCTGTGTGTGTTGGGGGGGGGGGGATGGTGGGATAAACAGGGTTTTAGTCTCTCCCTTCGGGGGGATGCGACTTTTCTTGTTGTGTCCCCCGTCACCGTCTCCGTCTGTGCTGAGCCCTAATGGTGGAGCTGGCGGCCTTGGAGCTATGGCGGCCTTCCAGCTTCCAGCAGCGGCGACCTGGCTTTCGGAGCTGCGGTGCTCCAGCGGCGACCTGATTTTCGGGGCTGCAGTGCTCCAGCGGCGACCTGGCTTTCAGGGCTGCGGTGCTCCAGCGGCGACCTGGCTTTCGGGGCTGAGGTGCTCCAGCGGCGACCTGGCTTTCGGAGCTGCGGTGCTCCAGCGACGACCTGGCTGCGGTGCTCCAGTGGCAGCCTGGCTTCAGGGCTGCGGTGCTCCAGCGGCGGCCTGGCTTTCGGGGCTGCGGTGCTCCAGCGACGTTCCAGCAGCGACCTGGCTTTGGAGCTGCGGTGCTCCAGCGTTCCAGCGGCAGGCCCTGTGGCGGTGTTCCGGCGACGGCGGTGGCGGCAGCCCGGTTTCGGAGGCTCGGCCACGGGCCTGGTGGACGGCAGCATTGGAGGCCTGGATCTCCTCAGCGCAGAGGGAGAACAAGGAGGGAAGAAGACAGAGACTCTAAGACTTTTGCCTTCTACCACAGTGAGGAGATGTTTGGTGAACTCACTGTGGTGGATGTTAAATTTGTGTTTATTGTGTGTTTTTGTTACTTTTAGTATATGTATGACTGCAGGCACGAAATTTTGTTCAGACCGAAAGGTCTGAATGACAATAAAGGTAATCTATCTATCTATCTATCTATCTATCTATCTATCTATCTATCTATCTATCTATCTATCTATCTATCTATCTATCTATCTATCTATCTATCTATCTATCTATCTATCTATCTATCTATCTATCTATCTCTGGAGAAAAGGAATGGGTGATGTTACGGGTCAAGACCATTCTTCAGACTGATGCATGGTTCTTCAGGAGTACATATGCATGATTCCTTGAAGGTTGAGTCGCAGGTAGATAAGGTTGTCAAAAAGGCTTTTGGCATTTTGGCCTTCATCAGTCAGAGTATTATAGAAGTTGGGAAGTCATGTTGCATTTGTGTAAGACGTTGGTGAGACCGCATTTAGAATATTGTGTTCAGTTCTGGGCACCATGTTATAGGAAAGTTATTGTCAAACTTGAAAGGGTTCAGGAAATAATATGAGGATGTGGCCAAGCCTAGAGGGTGTGAGCTAAAGGGAGAGGTTGAGTAGGCTGGGTTTCTATTCCATGGAGCGCAGGAGGATCTTATAGAGGTATACAAAATCATAAGTGGAATAGATTAGGTAGTTGCACAGAGGTTTTACCCAGAGTAGGGGAATCGAGGACCAGAGGACATAGGTTCCAGTTGAAGCTGAAAACATTTAATAGGAATCCGAGGTGTAACATTTTCACACAAAGGGTGTTGGGTGTATGGAACAAGCTGCCAGAGGCGGTAGTTGAGGCTGGGACTATCACATCGTTTAAGAAAAACTTAGACAGGTACATGGATAGGAAAGGTTTGGAGGGATATGGACCAAGCGCAGGCAAGTGGGACAAGGGTAGCTGGGACATTGTTGGGCAAGTTGAGCCAAAGGGTCTGTTTCCACACTGTGTCACTCTATGACTAATCATCTGGTCATTACTGTATTTGCCATAAGTTCATACGTTCTACGAACAGAATTAAGCCATTCGGCCCATCAAATCTACTCTGCCATTCAATCATGGATGATCTACCTTTCCCTCTCAACCCCAACCTCCTGCCTTCTCCCCATAACCCCTAACACCATGTTACAAAAGTGACAATACATCAAAAGCGCCCATTGGCTGTGGACACTGATACGAGAGATGCTATTTAAATGTGGGGCTTTCACATTATTCTAACAGTGCATTGCATTACGTTAAAAATGTTATTTTTATTCAACATTCTCAAATGGTATACAAAAATAAGTGGTAGCAATCATGTTAATGTTTCTTTCTTTAGCCTGGCAAAATGGGATTTTCTTTCTTTTATTGATATACCAAGTCAGTAATAATGGCAAAGTACTTAAATGAACTAATCCATGAATATCAGAAAATATTCCAATTTTTTAACAAAGTTTCAGAAATCCAGTTAAAATACCTGAAGTCTTAATGTTGAAGAGAACAAAAGCCATGGCTCTTTTTAACTGCAAGAATCCACTGATTTGGACAATACAGGGGTCAGAAAGGTTTAGGGTAGAACATTTTTGTCAACAGATTGGATCTAAATCTTCACATTTACCAGATCAGTCACTGCAAAGAGTGTTAACATCATTGTGGCCGTGTGAGCTCAAGTATCTTGCAGATAGCTTTTACTGCAGATTTTCCACTGAGGATTACAAAACATTTCCATGGCAACTGAAGGATACACAAAAGTAAAACTTTGAAAATATATTGTTACATACTAACCTGAAGGTTTAGGGCTGAATTCTTGTCCCATTTCCAGAAATATTATCTCTTTAAAATATTATCCACAGGGACTTATTTTTGAAAATATAATGTGAAAATAAGAATAAAACCATGTTTACAATTGCCAGTGTTGTAGTTACTAAACATTTGTAATTTTCCATATTTGTCGTTCCTATCTACGACAGTCATCCTGTTTTTCGTATTAATAATGCTGATTCTTCATTTCCAACTTCCTATTTAGTGTCAAGTTAACCCGAATCAGTGTGAATATGCTTTCTTTGTTTAACCCCTGAGACCAAAATATTTCAACTAATTCTTCAGCTGCATTGTTGCAGGAAGCCAAGTACCACATGGCCTTCCTTAAAAATCACTTCATGTGAGTCGACATGAAACCAAAAGGATAGGATTACAGTCCTTATCCTCTGCTTTTGTGAGAGTCTAGGTCATTCAGACTCAGAGGCTGCCTTACAGAAAATAGTTATTTTCTCAGACTGCTCCGACAGTCATATTTTACTAAATGGAAAAGAACTATAATTATGCCATAATCATGCTTTTGGGAAAGGGGAGAGAGAAAGATTATCTGTGTGATACTGGGTCTATTCTGTAACTGTACTGCTGTATTTAGTATGAGCCAATCAATAGTATTCCCAATTGCTACAGTATTCATTTAACCACTAACAGCATGCAGTGAATATAATAAAATCTTTTTTTTCCCAACTAAATATACTGTAACCAGAGCTTCCCCAATGATTTTGTGGATCAATGTGCCTTGTACTGAGTCACCCAGGCCAGGAAATCCACAGGCATTAATTCCTGGACTTTGCTGACTTAGCTGATTTCAGCCAGGTGGTTGCGACAGTGCCAAATTTATTCTCGACACTAAAGGAGAAAAGTATTTAGATTTCTTCTTCATTGTATCTCTTGGAATATGTTTGTAATAGAAACAAAAGAATAAAATCAAGTTTGGATGTGTTTTCTTCAGCCAAAGTTACAACTGATTTTATAGACACCATGAACTGTAGCTGCTGGTTAAGATTCAAAGTGCAGGAGTAACTCAACGGGTCAGGCGGCATCTTTGGAAAACATTGATAGGTGATATTTCTTCAGTTGAGACCCTTCTTCAGATTGAAAAAGGTTACCACCTAGAAATATCACCTATCCGTGTTCTCCAGAGATCCTGCCTGGCCCACTGAGTTACTCCTGCACTTTGTGTCTTTTTTGGACAACTGGTTGACATGATTTAGTCTCCACAAACAAAGAAACAAGAGTTTCTTAGGAAAGTTGAGAGATGCTGCCTTTCTTGAGACCATCTCAGTAAGTGTCATCACTCTAGTGAGAAGAACAGCAAAATTGGAGGAGGTATTTATTTTCTTCTGTAAATCGCTAATTAGGTTCTAGCAATTATATAATAATTAGGACTCTAGGTTCTTCAGGGCTTTCCCAGCCTTCCAAGATAACTCAAAATGACACGGTTTATAGTAACTAATGGGGGGAAAAATGTGCTTCCCATCAATTGATATCTCAGAATGGAATCTGTTGGCACTTATATAACCCCGCTCATATTCATTCTGGAGGTGTTTGTGTCAAATTAAAGAACAATTGGGAAGAAAGTGGCACTTTCTTCCCAATAACCCTCTCTGGCTAAACCCCTCCTTTCACCACCTCCAGTTTAAATTCCAGTTGGAATATTTTGCAGGACCAAGTAACCAAGAACCAAGAACAGACCCATTTGTATAAAAATCAAATTACAAAAATATATCCCTAAACTGCAGTGCAAAACATGATTTGCTGTACCATTAAAACAACGCACTGTAAAATCCATTCAATTTCTTTCTCACTGAATGACCTTTAGTGACTATTTCACACTTTGCTGCATACAGAAATGTCAATAATTCCCATCGAGTTATGAGCCATTATAACTTTGCTGCTTAGAACCATTCCAAGGCAAGTTTGGTTTTTTACAGAAATCAAGGCCATTAATATATTTTTTAAATTGGTATCCAACATGTGACTGATTGCTGATGTTTGTTACTTTAATGCAGTTTTTCCCCACTACAAGTGAAAAGGCTTTGCTGTCATATCTGTGAGCAGTAGGAGTCTTAAAAAATGCCAGCTTTGGCTGATGACTTCCCTCTGCTCATGATAGATGTAAGCCTACATGTTATTAATTTACTAGTCGCACCAAGAAGAGTTATGGCATGGTATGAGACTGATTATTTTACAAATATGCTTAAAAAATCATGATTCATTGTGGAGCTCGGCATGGGTTCAAAGGTGTCCTATTAAATATTCTGTGGTGTCAGTAGGAGGGTTGAGAATTAAATGACACTATTGCACTGTGTGGCCAAACAAGTTAATTACCTAAAATTGCGGAATTCAATATTTATACTGTTAGGTGGTAAGTTTGCTGAGATAATCTCAAGAAAGATAAAATCCCTAAACATTCCTAAAAAACTCATGTTTCTTTGCTTGTGGAAACAAAATAATGAAAACAAATTGTCCAAAAAAAAAACTAACTCAGCAGGTCAGCCAGCATCTCTGAAGAAAATGGATAGGTGACATTCGGGTCAGCACCATTATTCAATCTGAAGGAGGGCTTCAACACCAAAGTTTGCCTATCCATGTTTTCCAGAGATGCTGCCTGACCCGCTGAGTTACTCCTGCACTTTGTGTCTTTTTTGGAAAATTAACATCTACAGTCTTTACATCATTGTGTCTATAAAACCAGTTGTAACTTCAGCTGAAGGAAACACTATCCAGCTGCAATATGAGGTGTTGGTCCTCCAGTTTCCATCTGGCAATGTAGGAGGCCCAGGACAGAAAGGTCAGTATGGGAATAGGAAGAGAAGTTAAAATATTTAGCAATAGGTGATCACGTAGGCCATCCATGGAGACTGTTCTCTCCGTGAAGCCTTGGTTCACTCATTCATCCCCACCCAAACCACCCCTTCCTCAGATATTTGTCCCAGCCACTGCAGAAGATGTAACACTTGTCCCTATACCTTACATCCACCCAGGGACCACAGCAGTCATTCCAGGTGAGGCAGAGGTACATTGTGCACCTCCTTTAACCTTAACTACTGCATCTGGAGCACTCAATGTCATCTCCTTTACATCAAAAAGATCAAGCATAGACTAGGCAACTATTTCGCTGAACACGTGCACTCGGTCTGCCAAGGCCTACGTGATCTCCTGGTTGCCAACCATTTTAACTCGTCTTCCTATTTCCATACTGACGTTTCTGACCTGGGCCTCCTCCATTGCTAGAGTGAAGACACGGGTAAACTAAAGGAACAACACGTAATATTAATATTCCATTTGGGGGGCTTACAACCTAATGGTATGAACATTGGAATTCTCCAATATTATTGTATTAACCCTTGTCCAAACATTTGACTATCACATCCCCACCCCTCACTCACCAGGTTTTGTCCTGCACTTGATAGACACAAAGTGCTGGAGTAATGCAGTGGATCAGTCAGCATCTCTGAAGCAAAAGGTTGGGGTCCTTCTTCAGACCTGAAGTCTGCTTTGTCCTGCCCCTCCTCCTTTTCTGCTTTGACCCCTTTCCCACCCCACTGCAATCTGTCTGAAGAAGGGTCCTGAACCCAAAATGTCACCTATCCATGTTTTCCAGAGATGCATCCTGATAAGCTGAGTTACTCCAGCACTTTGTGTCCTTTTTTGCTGTGGATGTAGTTTATATTGCTATCACATTAGGTTCTATGGATTTGAGTGCAGACAAATTCGACAAGTTGGGTATTATATGCAGCTGCTACCAGGTGTACACATAGAAATACATGACCAGGAATGAATTTTAATCCCAATGCATTATTTTTTCCGGCCTGAAGAATGTATAGCCCTTATCCTTATTATCAACTGCTTTGGAGACTCTCCCTACAAAGGATTGAAATCCAAGAATAATCTCAGTAAGAACATGCTGCGATGCCAGAAATAACTATGAAGTCTTTATCCTAATAAAACTTGCAAAATTCTGACAAAAATCATTTAGAAAAAAAACCTTGCAGAGCTGGAGTGACAGGGAGCGGTGTGATTGGTATAACAAAATCACCACCATCATGAAGGTGAAATCGCATGTAGATAGGGTGGTAAAGAAAGCTTTTGGTGTGCTGGACTTTATAAATCAGAGCATTGAATATAGGAGTAATGTTAAAATTGTACAAGGCATTGGGAAGACCAATTCTGGAGTATGGTGTACAATTTTGGTCGCCTAATTATAGGAAGGATGTCAACAAAATAGAGAGAGTACAGAGGAGATTTACTAGAATGTTGCCTGGGTTCCAGCAACTAAGTTACAGAGAAAGGTTGAACAAGTTAGGTCTTTATTCTTTGGAGCGCAGAAGGTTAAGGGGGGACTTGATTGAGGTCTTTAAAATGATGAAAGGGATAGACAGAGTTGACGTGGATAAGCTTTTCCCATTGAGGGCAGGAAAGATTCAAACAAGAGGGCATGACATGAGAATTAAGGGACAGACGTTTAGGGGTAACATGAGGGGGAGCTTCTTTACTGAGAGAGTGGTGGCTGTGTGGAATGATCTTCCTGCAGAAGTGGTGGAGGCAGGATCGATTTTAACATTTAAAAATAAAGTGGATAGGTATATGGACGGGAAGGGAATGGAGGGGTATGGTCTGAGTGCAGGTAGATGGGACTAGGGGAAAATAAATGGTCGCCATGGACTGGAAGGGCCGAGAAGACCTGTTTCCGTGCTGTAATTGTCATATGGTTATATGGTTATATGATAAACCAAGTAATTACTTTCTAAGCTACAAATATCTTCTTTGGTACTTTCTATGTATTGAACAGAACAGAAAGAACAGAAAGAACCGCAAGGGGTAGTTCAGTCTATGACGCTTCTGTCAAAAGTGTGTTAGAGCTATCCGAATCGTACACCACTATTTCGCCATGGCCCAGCTATTATTGAATCTGCTTCCACCAGCATTTCTGGCAGTGCTTTTTATAATACAGTTTATAATCAAATACTGTATTGAAAAATATCCTCATTCTTAAATTTGTCTTTCTGTTTTTTGGCAGTTTCTCATTTACTCTTTCTAAATCTTTCATGAATTTGAGCATCTCAGTCAAATCTCTCCAACTTCCCTGCATGACCCTACAAAATACATTGTTTTTTCTGTATTTTTTCTTCAACTGACTGTAGTTTTTGAATAAACGGTAGTTGCATCCTCTCTAAGGTGTGACATCCTTTCAAAAGTGGTGTACCTGCAAGCAGTCACATTACCCCAGCTGAATCTTGACCAACATTAGATAACGTTTTCCTAACTTGGTACTTCATGGGAACAAAACTGGACACCACTGCAAAGTGTGATCTGAGATGGTGATGTGTGATTAACTTGCATCAATTGGCCTGATACAATGCACATCACAATATTATGTTGCATCCTCATTAAATGACCTCAGTGATTAGTCAGTGCTAACCAAAGATCCTATCGCGAACAAGATAGTCCACTCCTGCTAAATCCAATGGGCTGACATGTAGTACACAACGGAGCGGAACGTCGGCCATTTCAGTAATCCCAACCCAATTTTTGGTTATCCCTCTCGCAGTGTGATCAACGTGGCGGGGGGACTGTTTGTGTGAATAAATTATAATTCTATTAATTTTCTTTTTTTAATGTTTTTTTTAAAAAAAATTTTAATGCTTTTTTAAAATTTATTTTTAAATGGCTCATGTGTTGTGTTTGAGTTGATGTTTGTATTAAACTTGCACTCTGTAATTCTTTTAATCACACTGTTCACAACTGCGGTATTTGGTAAAATAATAGCAATATGAAGATTCCAGTTGCTTTATTCTTGGAGTGATCGGTAACGTTCTTTTGTGTCTATGGAATTGCTTTTCAACAATAAAATGGGTCTGGTCTTCCCAATAGCCAGAGAATGGATGAGATCTGTCAGTAATGGTGGGGTTATCTAAATGAAGTATTTAACAAAATAAAATTTGTTTTGAGCAAGATTAACAAATGATGTATAACTTAAGGATGACTTTATTCAGCGACTATACAACTGATTAGATTGTGTAGGAAAGAACACACATATATGAATGTGATATAGGTGTATATAATCATATTACACATGTATATATATTTCTCCAGATTTTAATATATAATAATAAACTTTATTTCTGATTCAAGGCCCAGACAAGGGACAACATTACATAAAAATACGTTGCAAGCCTCCCCACAACTTTATCCTGGCATCCCAGCCACGCTGATCCGGACCAGACTTCCCACATGCCATGGAAGGAACATAGGCATCTATTTGCTTTTTATTGTGAGGCAGAGAGGCAGAAAGAAAATGTGGAGAAGATTTTTACCAAAGATCTTTGATTTTTCGAGGATGTTTCCATGACCGGCTTCCGTCTCCGCACTAGTATCTTTCCTCTACTATGGGATCTTTGGTGCAGAGACGGAAGCCGGTTACTGGAATGGTGCTGAAGATTACCCATGTCCCTACTACGGCTTTTTAGACGAGTGGACTATCTTGCTCGCTAGAGGATCTTTGGTGCTAACCACTCAGTTTGATGTGTAGGAAAGAACTGCAAATGCTGGTTTATACCAAAGATAGACATAAAGCACTGGAGTATGTCTGTGAGTCAGGCAGCATCTCTGGAGAGAAGGAATAGGTGGCATTTCGAGATGGAACCTGTCTTCAGACTGAAAGTAGAGGTGGGGGAGGGGGGTGGAGGTGAATTGAAATAAACTGGAGGCAAGAAAAGGCCAGAACAAATCAGGGCTAGCAACTGATTTCATGGAGTTTTGTGATGTACTGCATATTCATGGAGCTAGATAAATTCATTGCTGCACCTTTCGAAGAAAAAATACTTTGTGGTTGTAGCTGTTGTTGGAATTCATGAGGCGGGTCTTTAGGCTTTGCTGTAGAAACTCTGTTTAGTAATTGTTTGGAGCATGCACGTTGCTTTTCAAACATAGTTCTGATGTTTTATCAACAATATGGACAGAAGAAGGCAGGTCTTATTCCCACAGGTCAAGGGGAGATGGTTCTTAGAGATGGCCATTACTGGTCATTTTTAGCACTAATGCTGCATTCTAATTGACTGCCCACTGGTGAATAATGGCTGGTTTTGATGCAAGTATGCATGAATTGCTTGAATATCAGATTGGGCATAACAAAGCTGAGCATGCCATATGCCTTATTAAGCAGTTCAGCTTGGTATACCCCCTCAGCCCACAACCCCCTCAACCCCCCCCCCCCCAAATCCCCCCACCCCAGTTCTCACTTTCCTGCCCACCCTTTAATTCTTATCATTGTGTCACCAGTGCCTCAGTGATCACTGCCAAATCTCTGAGCCAGAAGGTTGGGGGTTTAAACCTCGAATCGGAAGTTAAATATAAAATTTCCACTGACATTTGTGTGCCATACTGAAGGAGCACCACAATGTCAGATGTGCTGCCTTTTGGATGAGGCATGAAATTCAGACCTCATTTACCCCTTCAGGTGAATATAAATAATCGCATGGTGCCATTCCAAAGAAAATCTGGCAGTTTTCTCTGATTGAAATGGAAAACATTGCAATTGGCAGATATCTGCAACAAAAGAGGGAAAAGCTAGAAATGTGCATCAGTTCAACACATCCTTGTCTTTCACAACAACAAGCCAACATATTAATTTAGTACCTTAATCAAACACTCTCCCTTCAAAGATTTTCTTTTTAACTGGTCTGAAAGCAGCTCGGTAAACAATTATAAAGGTGATGCAAAGTTCTTGAGACAGCTTGGGTCAGACAGCTGAGTTATCCAGCATGTTGTGTCTTTTATTGTAACCAGCATCTGCAGTTCCTTGTTTCTATAATGGTGATGCAACAACTTCATATTCTCAGCATGGAACTTCATGTCAGTAACATATATCAAGATTTTATGCCCGAACATCAGTGAGCCATACAAGACTTCCCATCAGTGAATCACTCTACTTGGCCTTAGTGAGCTCTTGATATGGCTTTGGGAAGTTGTTTGATTTGTGGACAGGTACAATCCACCAATACTACACATGTGTTACCACTCCTTTTGATATCTCCCATGCTGTGCATTGTAATGCTGCTTTATAAAGCAATGGCAAAATGCCCAGATTCAATTTCTGCATAAAAGCACAGCTGCACTTTATTCACAGGGATTTGTCTTGAGTTTCATACATAGTGGGTTTGAAGTCTTATTATAGATTAAATGTATCATCGTAGCTGTTCATTTCTTATAGGTGCATTGTAATTATGTACATTACCCAGGTAAGTTGAGTTGCCCATGATGTTTTGTTCAAAACAGAATCCTTTGATTGACTCACTGGCACAGATGTTTCCCTTTGTGGTGAGACCATACTCTCAGTGAACTGTGAGCACGATGTTAACATTCAAAGGCAGCTCATTGTTTTGGGGGGGAGGGGGGGGGGGGCGTGTTAAAGGGTCATAGACACGTCTCTCAGCCCACCATGTCCACATTGACCATGAAGTACCCAATTATACCTATCCCATTTGTCAACACTTGGTCCATGCCTTGGCCATTCAATTGCTATCTAACCTGAAACATTGTCTGTCCAATTCCTTTCCAAGATGCTGCTTGACCCATTGAGTTCTTCTCACACTTAGCTTTTATGTGCAATTCAAGTGATCGCTAGATACTTCTTGAATGTGCTGGGAGTACTTACATCTACCACCTTCTTCAGGCAGTGTTGTAAACTCCAGCAAATGTTGTGGTGTGGCATGAGATGAAGTGATACAGAACAGTTAGAAATGTGATGGATCTGGCATGGAGCAATTTTGTCCTTAACCAGTGATGCAGTAATAGAAATTGCACAGCCTTTTTTAAGCAGTTTTCCTGATATTTTGTTAGTTACTGCATCTTCTTCTTCTTGCGTATGGCGTGCACAGCCTAACGTTGTGGGACAACTTGTTCTATTTGATCTTATTTGATTGTGCACGCCAGGTTGATTGCATTCGTTGAAACAGGGCAGACCACGTGAAGGTTGCAATCTCCCACCCCAGCTACTGCATCTCAGCAATGATTTTGCCTACAGAGCCTGTTATCTAACTAGGAAAACCACTAGAGTTCTTATAGTTCAAAGTGGCTCTCCATCAGACAGTGCACTGCCTTAACTGAAGCTTTTGGGGAATTGATCTGGAGCCACGTTCATGACAAGACTTAAGGACAGTCCTTGCAGCTGTGAGAATGAATACCCACTGAAGGACTTTCAAAGGAAAGGATATGTGAAAAGTAGCAAGGAAAAATTAATCAAGGAGAAAGAAAATTAAAAAAACCCTGAAAATAACTATTCTGATAAATATAGCCAAGTTCAAATATAAGCAATCAATGACCAGAGACAAATCATTGGTTACAATTGATCAAAGGCTAGAATTTGCACACAGATGAAGGAACTGTACTCACTGCTGACATTGAAAGCACATATCCAATGGTTCAGTCAATGGATCAATGGGGGCTTTATTTGTCACATATGCAACTGCACAGTGAAATTCATTTTGCATATATTCCACATGCAGCCACCACCATGTTTTGGCACCATTTCTAAAGTCCAAAGTCTGGTCGACGTGCGTGTTCGGTCCACCAACAATCTCTGTGGAGAGGACATCCCTTTTCCCAGTACTTGCTGTTTTCCAGTTACCTCTCAGGGGTGTCCAAGCACCCAGCAACCATGACGCTAAAGGATAAGGTGACTAATTGCTCACGTTAGAACTAGGTGAGAAAGCATACCAGAAATTTCAATTACAATTTAACGTGCAAAATAATGATTGGAACACACACCTGTGATTAAAGTAAAAGTTGAAATGTATGCTTTTAAAAAAAATGTATGTTCAAAATTCCTTTATGTTTTGAAAAGATCACACGGAAATTACTTCATACAAAGCTGGTTCATTCGTTCGCTCGTGCGTCAGATGATGTAGCTCATTGTCGGCTTCTGTCATCGTCCAACATGTTGACAGAATTATCGCCCGACGCGTCATAGCATGCATCGTGACGTCACTTCCAGGGATCGCCAGGAGGAGGCTTCTGTCATGATCCCCCCACACAAAGCTGATGTTTCAGAATATATTTGTTTGCTCGTCAGTAAATAGTCGCTAGCGTAATTTTGAAAACATAGACCTTATGCAATGAAATGTAAGATGTTTGGAGCATTTTATACCAGGATTTATTCTTAAATTGATACCATGGATACCATGTAGTGTATCTAGACTTTCAGAAAGCCTTTGATAAGGTCCCGCACAGGAGACTGGTGACTAAAATTAGAGCACATGGTATTGGGGGCAGGGTGTTGACGTGGATAGAAAAGTGGTTGGCAGACGGGAAGCAAAGAGTAGGAGTGAACGGATCCTTTTCAGAATGGCAGGCAGTGGCGAGTGGAGTGCCGCAAGGCTCGGTGTTGGGGTCGCAACTGTTTACCATATATATTAATGATTTGGAAGAGGGAATTAGGAGCAACACTAGCAAGTTTGCGAATGACACAAAGCTGGGTGGCAGTGTGAACTGTGAAGAGGATGTTAAGAGGTTGCAGGGTGACCTGGACAGGTTGAGTGAGTGGGCAGATGCGTGGCAGATGCAGTATAATATAGATGTGAGGTTATCCACTTTGGTGGCAAAAACAAGGGGGCAGATTATTATCTCAATGGGGTTAGGTTAGGTAAGGGGGAGGGACAGCGAGACCTGGGTGTCCTTGCACACTAGTCACTGAAAGTTGGCGTGCAGGTCCAGCAGGCAGTGAAGAAAACTAATGGAATATTGGCCTTCATAACAAGAAGATTTCAGTACAGGAGTAAAGAGGTTCTTCTGCAGTTGTATAGGGCTCTGGTGAGACCACATCTGGAATATTGTGTACAGTTTTGATCTCCTAATTTGAGGAAGGACATCCTTGTGATTGAGGCAGTGCAGCGTAGGTTCACGTGATTGATTCCTGGGATAGCGGGACTGTCATATGAGGAAAGATTGAAAAGGCTAGGCTTGTATTCACTGGAGTTTAGAAGGATGAGGAGGATCTTATAGAAACATATACAATTATAAAAGGACTGGACAAGCTAGATGCAGGAAAAATGTTCCCAATGTTGGGCGAGAGTATAATGATAAACCAGAGGCCAGAGTCTAATGATAAAGTGGAGGCCATTTAAGACTGAGGTGAGAAAAACGTTTTCACCCATAGAGTTGTGAAATTCAAAAGTCAAAGTTAAAGTCAAAAGAGTTTATTGTCATGTGTCCCTGACAGGACAATGAAAATCTTTCTTTGCATAGCACATCAGAGCATAGTAGGCATTGACTACAATTATGTACATAAATACACACATGAATTAATAAATTAATAAAGTGCAAATAACAGATGGAGGGATATTAATGTTCAGAGTTCCGAGCCAAGTTTAATAGCCTGATGTCTGTGGTGAAGTAGCTATTCCTAAACCGGGTTGTTGCAGTCTTCAGGCTCCTGTACCTTCTGCCCGAAGATAGCAGGGAGATTAGTGTGTGGCCAGGGTGGTGTGGGTCCTTGATGATGCTGCCAGCCTTTTTGAGGCAGCGACTGCGATAAATCCCCTCGATGGAAGGAAGGTCAGAGCCGATGATGGACTGGGCAATGTTTACTACTTTTTGTAGTCTTTTCCTCTCCAGGGCGCTCAAGTTGCCGAACCAAGCCCCTTTAGCACATCTTCGGCTTCATCGCCCATGCAATACACTAACGTGTTCACCTGGTTTTCTGCCGACGTCGCGTTTAAATTTCTTGCAAGCCGAAAGCGGTCAAATCTCCTGATCCAACGCTCCCATTCTTGAGGCTTGGTGAAATCGAATGGCTCTGGAGGTTGTATTGTGAACGTAGCAGTTAGTGTGGGTTGCGTCATATCTGCAGGCTCATCTCCCATTTCGCGCCAAAACGATACCCCTTCCTCTTCTTTATTTTTTCTTTTGCTTACAAGGATCCCTCTTCTGACACCATGTCGCGTTTATTTGTATAATAAAGCTCATACCACGACGTAAACGGAGTATATCTTTATTTAGCAACTTTGTACAGCAGCCGCCTGCTCGTGTGCATGCCCGAGCAACTCCATAACTGCCACGCCCCCTGGTTCCCACGTCACCTCCGGCCACCGCATTCCTTACACTATTATTCCCATAATACCACACCGGTCAGCAAGCTCTCTACTGTGTACCTGTAGAAGTTAGAGAGAGTCCTCCTTGACAGACCAACTCTCCGTAATCTTCTCAGGAAGTAGAGGCGCTGATGAGCTTTCTTAATCCAGGATTTTTGTGGAATTCCCTGCCTCATTGGACAGAGGCCAAATCACTGCATGAATTTAAGAGAGAATTAGATAGAGCTCTAGGGGCTAGTGGAATCAAGGGATATGGGGAGAAGGCAGGCACGGGTTATTGATTGGGGATGATCAGCCATGATCACAATGAATGGCGGTGCTGGCTCTCCCTGCACCTAACCTATTTTCTATGTTTTTATGTTTCCAGTCGCTCCCTTTGATTGCAGTGAAGGTAGGTGCAAATGTTCTAACCTGTGAAGCTGTACTGGATTACTGACAACTATTTCACATTTTTGGATCCAATTTTAGAGACATGGAAATCCAGAACTCGCTCCGATGATAGAGGATGTTGCTACTTTTGCTATTATTGGCACTGCGAAGTATAGGTCAATGAGTTATTGACATTTGAAGTTTGCTAAGGATTGCCATTGGCATCACTGCCTTGTCCGATGTACGTTAATAAATATATAACGTTTTGTTTCTAACCTTGCCCAGTAATACAAAAATAATAAATATATATTCAATGAGGCAGACAATAGCACACTTCAGGGGACACAGACAGTGTTGTGAAATCGGTGTACAGTTGGGTGTATGATGTGATAATTGTTGGTGAAATAAATGAAGTGAGAGAATATGAACCAAATGGTGTAATTTAAAAATGGAATGCCACATTAGGCAGGCCTGGGGTATGTATGTTCTCAAAACCTTCAATTAGCTGAGATGTTGAGAATGCTGCATAAAAAAGGTTAAACTGGATCCTTGTATTTGATAATAGTGGAAAGAAGAACAAAAGTGAGGAAAAGCTACTGATCCTTCATGAAGCATGTCAGCTCTCGGTTTTGTGTTCAATTCTGGCCACAGGGGTAGAAATGAAAGTTTGTCAAAATTCTGGAAAGGATGAGAAAGAGATTTATTACAACTGTGTTACAGCTGAGGGACTGGAAAGACTGGAGAAGCTGGGCCTGATCTCATTAGAGCAGGGAACATTATGAGAGCTTGTAATAAAGTTGTTCCAAAGATTGAATGGTTAGTATGTAGAAACTGTCTCCAATGATAAAAATGTCTGTATCAAGTCCAGTGATCTACAACGATTGACAAAATGACCAGAGGAGACATGAAGAAGCATTTTTCATAGGATCACATAAAATTTATAGTAGAGAGCAGGTCTTCAACCCGGTATATTCAGGATAGTAATCTAGCCCACTCCCACCCACCATCACGCAGTTTACACCTCTATTGGTCACTATTTTCTAAGTACATATTTTGCACAAAGGTTTCTCCTACCAACACAATTCCAATACAGGGCAGCACAGTGGTGCAGTGGTAGAGCTGCAGTCTTACAGCGCCAGAGACCTGGGTTCAATCCAGACTATGGGTGCTGTTTGTATGGTTCTCCCTGTGACCGCATGGGTTTTCACAGGTTGCTCCGGTTTCCCCCCACATGTCAAAGACGTGCAGGTTTGTAAGTTAATTAGCTGCAGTAAATTGTCCCTAATGTGTATGATAGTACTAGTGTATGGGTGATCGCTGGATGGGGCGGACTCAGTGGGCCAAAGGATTGTTTCCATGCTGTATCTCTAAAGTCTAAAGTCAGTGAGCTGTAATGACTTGGAATGAACATCCTGAAATGGTGGAAAAAGCAGATTCAACCACATTTTCCAGAACAAAAATGAATACACAACTGTAGGGGGATAACATATACTACAGGGAAAGTGCAGGAGTATTGGATTATTTGAATTGTTCTACTAAATAGGCAGCACTAGCATAGAGGCCAACTATGCAACATCCACTTTGTAATGTACAAGAAGTAATTCATTGAGGCAGGGGAGGGAAGATTTTATGGCCACTGGAATGTTATTAATGGGATATTAGCCTGCCAACGATGGTGGGAATTGACATAGCTTCATTTCCTTGGCAGTTTCACAATTTTCTTTCAACTGACTGCTGAATGTCCTCAGTTAGCCTTTTAACGTGTAAGTTAAGGTTTAGATGCACACGAGACTTGTTTTAGGATGTCCCATACTGAGATCACCTGATTATGGTGCTGGAAGAACCCATAATCTGGTTTTGCTCTTTATTTATGAGGCTTGAACGAGTAGTACAGTTCCTCCAAGGAATTGGAGAACCAACCTAGGTTACTTTCATCTGGTTCTCTGTCTCCAACATGCCACCATTGTTAGACAGCTCAAACGACTATTTAGTGAAACAAATTATTCTGCATTGTGAACCCGTTGGATTGCCACGTCAACTATGCCTATCCCTTTCATCATTTTAAAGACCTCAATCAAGTCCCCCCTTAACCTTCTGCACTCCAAAGAATAAAGACCTAACTTGTTCAACCTTTCTCTGTAACTTAGTTGCTGGAACCCAGGCAACATTCTAGTAAAACTCCATCTGCCATCTTTCAGCCCACTCTTCCAAATGGCCCAAATGTCTCTGTAAACTTTGAAAATCTACTTCATTATCCACAGCACCACCTATCTTAGTATCATCTGCATACTTACTTATCCAATTTTCCACCCCATCATCTAAATCATTGATGTACATGACAAACAACAGTGGACCCAACACAGATCCCTGAGGCACCCCACTGGTCACCGGCTTCCAACCTGACAAACAGCCATCCACCATTACTCTCTGCCATCTCCCATTCAGCCACTGTTGAATCCATCTTGCTACTCCGCCATTAACACCCAAAGATTGAACCTTCTTAACCAACCTTCCATGGGGAACCTTGTCAAAGGCCTTACTGAAATCCATATAGACAACATCCACTGCTTTACCCTCATCAATTTCCCTAGTAACCTCTTCAAAAAATTCAAGAAGGTTTGTAAAACGTGACCTTCCAGGCACAAATCCATGTTGACTGTTCTTGATCAGACCCTGTTTATTCAGATGCTTATATATATTATCTCTAAGTATCCTTCTCATTAATTTGCCCACCACTGACATCAAACTAACAGATCTATAATTGCTAGGTTTATTCTTTGAACCCTTTTTTTTAGATTTTTTTAGATTAGATTCTTTATTTGTCATTCAGCCCTTTCGGACTTCAGACCCCTGCAGTCATACATATAATTAAAAATAAATAAACAAAAATGACAGAACACACAATAAACACAGATTTAACATCCACCACAGTGAGTTCACCAAACACCTCCTCACTGTGGTGGAAGGCAAAGTCTTAAAGTCTGTGTCTCTTCCCTCTTTGTTTCCCTCTGCGCCGAGGTGATCCAGGCCTCAGATGCCGCGACCGCACTGGGCGATGGTAATTAAGTCAGTCCCGCGGTTCAACCGAGCTCCACGAATGGGCCGGTTCAACTCCGCGGCCTGGGGGGTCCACCGGGCCCGTGGTCGGGCCGCTGCAACCGCTCCGGGACCGAGTCGGGTCGCCGCCCCGGGACCGAGTCGGGTTTCCGCCGCCGCTGTCGCCGCCGCCGCTGCTGGGACTGCTCTGGGACCGAGTCGGGCCGCCGCCGCCGCCACCGCAGCTGCAGGAACCGCTCCGATAGTCGGGCCGCCGCTGCTGCTGCCGCCGCCGCCGCTGCTGGAACCGCTCCGGGAGTCGGGCCGCCGCTGCCGCTGCCGCCGCCGCCGCTGCTGGAACCGCTCCAGGAGTCGGGCCGATGCCGGAACCACTCCGGGAGTCGGGCCGCCGCCGCCGCCGCCGCTGCTGGAACCACTCCGGGAGTCGGGCCGCCACCGCCACTGCTGCCGCCGCCGCTGCTGGAACCGCTCCGGGAGTCGGGCCGCCGCCTCCACCGCTGCTGGAACCGCTCCGGGAGTCGGGCCGCCACTACTGCTGGAACCGCTCCGGGAGTCGGGCCGCCGCTGCTGCTGGAACCGCTCCGGGAGTCGGGCCGCCGCTGCCGCTGCTGCCGCTGCCGCTGCTGGAACAGCCCCTGGGCCCGAGGCCGCCAGCTCCGCCGTTAGGCCTCGGCGCAGACAGAGACGGGGGAATACGACAGAAAGTCGCACCCCCCCCCCCCTCAGAAGGAAGAGACCCGGACATGTTACTCCCCCCCCACCCACATACACACACAATCTAACAAAACTAACAAACCCAACTAAAAACAGGACAGAAAAATAAAATAACAGACGGACTGCAGGCGGGCCGCAGCTGTTAACCCAGCGCCGCCATCTTGGAAATTTTAAACAATGGAACAACATGCGCAGTATGCCAATCCTCCGGCACTATTCCCGTTTCTAATGACATTTGAAATATTTCTGTCATAGCCCCTGCTATTTCTACACTAACTTCCCTCAATGTCCTAAGGAACATCCTGGGAGGACCTGGAGACTTATCCACTTTTATATTTTTCAAAAGTGTCAGTACTTCCTCCTCTTTGAATCTCATAGTTTCCATAGCTACTCTACTTTTTTCCCTTACCTCACAGAGTTCAATATCCTTCTCCTTGGTGAATACCGAAGAAAAGAAATTGTTCAATATCTCCCCCATCTCTTTTGGCTCTGCAGATAGCTGTCCATTCTGGCTCTCTAATGGTCCAATTTTATCCCTCGTTATCCTTTTGCTATTAATATAGCTGTAGAAACCCTTTGGATTTACTTTCACCTTTCTTGCCAAAGCAACCTCATATCTTCTTTTAGCTTTTCTTATTTCTTTCTTAAGATTCTTTTTACATTCTTTATACTCATCTAGCACCTCATTTACTCCATGCCTCCTATAATTATTGTAGATATCTCTCTTTTTTTGAATCAAGTGTCCAATTTCCCTAGAAAACCATGGCTCTTTCCGATTTTTACTATTTCCTTTCAACCGAACAGGGACCTAAAGATTCTGTACTCTTACAATTTCCCCTTTAAATGTCCTCCATTTCTCTTCTACATCCTTCCCATAAAACAAAATGTCCCAATTCACTCCTTCTAAATCATTACACATTCCCTCAAAGTTAGCCTTTCTCCAATCAAAAATCTCAACCCTAGGTTCCAGTTCTGACTCTCTCCATAATTATATTGAAACTAATGGTATTGTGATCACTGGTCCCAAAGTGCTCACCAACGCATACCTCCGTCACCTGACCTGCCTCATTTCCTAACAGGGGGTCCAGCACTGCCCCTTCTCTGGTCGATACCTCTATGTATTGCTGCAAAAAACTATCCTGCACACATTTAACAAACTCCAAACCATCCAGCCCATTTACAGAATGTGTTTCCCAGTTTATTTTTGGAAAATTGAAATCTCCCACAATCACTACCTTGTGCTTACTACTAATATCTGCTATCTCCTTACAAATTAGCTCTTCCAATTCTCGCTCCCCATTTGGCGGTCTATAATACACCCCTAAAAGTGTTGTTACACCATTCCCACTTCTCAGTTCCACCCAAATAGCCTCCCTAGACAAGCCCTCTAATCTATCCTGCCAAAGCACTGCTGTAATATCTTCTCTGACAAGCAATGCAACACCTCCACCTCTGGTCCCTCCAATTCTATCACACCTGAAGCAACAAAATATTGGAATATTTAGTTTCCAATCACAACCCTCCCGCAACCATGTTTCATTGATTGCCACAACATCATATTTCCAGGTGTCAATCCAGGCTCTAAGTTCATCCACCTTTCTTACAATGCTCCTAGCATTAAAATATACACATTTTAGAAACACACCATCCCTTATTCTCTGTTTATTATCTTTTTCCTCTTCCTCGCCTACATTTTGGGTCCGAGTGCTTCCCTTCTCTGCCTCTTGCCCCTCACCCTGTCCCCTAGCCTCCTCTACCTGAGTCCCTCCCCCCAGCCTTTCTAGTTTAAAGTCTCCTTTGCAAATCTGCATAAGTAATTGTTTTGATTTTCATTGACATAGCCAGACAGCTGTTGGTTTGAAAACTTTGGACAATTTTTCCAGGACTGTGAATATAAATCAAAATTGATGAAATTCCATTACCCAATGCAATATTTAATATTTGACATTGAAAACGGTGCATAAATTCACAAGTCATGAAACGTTTACTGTCACCAAGTATTTTACATTGAACTTTGGAGAAATGCAAGTTAAAGGGGCTGTCCCACTGCGGGGACCTAATTTGCGAGTTTAGAAGAGTTTAGGAGAGATTTAAAAAGTGTCATGGTCGTGTTGTATCGCCGAAGTAGAACACCTCTTACGACCTCCTTCAACTATGTAGAGACCCACCTACGACTATGTAGAAGACCTCCTTCGACTATATAAAATTCTTAAGGGGTTGGACAGGCTAGATGCAAGAAGATTGTTGGGGAGGTCCAGGACAAGGGGTCACAGCTTAAGGATAAGGGGGAAATCCTTTAGGACCGAGATGAGAAGGACTTTTTTCACACAGAGAGTGGTGGGTCTCTGGAACTCTCTGCCACAGAGGGTAGTTGAGGCCAGTTCATTGGCTATATTTAAGAGGGAGTTAGATGTGGCCCTTGTGGCTAAGGGGATCAGAGGGTATGGAGAGAAGGCAGGTACGGGATACTGAGTTGGATGATCCGCCATGATCATATTGAATGGCGGTGCAGGCTCGAAGAGCCAAATTACCTACTCCTGCACCTAATTTCTATGTTTCTATATATAGAAGACCTCCTTCGATCTCCTTCAACTTCCTTCGATTATGTTGAAGACTAGCTTCGACTAGCTTCGGGAAAATTGAACACCGAATAGTGGAGAGTGAAGACGACCACCTTCGACTACCTTCGACAATGCTAACACAATGTACGACTACCCTCAACTTCCTTCGACTACCCTCAATTACCTTTGATTGCCTTTGATTACCTACGAATAACATGCCGACCTTCTAGGACCTACTTCGACTAAACCTATGAGTAAAAAAATATTGTTTTTTTCTATGCCAACCTTTTTTTACTCGCGGACAATTTTCAGCATGCTAAAAAATCGCCTCGACCAAACTGAGGCCTCGTGTATGCGGGGACTACTCTCGAGCATGAAGGAGAGTTACATAGACCTCCAAGGACCACATGTCGACCATGCTGTGAGTATCAGTTGAGATCAAACTCGTCTAAACTCGCAAACTAGCTCACCGCAGTGGGGCAGGCCTTTTACACATCCATCCAGCAGAGGGACCTGGGTCCCGGAGATGGGTGCGATCACTCATTTATTTTAGTCATTGCGGTGATGTGGAGGTTCAACAAGTTAAACCGCGACTGTTGAACAAATACACAGGCGCTTTGGGGATAATTGTAATCTCATTTGTCAAGCATGAGTCAAGGATTTGGGTGGAATGCTAGTTTTACACCTGCTCACAATTACTGCATCCTTGCAGTGAAGATTTCAAAGGAGGGTAAAATGAAATAGGGTGTAAATCCAATGTCACACCTAATCCAATTCTTTTGCAGGGGTGAGTCTAGGTTCAAACATCCCCTATTGATCTAATTTAAAAAATGCTTTACCTTTATATCTTAAGTGTGGTGCAACTGGGTTATTATAAGGGGATTTTGTGAAGAGGTGGGAATTATGTGAAGCCAGATAAAAAGGAAGGGTCCTGAGCTGAATTGTTGCATGTTCATGCCCTCCAGAAGTTGCTCCACTGAAAAATCTCCTCAAAGTATGCCTCCTTTGAAGAAGGTCTCCTCCTCTTTCCATCTGTTCTATGAGATTCTCTCTCACTGCTCCTCCTTTGAGAGTCTGAAGAAGGATCCCGACCAGAAACATTGCCTGTCTATGACCCGAGGCAATGCTGCAAGATCTGCTGAGTTACTCCAGTACTTTGTGTTTTACTCGAGATTCCAGCATCTGCAGTTCCTTGTGTTTCCTAAATACAAACCATGAACAGTTTGAAGACAGACATTCATACTTTACGTCAGCAATTCTTACTGTCAGCAGTCATAGACTGAATTTCACTCAATCCACACACAGTGTGCGGCAACTGGACTCTTTAGCATGTGCCACATTTTGTTCTCATGTTGTTACATGTCCTAATTGTTTTACGAACCACGATATAATTTCATGGTAGCGCTAGCTGTATGTCACATGGTCAGGTTTTATACTTTTCTACAGCTAATTGAACCAGATCACTAACTGAAACTCTTCCAGACAGTTACACAAAGTCTTAATTGTGCTTGGACTGTACCCAGCCAAAACTAACTCCTGTGTGCCCCATGCTGCTGTGGAACATAGCAATCATGAGAATATTCAGAACATGCATAAGTAATTTCTTCCCGACACTCGATACCAACTCCTGTTGCGTGTGCTCCTAATATATAGAAGAATCTCAAGTGCTGAAGTAATTTCAACTCTTCACCACAGCGTCTTATATGCTAGATGACATCATGCAATAGTCACAGCAGGGAACTGATGCCACTTGATTTATGTCAAATCACAGGCAGCTTTTATATATCTTTTGCCATCAGCCATTTGACTTTGGCATTGCCCCAAGACATGTTATGAATGCAGATGAATTAAGCAGCATCTCACTGTGTATCACAGGAACTCTAAAATGTTGTTGATTTTGCTCCCAGCAGGCATGTCACTGATGCATACACACCAGAGAGTTTCAGGTTCACTCTTTCAGGTTCACTGGTCTGTGGCCAGTTTAGCTGATCTTATTTGGGTCAAAAGTCATAATATAACAGTGTCCCCAGGCAAAGGAGGAGACATTAATTGAGATCCTGCTCCACAGTTCTTCCTGCTCGAAAGTAGATTATTGAGGTGTGATTCTTCTCACGGTTGAATATAAAGGGTTCCTGCTGCACAGTACACACAGGAAAATTGGAAATGAAGTATTGAATTGTGAATTGCTCCCTGCTAAATCCACTGTTGAATTAAGTAACTGATTGGAAACATTGGCAAAGTTTCATTCTGTACAGCATTCCCCAATGGTCTGATGCATACATCCACTGGGATGGTACCTGGTCTGTGAATCCTTAGTGATGTCATGAGATTAATGAAACAGAAATCTTCGTGGAAAGCAGAGACGGTAAAATGAAAATGCAACGGCAAATAATAGTGGCCAAACTTGAATGGATTGAATACAATAATCAAATGAGTTTTCAATAACTGAAGTGTCAGTAATCAGGCATCAGACTTAAGTATGGGCGGTGCCTCCCTCGCAGCAGCGGCCCCTGCAGCCCATCTGTCTCTTTTAAATTTTTGTCCCATGAATGTGTAGTTTGTTGTGGTTTTTATGTTGTTTTTAACTGTGTATATGTGGGGGAAACTTTTGGGTCTCTTCCCAGAATGGGGGGACGCAACTTTTCCCTGTCGGGTCTCCGTTGTCGTTGGGGCCTAGCACTCTAGAGCGGCCTCCAGCCGGAACGACCTGGGACTCCGGTCGCGAAGCCTGTGGACTTACAATCATGGAACTGGCCGGCTTTGGAGCATGGAGAGCTGTTATAATGGGTGACTTCAATCTACAATTAGAATGGGTGAATCAAATTGGCATGGGGTGCTGCGGAAGAGGATTTCTTGGAATGTATGCAGGATAGTTTTCTAAACCAACATGTAGAGGAACCAATGAGAGAGCAGGCTATTCTAGACTGGGTATTGAGTAATGAGGAAGGGTTAGTTAGCAGTCTTGTTGTGCGTGGCCCCTTGGGCAAGTGTCACCATAATATGGTTGAGTTCTTCATTAGGATGGAGAGTGACATAATTAATTCAGAAACAAGGGTTCTGAACATTAAAGAAAGGTAACTTTGAGGGTATGAGACGTGAATTGGCCAAAATAGACTGGCAATTGATTCTTAAAGGGTTGACGGTAGATAGGCAATGGAAGGCATTTAAAGACTGCATGGATGAACTACAAAAATTGTTCATACCAGTTTGGCAAAAGAATAAATCTGGGAAGGTAGTACATCCGTGGATAACAATGGAATTCAGGGATAGTATCAAAACAAAAGATGAAGCTTACAAATTAGCCAGAAAAAACAGCCTACCAGAGGTCTGGGAGAAATTCAGAGTCCAGCAGAGGAGGACAAAGGGATTAATTAGGAAAGGGAAAATATATTATGAAAGAAAACTGTCAAGGAACATTAAAAACTGACTGCAAAAGGTTTTATAGATATGTGAAGAGAAAAAGATTAGTTAAAACAAATGTCGGTCCCTTGCAGTCAGAAACAGGTGAATTGATCATGTGGAACAAAGACATGGCAGACCAATTTAATAACTACTTTGGTTCTGTCTTCACTGAGAAAGACATAAATAATCTGCCGGAAATAGCAGGGGACCAGGGGTCAAATGAGATGGAGGAACTGAGTGAAATCCAAGTTAGCCGGGAAGTGATGTTAGGCAAATTGAATGGATTAAAGGCCGATAAATCCCCAGAGCCAGATAGGCTGCATCCCAAAGTACTTAAGGAAGTAGCCCCAGAAATAGTGGGTGCGTTAGTGATAATTTTTCAAAACTCTTTAGGAGTAGTTCCTGAGGATTGGAGGGTAGCTAATGTAACCCCACTTTTTAAAAAGGGAGGGAGAGAGAAAATGGGGAATTACAGACCAGTTAGTGAAACATCGGTACTGGGGAAACTGCTAGTCAGTTATTAAAAATGGGATAGCAGCACATTTGGAAAGTGGTTAAATCATTGGACAAAGTCAGCATGGATTTATGAAAGGTAAATCATGTCTGACGAATCTTATAGAATTTTTTGAGGATGTAATTTTTACAGAGGATAAGG
This sequence comes from Raja brachyura, assembly GCA_963514005.1. The sequence continues at coordinate 72,106,784 of OY740782.1, forward strand.
GAGAACCAGTGGATGTGTTATATCTGGACTTTCAGAAGGCTTTTGACAAGGTCCCACATAAGAGATTAGTATGCAAACTTAAAGCACACTGGTTGGCAGACAGGAAGCACAGACTAGGAGTAAACGGCTCATTTTCAGGATGGCATGCAGTGACTGGTGGGGTACCGCAAGGCTTGGTGCTGGGACCCCAGCTATTTACAATATATATTAATGATTTGGATGAGGGAATTGAATGCAACATCTCCAAGTTTGCAGATGACACAAAGCTGGGGGGCAGTGTTAGCTGTGAGGAGGATGCTAGGAGGCTGCAATGTGACTTGGATAGGTTGGGTGAGTGGGCAAATGCATGGCAGATGCAGTATAATGTGGATAAATGTGAGGTTATCCACTTTGCTGGCAAAAACAGGAAAGCAGACTATTATCTGAATGGTGGCCAATTAGGAAAAGGGGAGATGCAACGAGACCTGGGTGTCATGGTACACCAGTCATTGAAAGTAGGCATGCAGGTGCAGCAGGCTATGAAGAAAGTGAATGGTATTTTAGCATTCATAGCAAAAGGATTTGAATATGGAGCGGGGAGGTTTTACTGCAGTTGTACAGGGTCTTGGTGAGACCACACCTGGAGTATTGCGTACAGTTTTGAGCTCCTAATTTGAGGAAAGACATTCTTGCCATAGAGGGAGTACAGAGAAGGTTCACTAGATTGATTCCTGGCATGTCAGGACTTTCATATGAAGAAAGACTGGATAGACACGGCTTGTACTCACTAGAATTTAGAAGATTGTGGGGGGATCTTACAGAAACTTACAAAATTCTTCAGGGGTTGGACAGTCTAGATGCAGGAAGATTATTCCCGATGTTGGAGAAGTCCAGAACAAGGGGTCACAGTCTAAGGATATGGGGGAAGTCTTTTAGGACCGAGATGAGAAAAACATTTTTCACACAGAGAGTGGTGAATCTCTGGAATTCTCTGCCACAGAAGGTAGTTGAGGCCAATTCATTGGCTATATTTAAGAAGGAGTTAGATGTGGTCCTTGTGGCTAAGGGGATCAGAGGGTATGGAGAGAAGGCAGGTACGGGATACTGAGTTGGATGATCAGCCATGATCATATTGAATGGCGGTGCAGGCTCGAAGGGCCGAATGGCCTACTCCTGCATCTATTTTCTATGTTTACCTAACAGGTCAACTCTCCGTTATTTCATTCAAATTAATTGCACCCACTGATTATTTGGGAGATTTGAGCTTTATTGTGCCAACATCCTATTTAAATCCGATTGCCAAAACTTCATGGCTGTGACATCTGTTCTTTTCTATGGGCTGGAGTAGTTTTTAAACTTTGTTCCTTTTAACTCTTTAGCAATGGGCTATTCCCCAGCCTAAATGAAGTAGTACACAAACAAAAGAAACTGACAACATCCATAGAATTGAAAACCAAAACAAAACATGCTGGAAATACTCAGCTGAGAAGACAGGATTTGTGGAACGCGAATAAGAATAGAGGATAGGAAGTTAGACAAAAATGCTGGAGAAACTCAGCGGGTGAAGCAGCATCTATGGAGCGAAGGAAATAGGCAACGTTTCAGGTCGAGACTTTTCTTCAGACATATGAATGTAGTTTATGTGGAATATTTATGGATGAGCTGATCTCCAAGAACTCTGCCTGCTAGAGGCAATAAGGATTTGATGCCGGTCACAACATGGTCTTGGCTGTGCAGAAACTTTGCTGAATTCCTAGTAAGAGATGGGGGGGAAAGTTAGAAAGAAATAGACTCATACAGAACAGAAACAGGTCATTCAGCCCAACTTGTCCTATCTGAATGTCCCATCTAAGCTAGTCCCATTTGTCCCATTCAAAAGCCAACTTGTGGGGGTTTATTCACCACCCATCTCAATCAATCAAAGACTTTATTGTCATTCAAAAATACACCAACAAATGCAAGTCTGAATGAAATTTTGTTGCATCTGACTCACCGTGCAAATAGACATTGACCACCCTATCCACTTGTAATGCCATCTACACGAGGCACTGCCACGTGAAGTCAACATCTATCATCAAGGATCCCCACTACCTGGACCCTGTCCTCTTCTTGCTAATACCTTCAGGCACAAGATGCAGAAGCCTGAAGCCACTATCAGTGTAAAAAATGAGATGAATCGGTGTGACCTGGTCAAGAATTCTTAAAGGAGCTAAAGCGCAAGACTCATGATTGACAGCTGCTCAATAAATATGTTCTTGTTGGTGAGGCATTGTCTCTCAGATCTTAGTCTAACTGGATGCTATTTACTCCCATCACCGTTCTTCGCCTGCAAATTGAGATTAAAGGGAAGGGGTATATATTTTTAATTGTTTAGTTATTATTTTCAATTATTTCGAAGTGTTTTAGTGTGCTTTCAAGTTATTATTTTTTATTATAAACACACTCTGCAAATTATTATATTAAATTTGAACATTTTTAAATGTCTCTGATTGCCTTAAACATTTGAAAATTTTCATATTAATTAGATATAATGTTTTTGTTTTTGTTGGGGCTACTGCTGACAAACCCATCTGAATGCTGAGTCTTCTTCTTGCATATGGTGTCCACAGCCTAAAGTTTTAAGTCAACTTGTTCTATTTGATCTAATTGTTTGTGCACATCAGGTTGATTGCATTAGTCAAAACAGGGTGGACCACGTGAAGGTTGCAACCCCTGAACACTGAGTGTTTTGATATAATATAATGGGACCAGCTTAGATGGAGCATCATGGTTGGTACAGACGAGTTTTGCCAAAGGGCTTGTTTCCATGGTCAATGATTCTGATGACAGATTTCAATAGAAGTTCCTTTGCCCAGCATTGTTTTCTGTTGAACGCTCCCAGACGTGAGAAGGAATAGATCTCTGGTTTCCCATGCTGCCTGAGACCTAATTATCCAGAGCAGAAGTTCAGCATTAGCTCCGCATAAGACCAAAGTGCATGCAAGTATGACTGGAGTCAATGACTCTATGAAGCAGAACTGGTTTATGATGATCCATTTGGAAATGTTAATATATTTTTGATACAAATTATGGTTCCAGAAATTGCTTTGAATAACACCTTTCTTAAAGACCACACCTATTATTTGCAACCATCTACGAAAACTCCCAAGTAATGAATGGTTGATTCACTGTGTTATCAGACTGACTATCTATAAAGACCATTTGAAAGAAGTATCAGTAAGACCACTTATAGATAGATCTCACTGTATCCAATGTCTCAGGGCTTTGCCACAAATAGGTTTTCTTCTTGTGAAGTGCTCCCTGGGTCTCACACAATCCTGCACTTTGGGAGATTGGAAATAACTATCAAGCTAATATCTCAATGATGCCGTCAGACACCCTGTTTAAGTGCACTTGAGCACGACAGACAGGAGCCATTTCCCCACTCCCTATACCTCAGCCGAGACAATTGTTTGCTTTTCCCTTTTGCAGACACCATGCCTCTGACCAGCAAGACCGGCCATGTTGAAGAAACCTGAGCCACTTCACATTTACATTGTAAACAGTCACACAAGTGTACTTTAAATGGCACTTAGTTTTCATTCATTAAATTGTATAGTGCCTTACTGCAAGTGGTCTTAATGATTTTGAAACTGTACCAAACATTTACTCTTCATGCCTAAAAAAACGTTAATGTATCTAAAACTGCTGAAGAAGTCGGTGTTTAGATTTGCTTTCCACCTGCAACCTCAACAAGAACAAACCCAGCTTATTCCAGTTATAATACATGGTAACAATTTGAAAACATATTAACCAGTATTGTTCCTCAAGCAAAATAAAGGTCTTCGATAAGCGGCACAAGAGCTTAGAAACAAAAACAATAACCTGAATGACACAATTGAGTTTTATAGCTATCCTAGTAAAGTGGAAGTGATCTCTGTTCTATGTTAATTATTAACTGTAAATATGCCTGTACATGGTGAGATAGCATGATTGCACTTTGTAAACTTATTCTGATTAAGAACGGATCAAGATGGAAGTACAAAAGATGTACAAAAAAACAAATTGCGATTTTCAAAATGAACTTTATTAATTTCTGTTTTTATTATTTTGCCACAGATTTTAAGTAATTTTATGTCCTTCTTTTGATAGATCCGTGCTGATCAGATTATATAGTCTTATATATCCTCCTTTCGGTACTCCATACTATTTTCCCTTAACTTGGGGGTCAGGACAGTTAAAGGCAAAGATATACTGAAAGTAAAAATATTCATCTGGATGATTGCTAATTTCAGGAACCTACAACAAATCCAGGCCAGATGGATAAGAATCAAAGATTTCCAGACAAAACAGAACTTAAATGTTAAGGGCCCTTTAAAGAGAGGGTGGTTTGATCTCACAATAGACACACACCACAAGGGAGCAAAGAAAGACTTCTAAAGCTGCAGCTCCTTGGGGTTTGGAGATAAAGGACTAAAACATTAATAGATAAAAGACGCTTATGATAAATATTAGGTTCATAACTCAACAGAGACCTAAACAAATCATTCACAAACAAGAGAAGCAAAACAGGAAATAATTGTTCAGGCAACAGGAATGTAGGGGAATAGATTAGCAGGTAATGGAAAAAGGAAATAAAAGTTTTAAACATAAAATGGTAGTCTAAGAATGGAATGCAACTTAAAGTCAGGTAAAAAGCAGACAACGGAAAATTTTATGCATTTGAGGTTTTTGAGAGCAGTGAAAATGAAAATTGCAGAAGTCCAATTCAGTCCTCCAACTATGACTTTAAGTGATAGAGCATGGAAACAGGCATGTTAGACGCCAGTCCCGTTTATTTGCATTTGGCCCATATCCCTTTGAAACTTTCCTATCCACATACCTGTCCAAATGTCTTTCATATGTTATTTTACCTGTCTCAACTACTTTCTGTGGTAGCTTGATCCATATCGCCACCCTCTGTGTAAAAAAGTTGCTCCTCAGGTTCCACTTAAATCTTTTTCCTCTCACCTAAAACCTCTGCCCTCTAGTTCTTGATTACAGCTTCTACACTATATTCCCTGACGGATAAAGGCAAATGTACCAAAAGCATTCATTACCACACTATCTACTGTAACTGTACTTTTCAGGATACCTGTACATTACAGAGAACCTGCACAGGGTACATGTACTTTAACTCCTAGATCCTCAATCCTTCTGAGATATGGGACTAATGCCAGATACAGAAAGGATTGCATATAATATAACGGTGGTGTTAGAAAACATGGCAATTACACAGCAAACAACCTAATATTGGTGGTTTTAAAAGGACAAGATAATAATTCTGAAAAATATTAGATGGAGAATTTAATAAATTTAATACTTTTAATAAACAACAGCCAACACAGACGGACAAAAAAATGCAAATTCCGCTTAATTAACGACTGAATTTTTTGAAGTGGTGGAGAATATTTTGTTATGGACATGACACATGACCTTTGAAGAGGATCTTGATACCCCATATGAATGGATTTCCTAGCAAAGCTGAAATCTATTTGATTAAACGGGCAGCAACGCCATGGATATGAAATGGGATAAATGTCAAAACATAGATTTGGGCTGAATGATAGGTTGTTTATCGCAAAGGAAGAAGTACGTAATAATGTTCCTCAGAGGCGGCTGTTGAAATCACAAGGCAGCAATTCAATAAAGATTGAAAATGAATCAAAGTTCAGTTTAGGTTTGGAAGGAAGAATGAAGGCAAGTGATGTAAGGGATATATTGCGATTTTAATTGGGGTGCACAAACAGAAGTGGATGGATCTGTTCATCTACAGGTCTTTGAAAGCAATATGACCAATGGAAAAGACTGTTAAAAAAGTGAAGAAGACATTTCTTGAAATTATAAAAGGGGGACATTTTGTGATATCTTCAATCAAAGAGCCTATTCTGGAAAATAATTATGGAAAATTAGGTTAATATGGTAAAAGTAACTTAAAGGTTATATTAGAAGAAGCCTTAATTAGCTTCACATATTGCTTAGGTTGCAAGAGGAAAGATAAGATAAGTACAGTCATGGCAGAAAGACTTGGCCATACTTTGTAGCACCTATTTCCAGAATAAATGGGGGAAACGCCACATAGACAGAGACAACTCCTGCAGAAATAAAACAGGAATCTACAAAACAAAAGTGGGTTACATGTGAATTATTGTAAAAATGTAAAATGCGTATGTAACCCATGGAACACGGATACTATAAATTGCTGGAGATTGTCTGGGTCAGTGAAGTATCTTCATGCCAACAATCAAAGTGTCTCTCCAGTATACTGTGACAGGGCCTGAATAAGCCCAAGCATTCCAGACACTCACCACTGCTGAATACGACCATCACTTTCTGTTGTCTGAATCTAATTAACAGGGCAACTGGTCTGCATGTAAAGCCATATCCAGGTCAAACACATAAATCCTTCCAACAAAAGGCTTAGAGATACTTGGAGATATACATGGAACATAGACCCAGAAAGTTACTGGATGGTTTATGTAGGCATGAGGGGATGTAGGTGCTTCATCTAGTGGGATGTCTAGTTTTTCATATAATATTTTATTAATACTGTTTACTACTTAACTGTTGGTCTTTGTAACTGCACAGATTATTTGTTAAAGAATTACATCTGTACCCGAGAATATACTTTATAATAACTGAGAAATCCTGATGTTGCCTTAATATATAATTTGCTGCTTGAAATGTAATGAAAAAAATGGTCATCTCTGATGAGATATGAGTGGGGACTTGAATCTTACCACGTGGCTCATTAGTATTCCATATGGAATTTGTCATCAGGGAGTTATTAGTTAGCTTTTCTGCCTGCCATTGAGGCTTTGGATTCCATTGGAGGTGTGGCCCAACTATGTGGCTTCTAATGTATTAGTATCTGAGAATCTTAATAGAGTGCACTAACATCCTAATTTATCACTACTGCTTGATTAGAATGTAACATTTCTATACTGTTCTTCGAATCATTCTGCTCTAAATTCACTTTAATTATTTTACTTTCCTGGTTTAATTCCAACAGAGATGTGAATCTGGAATTCTCTGCCACAGAAGGCAGTGGAGGCCAATTCACTGGATGTTTTCAAGAGTTAGATTTAGCTCTTAAAGGGATATGGGGAAAAAGTAGAAATGAGGTACTGATTGATTTGCAATAACCAACCCGACCTCCCGGTGGCTCAGCACTTCAACTCCCCCTCCCACTCCGTATCCGACCTCTCGGTCCTGGGCCTCCTCCATGGCCAGAGTGAACAACACCGCAAGTTTGAGGAACAACATCTCATATTCCGCTTGGGGAGTCTGCATCCTCTGGGCTTAAACATTGAATTTTCTCAATTCTGTTAACCCAGACTGCTCCTTTCCCCCCACCCCCCCACCTCTCCCTCAGCCCTCGGGCCCTGACATTCCTTCTCCATCTCCCCCCCCCCCCCAAGTCACACTAGCTTCTCATTTTCACACCAGAAACAGCTTACAATGGCCTGCTTTCCTTATCACCAATACTTTTTTGCATATCTTTCACTCATTGTTCTTGCTTTATCTCTCCATATCACTGTTTATATCTCTCGTTTCCCTGATCCCTGACCAGTCTGAAGAAGGGTCTCGACCCGAAACGTCGCCTATCTCCTTCACTCCTTAGATGCTGCTGCACCCGCTGAGTTTCTCCAGCTTTTTGTGTAACCCTACTGATTTTAGATGATCAGCCAAGATCATATTGAATGGTGGTGTTGGCTCGAAGGGCCGAATGGCCTACTCCTGCACTTATTTATTTTTTTTCTTTAATGTTTCTCTTCATAGGGTACGTTTAACTCCTTGCTGTGAGTCTTTCCTTCCATCAGGAAGTCAAGCCAATTGACCATCTTGACATCAGGGTGGGTGAGTAGAACTTAAGAGTAGGCTAGATAAACAGCTGTATCTAATCGTCAATCTAGGAGAGTCCAAACATGAAAAGATGCCAACCCCAACCCAAGCAGGATCTGAAATGAGATACTCTGACGGTGACTCTGATAGTGGGAACTGGTGGTCCAGGGAAACACTGGTGTTCCTCTTGGCTCACACATGGTGCCAGAGTCAATGATGCAATCTCAGAGTGTGCATCCAGGCCTGGGAAACTAGTTGCTCAAACTAAAACTAATAATACAGGATAAATCAGAGAAGTTCAACCTCCTCAAAATATCAGTCCACCTCTTGTGATTGACTCTTGCCACTACATTCATGATCACAATTAATGACGGTGGTGGCTTGAAGGGCTGAATGGCCTACTCCTGCACTTAATGTCTATTGTCTATTGTGTACCCCTTATCTCACGCTGGCATGAGGTTAAAGACAACTCTCCAAGTTCTGTCAGTTTTCCTGAAAATTAACACCTTTGTTCCCTTTCTCCATTAAACATTCTGTCTGAGATTACAGCAGCAATGAAGCAGTTGCGGGACCTGTATGAAACACTGGTTATGACCCAAGTGGAGAATGATGATAATTTCTGGGCACCACTTGTTGTGAAGATGGCAAGACCTTACGAGAGAGGAGATTTATTTGAATGGTCACAAAGATGAAGTTCTCTAATAAAACAAAGAAACAAGAGAAACTGGGTTCTTGCCAATGGAGCAGGGAGGCTGGAGCGAGATTTGGTAATGTCTTCAAAATCTTGAAGGGTTCGGATAGAGGAAATTAGGGGAAACTGGGCTGGAAATTATATGGTTCATATAAATGCATTAAAATAAAATTGCTCAAGAGATTTGCACCATTTTATTTTTGGACTATGAGCGACAGATTTTCTTTCATACTGTATATAATGTGAGCCAAAGCAACATTGAATTCCAGTCTTCAGCAAGGTTATGCCCTGTAACCACATATAATTTCAAGTGAAGCATGAACTCCCTATGGTAGAAGCAATGGTTTTGAGCAGCAAGCCTGAGTCAGTTGACTGTACCTGTGCTATCTGTAGGTTCCTTTGTGTTGCTGCTTGTATTAGAAAATAAACAGAAGTAGAGCTATAAACAGAATATTCTTTATGGCAGGCAGTAACTCTCAACTAAACAGCAATGTCTGGCCCACATCGTGCAAAGTCACACCACATAGTAACTCAATTCTTAAAGGTACACTTACATGTGTATGCTCTGCACTGTTTCCGCTCCAAATAAAGACATTTGCCAATAGATACAATTAAATATTGACATTTATGAAACACTACAATAGGTTAATTATTTCCATAAACAAGCAACTATAAATTAAATCAAGCACTTGGTCTCTTTGTCCATTGAGTAATGCACTTCTCTTGACATCTTGAAATATCCACTCCAGGCACCAACAAATGATTCATACAGATCACCGCTGAAGATACACCTTGTATAAAATGCAGTGGCACACCTTGTACAGCAATTGTTTCAATGTTACTGCCTCTAAAACTTTGGATATATTATAATTTTTGGTGGATTTTTCAGGTCGAGACCCTGGCCCGAAACATCACCTATTCCTTCGCTCCATAGATGCTGCCTCACCCGCTGGGTTTCTACAGCATTTTTGTCTACTTTCGATTTTTCCAGCATCTGCAGTTCTTTCTTAAACATTATAATTTTTGGTTGTCACTTAACTGTTCACATAAAGTTTAACACAGAGGCAAATAACTCAAATCAATCTTTTCGGCAGCTGTAATTATAACAGCGCCTCATATTCCACTTGGGTAGTTTAAAACCTAATGCTATGAACATTAAATTCTCCAGTTTTAGTTAACTAACTAACAAGCAACCCCCCACCACCACCACCCACCCCCTCCCCACTGTTTTTTTAAATCACTGGCCTTTAGTCAACAATCTGCCTATCAAAAAAAACGGCCTCTTAGCAAAAGGGTCCACGTCGCAGGGCTGGAAACTGGAAGTATCCTGAGCTAATTCTGCTACCACCATCATCTATTGCGACGTGATGGCTTCCACTGATTGTCGCCAGAAACTTGCGTTCTTTTCAGGACGGACAATGACAGCGAGGTCAACATTTGTAACAAGATGGACACTAATAGAAGAAGATTAGGAAAAACACTACCTTATATCCACCTATTACTTGTCAGGCATTGTCCTACCCTATCAATATAGTTTTCTTCACCATAATGTAAGAACAATAAGATATTTAGACAATGCTAAGATATAATGCTACTAAGAAAACTATCATTATTTTTGCACCTAGCCTGTCGGGACAGATGGTGCTTCATTTAATTCTGGACCTATGCTACATTGATCATTCTCCCTCCTCTATTGCAGCTTTTTCCACTCCCCTTACCCCCCCCCCCCCCACCCAAATCAGCCTGAAGAAGGATCCCAATCGTAAACGTTCTCCAGATATGTTGCCTGACCCATTGAGTTACTTGAGCACTTTTTGTCTTTCATTGTATTTCTATGGTGCTCAATGTCCTCAACTCACTATTTCTATTCCTGTTGCTTTCATTGACCTCCATCTTTAGAGTCAAGAATGTTTAATTGTCATATGTAGCGATAACAGGACAGTGAAATTCTTACTTGCAGTAGGGTAACAGGCCTGTAAACTCACTGATAAATATATTAATCAAAAATTCATATTCCAAGTGGAAAAAAAATCCAATATCCAAAGTCCAACCAAAGACAGTGTTCAAAGACATTGATAGTAGAGATTAGTGTTATGTAGTGTTCAAGAGCGTAATAATTGCTGAGATTATGATATTGTTAAAGCTGGTCATCATGAGTTTCAACCTCCTCTACCTTGTTCCCAATGGTACAGATGAAACAAGACCATGGCCAGACTTGTCTGGATCTTTGATGATAGTTGATGCTTTGTGAAGCAGTGCTTCCTATATATTCCTTTGATGGTGGACAGGTCAGAACTTGTGATGGACTGAGTAGTGTCCATCACGCTCTGTCATCTCCTCCATTCCCGGGTGTTTGAGTTACTGAACCAGGCCATATTGCACCCAGTCAGTTTACTCTCTTCAATACTCTTGCAGAAGTTCAATAGAATCTTCCTTGAATCAACTCCCAATCTGCCTCGCTGTAGCCAGTGCACCTTCCCATTTTCCCACTCACGTTTGCAGTTATTTTTCTGAGACATCCCGAACACTTTGATTCTAAAATGAATCTATTCAATCTGTCCAGCCGCACTCCAGTTGTGCTCTATTGGGCTGATATTAATAATTCCATGCCAAATGTCACATCCTTCAATGGATTGTCAGAGTTTTGGAGCTGTCTTCAAATTACAATGCATTCCTCTTGGAAAACCTACTTAATTCAATCCATTGTACAAATTTGCAAGTAGCGAGAGCCTGGTTGACAACTGAGTGCTTTCACAGAACTCGTATAGTCTCAGCTTCTGTATTGCTTCTGCCTGACTTAATCAATAGCAACACATTTCAGCACTTCATATTAATTTTCCCTTTGCTTGTGGGCTCTTGTAGACATCCAGCTACTCTTCTAGAACTGGTCCTATGTACTGGTTCTTTCATGCTGTTCAAACAGACTTTTCTCTGAACTGCCTTCATATGAGGCATGTGAATAGGCGCATTGTTCCAAAATTGCCAAGTCACATATGCCTTTGCCTCAGGCTACTCCGAAGGGACTTCTTTGATTGGACCCAGACTCAAAGCCTTTTCCTCGGGGACACCTCATTCTAATCTAGTTTAATGCTACTTTGCTTCACCGGTTTGTTTCTCAACCTCATGGAAGCAGCCTTCACAGCAGTTTCATTCCAATCATATTGCTGCAAAACTTGACAGGTGGTGAAACAGATTTGTGCCCAGCCTTAACTATCTATCTTTCACTTGAACAGCTCACAATGCACCTCTCCATGCCTCTTGAAGAATGCTTTTATTGTGCACCTTATATCTCTGTAGGTATAGCCTTGGTTAATATTATCCATTCTTCATACAGACCCCCATCTGGAGATATTACATTTCCAGTCACTGCCACACTGCTTCAGCACTGCCTTTGACCCTGAGCCCCATGAGTTTTCTATGGTTTTCTAGCTCAACAGCACCTCCGCTATTCAGCAAAATATCTCTTGAACCTTCTCCCAGGAAGGTCGCACATTTAACTTCATTTAGGCTCTTTTTTTAGACCACACATCTTCCCACCAGATAGACACAAAGCGCTGGAGTAAATCAGTGGGTCAGGGAGCATCTCTGGAGAAAAAGGATGAGTGACATTTCAGGTCAGAACACTTTTGCAGATGAAAGAACATGCTGAATGTTTCCTAACCAGAAGCCTTGGATGAAACAAGAGATCCTCACTCTTCTGATATCCAGATCCCAGGCTTTCAGGTCTGGAGATACAGAGGCCTACAAGAAGTCCAGATACGACCTTGGTAAGGCAATCAAAAAGGCCAAACGGGACTTCTGCTCCAAGCTGGAGAATGAGACGGATGTTCGGCAACTGTGGCAGGGCTTGAATGCCATCATCTCCTAGGCAAAATCATGAGGCAGCTCAAATGTCAGCAAATCGTCACTCCCTGATGACCTCAATGCGTTTTACGCACGCTTTGATAGGGAGAATACTGATGTGCCTTCCCGAGCCCCCATTCACTATGACGGCATTTCAGTCACAGTCACAGAGGTCGATGTCAGAAGATCCTTCAGGGGGCTGAACTGTCGGAAAACGCCTGGACCTGATGGTACACCCGGTCGTGTTCTAAAAACCTGTGCGGACCAACTGGCTGGAGTTTTTACAGCACATGCTTTATTGAAAGCAGCAACTCCCAAATAAACAGCAGTGCCATGTGTCATGGCAACATGACAGATCTTTTTTGGATGACAATTGGCATTGTTGCTAGGGTCACTAATAGCTTCCATGCACTACAGCAGCAACAGCAACTCTGCAACAGACTGGTTCCACCAAGATGCAGTACAGAACACCACAGGAGATTTTACCCTGTGGCATTCAAACTGTACAAATCCTCCCCCTTCTGTCATGGGGTAGACTTCGACCCCCTCCCCCCCACCCTCAACCAATCCCCCCCCCCCCCCCCCAATCTTTGCACATTCCCAATCCACTCCACTCATAACTTTAATTTAATGTTTCATGCATCTTGTGGGATAAAGTTGCAAAAATGCAGAAATTAAATTTCCTTGTTGTGCTATAATATTTAGAAATGCCACTTGTTTACCAATCTGTTTGCATTTCCACTCAGTGCAAAACCCATCAATACATGTGCTTGTGATTAATCTTCTTAAACAATTTTACCAGTGGAAGAAGTGTGAGTAATCAAAGAACTCAGATTTAAGATAATGAGGAAAATAAATGTAAATAAGCAATTCACATAGTCTTGGAGAGTGAAACATCCTTTAATGATAGCACAGGGCATAACACACGTCAGCAAGCACTGGTTACATTCTTCTACTGCCCTGTGCCCAGGGAAGGGAAGCGTAATGATTGATGTTAGCTAAGGCGGGGTTAATGGTACTGAGGTAGCTATATTATTGGTTGCATGCATAAACCATCTACAATAACCAAATAAGGCAACAGCTATTTTTTAATTATGCTGTAAGTAGAAATTATATGAAATGATCAGAAAAACAAGGTGTGGATTCAAATTCAGTAATCATTTAAAAAAATATCAGATTATGGAAAAAATCAGGGCAGCGGGACTGGTTGGTCGAAGAATCGGTAGAAGCACAACGGGCTGATTGACATTATTCAATGACTCCGTGTTTAGTGGTTTTAGAATTGAAACATAGAAAATAGGTGCAGGAGTAGGCCATTCAGCCCTTTGAGCCAGCACCGCCATTCAATATGATCGTGGCTCATCATCTAATATCAGTACCCCCTTCCTGCTTTTTCCCCATATCCCTTGATTCCTTTAGCCCTAAGAGCTCAATTTAACTCTCTCTTGAAAATATCCAGTGAAATGGCCTCCACTGCCTTCTGTGGCAGAGAATTCCACAGATTCACAAGTCTCTGGGTGAAAACGTTTTTCCTCATCTTAGTCCTAAATGGCCTATCCCTTATTCTTAAACTCTGACCCCTGGTTCTGGACTCCCCCAACATCGGAAACATTTTTCTTGCATCTAGCCTGTCCAATCCTTTAAGAATTTTATATGTTTCTACAAGATCTCCTCTCATCCTTCTAAATTCCAGTGAATACAAGCCCAGTCAACCCATTCTTTCATCATATGTCAGTCCCGCAATCCCGGGAATTAACCTGGTGAACCTACACTGCACTCCCTCAATAGCATGAATGTTCTTCCTCAAATTAGGAAACCAAAACTGCACACAATACTCCAGGTGCGGTCTCACTAAGGCCCTGCACAACTGCAGTAAGATCTTCTTGCTCCTAAACTCAAATTCTCTCGCAATGAAGGTCAACATGCCTTTAGCTTTCTTCACTGCCTGCTCCTGCATGCTTACTTTCAGATTAATACTGGTAAGAACTTAACTTAATTTTATTAATAGCTGTCTTGAAGATGTTCCAAATTGACTACTTTGTCCGGTGATGTTATTTTGTGATATTTTCTAAAGATAAATCTGAAATGTACTGTTCTTCTGTTCAAAAACAACAAGTTGTGGTTCAGATCACATTTTATCCCATTATAAGTTATAACTTGTTTTGACGGAGGCATCAGAAGAACCCAGATGCATCTCGTGGTGAGGACAGGAATCACAGCATTACATAAAAATGAATGGTTTGAAAATAACATAGAGTTCGGCCAACACCAGAGAGAAATAAAATCTAGGAAATTACACACACATGCAGTTAGTCAAAACCAAAATAGGTCAGATTTTCCTGAAGGGGAATGCCTCTTGTCATTACTTACTAGTTCAACTTATCCATGCACTTTATGTCTTAAAATCATTGGTCAACAGAGTTTCAAAAACTCAAACAATTTTATGGTTAAAGTACCTCAAAGCCAATCTCGAAAGCAATGAATAGATGAACGTTAACCGCGTACTCAGATACAAAGTTTTCTGCAGCTGGCCCACATGGACCTCCTGGCCATGCCCTGTGCAAACCAGCTGGCTAAGGAAATGCTTGTTCCCATCTGTTATCAAGCTTCTGAACGGTCCTTCCATAGGCTAGAGTACCATGTGATTCACCTCTACCCCAATGCAGACATTGGACTGTTTCTATGGAACTGGTGGACTACATTGCCAAGTACTATATTCTGCACTCTGTATCTTCCCCCTTACTCAATGTATTGTACATGCACTTGCGTTTTGCTGATTTGATTGTATAGTATGCAAAATAGTAAGATTAAATGAGAACTTACCAGTTTGAAGTTTGATCCTTATTTTATGAGGAGTTACGATGAGGGATTTCGTGAAGACCACGCTAGCATGCATGCGCGACATTCTTCAAAGCAGCGGTGTGGAATCACAGATAACAACAATGACTGAAGATAGTAAGATTAAGAGACTCTGATAGACCAGTTGACCTTATGATAGAGGGTTGGGAGCAGAGGGCACGAAATCCCTCATCGTAACTCCTCATAAAATAAGAATCAAACTTCAAACTTGTAAGTTCTCATTTAATCTTACTATTTTACTTCGGAGTCACGTGAGTGACTTTGTGAAGATTTCAAAGCTCTGTGTTTCCATGCCCTGGACAACGTCCATGCTCCACACTGCCTCAATTACTGATGGAGGAAGTATGTTAATGTATTTCAGACTTGAACAAGCTGAAAAATAATAATGTATTTATTAAAGTACAAACAATAAACCCCTAACTCAGGGATAAACGTTTTTATGGAACAGTACTTAAAACTGATTCCCTAAACATTGCGGGAGCGGCCACCGGCTTGTTATAAAACCACTGAAAGGTTGTCTCACTGGCCCAGCCCGCGGTTGCGAGGACATGATCCATGAGAACCTCCATGGTCCTCGCTGCTGATGTGGATGCAGCCCTGGTAGAATGAGATTTTAAAACGTTAGTATCGATACCTGCTGCACCCAACACCACCCTGAGCCACCTGGAGATAGCTGATAGGGTTGGTGACCAAATTTGGGGATTTGGTAATTTGTGCCCATGGAAATTTGAGCATATTGAGGACCACCAGGTACCATGGTTGTGTAGGCCAGTCAGGTATTATCAGAATGCCTGTTGCAGAATCCAGTTGAATTTTCTGCAATACCCAACTGATGAGGCAGAATGGGGGAAATGCATAGAAAAACCATTTCCCCCAATGGAGCGAGAATGCATCCATCGCCACTGCCCCAGGATCTGGTTCCCAAGATACATATGTTGGTATCTGATGGTTCAGCCTGGACACAAAAAGGTCAACATCTGGTGTTCCAAATTCAGCTATAATTTCAGCAAATTTGAGGGTTCAACATCCACGCGATGTTGTCATTAAATACTCGTGACCTGGTGCCGCCACTGTATTGAGCTTACTCGGAAGGTAAGTAGCTGATATCCAAATATTTCTTTCAATACACTAGAGCCAAATTGTATTTGCCAATTCATCACAAGATATTGACTTGATACCACCCATATGGTTTAAATATGCCACCACAGTGGTATTATCTATTTGAAGACGGACATTCATATGATGTAAATTCGTGCAGTAAGCCCAGCATTACCAAATAGTTTATACCTTGTGACTGAAGAAGTGTTGATTCGTGCGAATCCCATCTGCCGCCACAACTAGAAGTGGTGTCGGTAGCTCCCCAGCCTTGGGCGCTTGCGTCGGTTTGTAACACGACTGATGGGTTGGATATAATGATGGGATTAAAACAATCACTAATATTGCTAACCGACCATTGTAGCTCAATTTCTGCCTTGATCGGCAGCTGCATAAGCCTGTCAAAATGTCCAGCATTTGATTTTAATGCCGAGATTTTTGCTCTTTGCAAGTTTTGATAATGTAATGGGCCAAATTGCGCAGCTGGACATGTAGTTACAAGCATTCCAATTACCTTAGCAGCGTGTCTGATTGTCGGTTTCCTGGCGCAAGCAAGGCTGTTACATGCCTCTATTATATCTGTTGCCTTACTGGCTGGGATAGTGACAATCATATGATTGGTATTAATCGTGAAACCCAGATAGTTCATAACCACAGACGGGTTGAACTTAGATTTGTCTGGATGGATAACAAACCCTAGTTTCTCGAATAACGTTTTGAGAGCTGTTACCGCTAGTACAGCTAATTCCAGAGTTTTCCCCACAATTAAGATGTCATCTAAATATGCCGTGACTATGTGATTTCGTTGTCTAAGAAATGCCAATATTGGTTTTAATATTTGTAAATAACCTAGGGGCTGTGGTAAGCCCATTCGGTAGGGCTTTATATTGCCACAGTTGCCCCATCAAGACAAATTTCAAGAATTTCCGGTGATGTTCATTTATAGGTACTGAATAGTATGCATCTATTAAATCAATGCAGGCCATAAAGCACCCTCAGGATATCAGCTGTTTAGCCGTTTCAAATGTCTCCATTTTGAAATGGGTATATTGTACAAAGGTATTCAAATGGGTTAAAACAATGATAATTCAACATCCACCATCTTTTTTGGTTTTTGTAAAGATGTTAGACACAAACTCAAGAGGTTCATGTGTCGTTTTTTCTATTACCCCCTTGGCATATAGTCTTAATATTTCCACATATCCTTTTTTCTCTTTTTGAGAAAGTGCAAATTTCCTCAGGTACATGTTGAGTTGGGGGAAGATGCCCATTTATGAATTCAATCTCATAACCCTGAATACTTTGTAAAATAAAGATATCCGAAGTTATAGCACCCCATGCATCCCAGAATACACGCAACCTCCCTCCTACTTGTGAGGTCATGCATGCAGCACTCTCAAGAGAACCAGACCCCCTCACCTCCATGGTCACCGGCGGGGCTTGATGTTCTGGGCTTTTGGTGGACATTGTGTTGCTGGGGTGGGGGGTTGCCGCATCTTCCATGCTGGCCGCTGTTGGCCCTGCCCTAAAAGAGGCTTCTGCTGATAGGGTGCGGCCGGTGGATATGTTCTCTGTGCCCTGTCAGGCTGTCCCCGAAGCCTGGTACTTACGTATGGATGGTGCCTCCGATACGCTTGTGGCCTGGTTGATGACGGCGGTTTCATTAACCTAACTGCTTTCGCCTCCTCATCCAAGTCTTTGACTTGTTTAGACAGGTCCTCCCCGAACAACTGTCTTGGCGGTGGAGTAGCAGAGGCTTTGCACAACCCTGAAAATTTTGGGTTAAGTGTGGGCCGGTTGGAGCTTTTTCTGAAAGAGTTGATCTCATATTGTGTATTACACAATAGAGCCAAAGCATCCTGTTGCTCCTCCGTCATCTCTGTCCCGTCCAGGGTTCCGGCAAATGCCGTGATGCCTGATGTCAACAGCTTAATGATCTTTTGAATCTTCAGTTCCTGTGCCCTGATCCCGGGACTAATGTTCCCCCAGATGGGCATGTTGACCATTGGGACATTGAGCGATACACAATAACCTGGGGCTTTGTATTTCTCCATAGCCTCTGTCAATACCTGTTCCTGCAGCTGGTGGGTTGTGAGGTAATTTATGCTCGCTGCTAGTTTGGCCTGCAGTGGTTGCCCTGAATGCCCTGGCTGGGCAAATTTGGAAACTACCTCCAGTAGCTCTCCCTCAGGGATTTCTGGTTCTGCCAGTTCCTGCGCCAACCCCTCTTCAAAGTCAGTTAACCGCTGACTCCTAGCGCTGCCCACGGACGAAGGAGAAATACTTGGTGGACCCGCAGTATGGCTCCTAGATCGCAGGGACCCCCCGTTCTTGATGTTCCAGGTCCCGCTCGAGCAGTTGCTCTATTAAGCGCTCCATCCAGGCCATGCGACCGCCACCGCAATCTGTGGACGGCAAGTCGACTTCCCCAGGTTCTCCAGAACTACTGGGGCTTCTACCAACGTACCACACCTCGTCGAGGTGATGTCTAGGGTACGTTGGCAGGTAGTCGCTGCCTGCCTCTCCTGTGGGGCTACATGTCTCTCACGCGGACATGCCATTAGTCCACCGTCTTCTGGACTGTAGCGGCCCGCCTGTCTGGTATGACAGAAACGGAGACGAGTCGGTGCTGGCCACCGCAGCAGGTCTCCCCAACATCCGTGCGGGCTTACCGTCAGTCCCTGATATACGGGTCTGAGACGGCGCATGGTCGCTGCCTGCCGCCTCAGCGGGGCCACATGACCGAAATATGCTGTCACCGGCATGCACTCTGGCAGCCTGACCCGGTGGTGTGCCAGTACCTCCCGCTCCTGTGGAGTTCCCCGACTTCCCAGCATGTACATCACCGGTCCGCGATCTGGCAGACTTCTCCGGTGGCATATCGATGCCCGCCGCTACAGCGGGGCTCAACCTGGGTGCGGCTTTCCTCCTGGTCCACCCTCTGGAGACCTGTAACACAGGGAAACTGTGTGTGCCGCTGACCGTGGCACGGTTTTACGCAGCTGTTTGCCGCTAGCCCTCAATTGTTTGGGCGATGGCTGCAGGGAGTCAGGGTCTTCCCTACCCTGCTCTTTCACGGTGCTCCGACCAACATGCAGCTCCTTAGTCTGCTGTGGTGGAGAATTGGGCCCAGTCAACTGCACAGGGCTCCCCGACTTCTGCGATTTGCTCCCGGCCCACGAAGCGAGTGCTGCCGGACTTGTGGGCAGCGAGGATAGCGGCTGCTGACTTACCTCCGAAGTTCTGCGGCCCTTGGAGGCTTCTTTCGCCTTCGCTTTTTTCGACTCCATCGTACCTGTAAGAAATAATTTCCTCACAGGGACTAACTAGCTCAAGGTTAGTTTGAACTTACCTTGAAGCCTCTTTTGAAGGTGCCGTTGGGGAAGAGCACTCACCCCTCCAGCTGTCGACTGCAAATGCAAGCGACGATATGTCGCGCATGTGTGCTGGCGGGGTCTTCACGAAGTCACTCACGTGACTCCGAAGTAAAACAAAGCTTTTCACTGTACTTTATAGAGTACATGGAGTCACACAAAACGACCAAGGTGCCCCCAACTACACTAATCCCACCAGCATTTCCCTATATCCCTCTAAACCTTTCCTATCCACAAACCTGCACAAATGTCTTTTAAATGTTGTTATATTTTCTGCCTCATATACCTCGTCTGCTAGCTCATTTCATAAACCCACCACTCTCACCCATCACCCAGGTGTGAACAAATTGCCCCTCAGATTCCCTTTAAATCTTTGTCCTCTGGTTCTTGATTCCCCTACTCTGGGTAAACAACTCTGTGCATTACCCTATCTATTCCCCTCATGATATTATACTCCTCTATAAGATCACCCCTCATCCTCCTATGCAAGGAATGCAGTTCTAGCCTGCCCAATCTCTCCCTGTATCTCAAGTCCTGGCAACATCCTCATGACTACTCTCTGCTGAGGCAAATAGCATATGACAATAATACACTCTACATGACAATAATAAACCTAAACCTAAATGTTTGTTACCTTTCAGAAAATAACAGTCACCTCAATACTATGTTCAACTGCAGAAAGTTTTTATCATCTTTGTCACAAGGACAACAACCTTTGCATGTTAGTAATTTTAATTGCCTCATGGAGATAAAAGGAATAATTTTGATAGAAATATCAAATATAAAGATAAAATAGAAGTTTGGAAGAAGCAGAGATAGCAAGATGAGGGACAGAGTATTAATCTAACGGCAGAGACACATGCTGCTAAAGCAGTTCAATGTTTTTTAACTTCATGACTATTAGGAAAGAGCAGGGCTTCATTCAGATACTACATGCTCATCAATCAAAAAGCAATGCACACAGCACTCACCTATCGAAAATACTGACACTGGTAACTATTCACTTTCTTCGATATATTCATAATATCAAAATAACCTCAAGCAAATTAATATGCACAGCTATTTTCAGATTTCAAAGTCTCCCCAACAGACAAAGTTTTTGTTGTGAATATAAATAGAAAAAAGTTCACTAATATTGACTGTTTTTCAAATACATTGAGCCCTTTATGTTGAATGTACAGCTTAGCAGCAGGCTATTTGACCCAAATGAATGCACCTTGCTGTAGCAAGGTTACAAAATTTTGAGATTTAAAAAATCAAGTCTGCAATTTATCCCTTCAGATAAAGCATAAAAAGAAGTTTAATTTGACACCTAATTCACTTTCATATCTTCAGTATTAAAAAGGTTATGGTCATTTTCATACTCAGAAATTAGCATCTTGTTCCCCATTGCCTTTCCATTGACTTAACACAATAGCTGTGATCTAGGACAGTCAAAAGCCCTTGACTTTCTTAAAAACTATTTCAGTTATTATAGATTAAAGCATTCTGAAACAAATATGAAACAATATTACTTGGATTACCTGAAATGAAAGCATATAATTAATTAGTTACCTAATTGTAGCTAATTACAAAATTCAATTACTAGATCTAAATATCTATCCATTTCTTAAGAAAAGATAAGCTTTTTTAAATTGCCTAAGTGTCCAAATAACATTCACACAATAATTCACAATATAACATGATTTTTAAATCTCATTTTCATGAATTTATAGGCCAAATAGAAGGAAGTTAGTGTTTAATGCCCGTAAATTAATGGCCATTTAAATCAACTTGCGAGTGGGTTTTAGTGGAACGCGGTGGATTGGAACGTTGCAGTTTGCGGTGAAGTCGGCATGAAAAACACTGCCGGTTCATACATTTTTTTTGTCCCCATTTCGCAACATGAAAATGTGATTAAAGGCTTCCTAAAAACCAAGTTTTAATGTAAAAATAAACTGCACTTTATTTTCTTCCCTACGTAAAATCCTTCCCGTTGTCGGCGCTCACGGCTTTAGAAGATGATTTTTAAATTACTCTAGTTAATAAATAATCTAGCATAATTTAAAAATACCTTCATGAATGAAATGTTGGAGCGATTGTTCTTCAGCAACGAAATCGCCCGACATGGATCAATTTGCCCTGTCTGTAGAAAAACGGCACTTTAAACACGCCCCCATCTGAAAGGCGCCAAAGTCATGCACACGGGGAGTGGCAGAACTGCAGCGCCGCTCAAGGTAAGTTTTGTAACATACCTACCTTGCTGTACGTTCAGAAAAGTGTTACATACTATTTAACTTCAATTGTTATGTAGTGATTCTATTTTATTGTAAGTACTGCTGGGAATTCATTATGAGCCATTTAACTGCACACTTTATTTTTAACATGCTACTTGCCTCGGCATTAAACTGGAATACAGACAGTTTCCTGAAAACCATGAAAAGAATATCTCTTCTTTTCATGTTGCAGTAGTTTAAGGATCAATGGCTGATTGAGTAGAACAGTCAGGACACAGCAGGTGCTCCCAGTTACATGCCAGCAATAATTACAGAAACTGTCTCAGCCTTTCACTATGCGACACACCAGTGTGGGTCCACTTTTCATTAGCCAGTGCTTCAGAACTCGCACAGCTGTGGTGATTTGTGTAATCTTGGTATCATAAACATTAACTGAATTCCATTATAAGATCTATCACAAAGACCTCTGCGGAGGGTCAGTTTGGTTCATCTGTAACATATCACTGTGAACAGGTAAACTGTGGTAGGAATGCACATCGTTTTCTTGAGTCATTTGTATTCCATCCATTTTATGTTGCCAGGCAGTCTGTAAACTTGTAAAGAATACTTACCTTTTTATGTTTTTTTTCATGTTCTGAAGCGACACATATTTTGAAAAGTAGTTACAAAATAAAAAGATCACTGCTCGAAAAGTGATCATCCATTCTAAGTTTGGACCACATTGTGAACACTGAATGCAGTACATTAGGTTGGAAGAAGTGAAAGTGAATCACTGATTCACCTGGATAGGTAGCTTGGGTCCCAGGGCAGTGGGAAGGGGCGAGGAAAACTTTCTGCGGCTTTCTGCGTGAACTATGTCTCATGGCGTGGGAAAGTACCATGGGACATAGTGTGGTAGGCAGGGAAGACAAGTAAGCTGGGAGTTACAAAGGGAATGATCCCTTTAAAATTATGAAATGGGAGAGAAGGGAAAAGGTGGCTGATGATGGTGCCCAGATGGATCTAGGAGAAAGTGCAAAGGATAATCCATTGAAGCATCGGCTGGTGGGGTGAAATGTGAGCACCATGAGAAACTTGCTCTTGCTTTGTCCCTAAGAATAGAGACTGAAAGAAGAGGTGTGAGAATTAGATGAGATGCTGTCAAAAACGTTGTCCACTGCAGAAGAGGACAAGCCATAGTTCAAGAACATGGAAGAAATTTCAGAGGGGCCTGTGTGTGCGTAATGTCTCAGCATCAGAATAAATGTGGGGCAGAAGGAGAAAGTGAAACAATGGAATGGAACAGAGGCAGAATGGAGGAAAGGTTGTCTAGGAAGCTGTGGGAATCTGTCAAATTGTAATGGATGCTTGTATTTAGCCTGGATCCTGAGACAAAGATGAGTGGGGGATCCAGAAAGGGAAAGGAAGTATCAGAGATAGAACTTTCTAACTCTTCTCTTCACTTTCTGGACATTCACATTGCAATATTACCCTCCCTTCAACAACACCACCATCAATATTACTGTCAACTACAGATTCACTGATTATACCTCCCGCATTCATATCCAAATTGTTCATATATCCAACACTACTTATAGTCTACCACTTATCTCCCATTAACCCACCTGCAAATAGTTGCTTCAGGGCTTGAAATTAGCCGTTGCCCGGGTGCCAATGACCACACAAGGTGCCGCCGGGCAACCCAAACGCTGAGTCATTTTGCCCGGCTTGGCACTGCAGATACTGGTTTATACCAAAGATAGACACAAAAAACTGGAGTAACTCAGCGGGTCAGGCAGCATCTCTGGAGAAAAAGAATGTGACGTTTCGTGTCCACAACGGCTGTACTGTGGGGTAAAGATATTAGGTGCGTGGTGACGAAGGGTCGGAGCGAATGACAGGCCCCGCACAGTGGCAGCAGAGGCCGTGACAGCGGCTCCACCACCTCCTCCTCCCGCACCCCGCCCGCTCTGATAGCGGCCGCTGCCTGCAAATCCGCTAATGGCGATAACCGCTTTTAAAACAAACCCTCTCGCATGCTGAGGCCGGGAGGGGGGAGGGAGGGAGGGAGAGAGGGAGGGGGAGGCCTCCTACCACCGTCTGAAGCAGCTGCACCAAAGATCCTATAGCTATAGGATCTTTGAGCTGTACCGCTCGGCCCCGCACCTTGCTGTTGGCTGGCGGAGGAGGGGAGGCGGTGAGGTGGAGATCCCAACCGCCTCCCCCATTGGCGGCGGCACTTGGCGGTGGACAGGGATGGCCAAGGCAGCGGGGAGATGTTGTCCAAGAAGCGCTGACCTTCCTTCCTCCCCACCTCCTCTGCCCCTTCCCCCCCTCTCTCACTCTCTTGTACACACTCCTCTACCCTCCCCCCTTATCCTGAGACCCCTCCTCTCCATTCCGCACTGATCCCCATTCCCACCTCTATTCAGTCCTCACTGACATCCCCTGTGCTCCCCTCCCCATCTAACCCCCCCCCCTTCTATTCATCGCTGATCACCCTATCCACCTCGCATTGATTCTCCTGCCACACCCCCTATTCATACTGCACTGATCCCCCCATTCATCCTGTACTGACTCACACCCCATCCATCCTGTAGTGATCTCCCCATTCATCTTTTACTGAACCACCCATTCATCCTGTGCTGATCCCCTCATTCATCCTGTACTCATCCCCCATTTATCCTATGCTGATCCCCTCATTCATCCTGTACTCAACCCCTCATTCATCCTTTACTGATCTCCATTCATCCTGTACTGATCCCCTCATTCATCCTGTAGTGATATCCCATTCATCCTGCACAGACCCTCCGATCCACATTGTACTGACCCCCCCATTCATCCTGTACTGATCCCCGCCCATTCATCCTGCACTGATCCCCCCCCCTCCATCCATCCTGTACTGAACCCCCCCATTCAAGAAGAATGGGGGGAACAGTCTGAAGAAGGATCTCGACCCGAAACGTTGCCTATTTCCTTCGCTCCATAGATACTGCCTCACCCGCTGAGTTTCTCCAGCATTTTTCTTTACCCCCATTCATCCTGTACTGATCCCCCCCATCCATCCCATACTGATCCCCCCATTCAACACCACTGACATCCCCCGTGCTCTCCCCTCAAAATTTTACATACTCCAACCAACACGTACTAATTCACCTGCCTCAATCCATCCATTCCGCACCGATTTCCTTCTCAACCCCCCCCCCTCCCCCTCCCTGACCCTATTGTGCTGGAAATGTCTTCAGAGCGAACATTGACTATGTTTGATAACGGAATGCAATCAAATGTGTTTAAATCCCCAATGTTATTATTTGTTTTAGTCCATAAAGATGGATTCATTAAATTGTGAACTCGTGAAACTTTTTTTTTAATTATATTTTTATTGGAAGCAGTGTACAGTAGTATAAACCGCGGCATATGACAAAATACATTTATTGTACATCTTCCATTTTAATTTTGACAAGAATGAAATAGAAAAAGAGAAAAAGAGAAAGAAAGAGAGAGAGTGAAAGAGCTAGTGAATGTGTAAACCTCTAAACTACCAAAGAGTGTAGTCGCAGAGTGAATAAGTAAAAACTTTTTTATTAAATTAAAAAGACAAAACCGAAAAATAATAAAAAGAAAAGAAAGGGAAAAAAAGGACCAAAACGTGTTGATATACCTACTTCGTTTCTCACCACACCCATCACCCTGTCCGTAAATCAGTTTAATTCCAATGTTGTGTTGCACCATACTATGCTTATAATGAATCAATGAAAGGAGACCATATCTTTAAAAATTGCTCTGACTTAAAAACGGATATTCGAAAAATCAAAGAAGAATTAATGAGAGAAGTTAAAGAAATGGTAAAAATCATGATGAATGAATGGAAAACAGAACAGGAGGAGGAGATACATACTCAAATGATTGAGGTAACTGATAAAATTGCTGGGATGGAGCGAATGATGGAAGAGATGATGGATGCGAAAATAGAGGCGAGGTTAAGCCCTATGTCAACTGTACTGGATCAACAAAATGATACGATTAAAGAATTAACTGATGCCGCTCTGACAACTGCGAGGGAGAATGAGAAGATAAACGAAGAGAACAAACGCCTCTCTGAATTAGTACGTAAAATAAATGAGAAATGTATTGATTTGGAGGGGCGGCAAAGACGTAAGAATTTGCGCATAGTAGGTTTGCCTGAGGGACGCGAAGGAAACCATGACCCACGTAAATTCTTTGCTAAACTCCTGAAGGACGTTTTGGATCTGGATGAAGAACCCCTGTTGGGCCGAGCCCACAGGGCTTTAAGACCGGCTTCTAGGAGTGGTGCACCACCAAGACAAGTAATTGTAAAGGTGGTTTATGACAGCGTCTTTGAAGATATGATGAAGATAATAATAAGAAAAAGAAATCTGAAATACGAAGGAGATAACATCAGTATCTTCAGAGACTACCCGGCCGAAGTGGCTAAAAGAAGAGCTCTATTCACAGAAACAAGACGCATCTTGAGAGATATAAAAGGAAAAAAGGAGATCAGATATGGTCTGGTGTACCCGGCAACACTTAGAGTTACCTACGAGAAGAAGGATCTTCGTTTCACCAAGCATACATCGGCACTGGAATTCGCTCGGAAAATACAGAAGAAGGTAGAAGAAGGAGAAGAAGGAGAAGAAGGAGAAGCAGAGGAAGAAGGAGCAGACCCGACAGGAGTAATTGATGAATGAACTTTATGGACCTGCGGTTATGAACCACTCACTGAGAAAAAGGCAAAATAACGGACATTGAATTGTAGTATTATATTGTTTACTAATTAATTAATAAATACTAATTTGTAATTATTAATTGCTAATCACTAATTAGTTTGATTTCCCTTACTCCACTTATACAGTATTACTAATTATGATACTAATTATAGTTGAAATTAACAACTAAAAACTATTAATATGAATAATAGAAAAAGTTATTAAGTATATAAAGTTAGCACCCCCACCCCAATATATACAGTATTCCAAATAAGAGCTGGAATATTTAACATCTTTTTTTTTTAGAAAACGGAAGTCGCTAGATTAGTAGCCATGTTAGTGTGGCTTTCACCTGTGCACACTACACACTATAAAAGTGTAGTCTCTTTTTTTTCTGATCACCTTTTTATCACCCTTTACTTTTTTTATATTTACACTCGTTATTATTTTTTGTATAACACATACTTGATTTTATATTATATATTATATAATCATGACTTCTATCTATTTTATATAATCAGATTAAAGGGATATGGTTTAATGGAATTGGAAATTCGCATCGGATTGAAGTTGGGGTGTAATGTCGGGCTGGAGGAGCCAAGAAGGCTACTCCAAAAAAAGCCACCCTAACAATAAAATACAAGATATGAATGTAAGGAATGGGGGTGATGGAATCACCTTCTGTAGTTGGAATGTTAAAGGAATCAATGAACCAATTAAAAGGGGAAAGGTATTAGCTCAGCTGAATAGATTGAAATCTGGAGTTACGTTTCTTCAGGAAACACATCTTAAAAAAGATGCTCAATATAGATTAACAGCTAAATGGATTTCAAAAGTATATCATTCTTCGTTTACACACAAATCTAGAGGGGTTGCAATAATTATTCGTAAAGGTATACCTTTTAAACTTAATTCGATAATAGAGGATAAGGAGGGTAGATATTTAATAATTACAGGGGAACTATATTTAAAAAAAGTAATTCTTATGAATATATACGCACCTAATTTTGATAATCCACTATTTTTTAAGAAAATATTTAATAGTATTCCTATATCCACCCAATATAATTTAATAATTGGAGGTGATTTAAACTGTACTTTAGATAATTATTTGGACAGATCTTCTACAAAAAGTAAGGCTCTTTCTAAATCAAGTAAGCTTATAAATTATTTTATTAAGACATCGAATGTTAAAGATATTTGGAGATTGGATAATCCAACCGGACGGGAATATTCATTTTTCTCGCCGGTATTCGGAACCTACTCGAGGATAGATTATTTTTTAGTCGACTCAAAATTACTCCCCTTTACGTATGATGCAAAGTATCATAATATTATTATCTCAGATCATGCTCCATTAACATTTAAGATAAAATTAAAAGATATAGTTAATAAAACTAATATTTGGAGATTCAACACACAGATATTAAAGGATAAAGATTGCTGTAATTATGTGGAGAAACAGATTAAATTATTTTTTGAAACTAACGATAAATCTGAGACTTCCCCATTATTATTATGGGATACATTTAAAGCATTTATGCGCGGTGCAATAATATCAGCACAAGCTCATTTTAACAAAGTAAATCGAAAAATGGAGCAAAAGTTAGAAAAAGAGATAAAACAATTAGATAGTGAAAATATAATACATCCTTCTAAAGAGTTGAGTAATAAAATTGCTATATTAAAATATAGATTAAATAAAATTTACTCTGATCAAGTGATAAAACTATATCAACAAACTAAACAAGTTCATTTTGAATTTGGTGATAAACCTCAAAAATTATTAGCACGACAACTCAGAAGATTAGACGATGAAAAAACTATACATAGTATTAGATCGGTACAGGGAAATACATTGACTATACCAAAAGACATTAATGACACATTTTTACAATATTATCAAAATCTTTATTCATCTAAATTAACAGGGCAAACAGATGAAATGGAAACATTTTTAGAAAAATGTCATTTTAATAAGCTAGATTTTGAGAGTAGGCAATTATTAAATGCTGAAATATCGGTAATAGATATCGAAGAATCAATTGGATCGTTAAAAAATGGTAAAACAGCGGGCCCCGATGGCCTGAGTGCAGAATTTTATAAAAAATTTCATGATCTACTTTCATCAAGATTACAAACAGTGTATAGACACACCTATGAGTTAGGAAAGTTACCAGAGTCTTTAAATGAATCTACAATTACATTAATTCCTAAATTAGATAAGGATCTGGAAGATCCTGGATCATATCGAGCGATTGCCCTTTTAAATACTGATCAAAAAATATTAACTAAAGTACTGTCTCGGAGGCTAAGCTTAGTGATTTCCAAAATAATACATTATGATCAAACAGGTTTTATTCCAAAACGTTATTCATCACATAATCTTAGACGCTTGTTTAACATTATATACTCGAGAAGAAGGAGAGATATTGAATTAGCAGTTATATCGTTGGATGCTGAAAAAGCATTCGACCAGGTGGAATGGTCATATTTATTTAATATAATGGAAAAGTATCAATTGGGGGATGGATTTTGTAAATGGGTAAGAATATTATATTCTAACCCTACAGCAAGAATTTTAACCAATCAAATACTATCACCTAAATTTAGACTTTTTAGGGGATGCAGACAGGGATGTCCGTTATCCCCTTTATTATTTGCTTTGGTGATAGAACCTCTGGCCGAAAGAATCAGATCAGAACCCGAAATATATGGGTATAATACTGACACAACAAATAATAAGATATCTTTATATGCAGATGATATTCTGATTTATATTACTAAGCCGGAATGTAGTATTCCCAAGTTATTTAATGTTATAAATGAATTTAGCGTATTTTCAGGATATAGGATTAATTGGAATAAAAGTGACATTATGCCTATAACTGGTATAAATGTAAATATATTACAAAAATACCCACTAAAAATAGTTACAGATAAATTTAAATATTTAGGAATCAATGTGTCTAAATCCTATAAATTATTAATTAAAGCTAATTATTATCAATTATTAGAGAAACTTAAAAAAAACATTTTATATTGGAAAACACTCCCTATATCTATGATCGGTAGGATTAATGCTATAAAGATGATTTTTTTACCACAATTGTTATATTTATTTCAGGCAATTCCTTTTTTTCTCCCAAAAAGTTTTTTTTTAAAAATTGATACTATAGTTAATAATTTTGTCTGGGATTACAAAAGTCATAGAATAAGTAAAAAACACTTATGTAAGTCTAAGATAAATGGAGGGCTGGCACTTCCAAATTTTCTATATTACTTTTGGGCAGTCCAGATTAAGAATATGAATTTTTGGTGGGTAAATATGGATGTTGAACCAATGTGGTTAAAAATGGAAAAGGAAGACTGTTTACCTTTCAATATAGAGTCGATTATTTTCGCACCTAAGGAAGTACAAAAAAAGACTTATAGGGACAACCCTATAATTCATAATAATAGGCGTATTTGGAAACAGATAGTTAAGACCCTATATCTGGATAATCTTTCTTTTAGGTTACCAATTAGGAATAACCCACTGTTTAAACCCTCAATCTTAGATGCGGGGTTTAGACTGTGGGAGGATTTAGGAATTAAAAGGATAGGACACCTTTATAGAAATGGAAATTTTTTATTATTTGAAGAGTTACAAGATATTTTTGGATTACCTTCACAACACCATTTTAGGTATTTACAAATTAAAGATTTTATTAAATGTAACACACAAGACTATAAAAAAAAAGAACCAGGCTTATTAGATGAGCTGTTTAATTTACATCCAAATACGGATAAGCTTATAGCTTATATATACAATATTATTTTAGATAAAGAGAACCCAACAACTGAAACATATCGTCAAGCATGGGAAAATGAAATCGGATTACCTATAACAAAAGAAACTTGGGAAGAATGCTTACAAAGAATACATTGGTGTTCTTTGAATGCCAGACATACACTGATACAATTTAAAGTTATATATAGATTACACTACTCGAAAACCAAATTAAAAAGTATTTTTCCTAGTCTCTCCTCTATTTGTGATAAATGTAAGAATCTTGAAGCAAATTTAATACATAGTTTGGTAACGTGTCCACGGTTGAATTATTATTGGATTGAAATTTTTAAAGTTATTTCGGAAGTTCTTAAGGTTGAACTCGACCCAGACCCAAAATTAATAATATTCGGAATCCCGGAGCCAAATTTGGTACTCACGGTTAATCAAAGAAATTTTTTTGATTACTGTTTAATAATAGGGAAAAAAATGATACTTAAATTTTGGAAGGGAACATTATCTCCAACAATTAAAATGTGGAAAGCAGAGATGTTGGAGACGTTGAATTTGGAAAGAATTAGATTTGTCCTTTTGGACAGGTATAATTCTTTTGAATCGATATGGTCTCCATATATACAGTATTTAGAAAAGTAGCTATTCTTGGAATCACGGCTCGACTGACACCCTATGGATCCGATGCGAATAACTTATTTATAATTGATATTATTGTGCATTTATTAGAGATATTTCTGAATGAAATAGTATTTCGTATAATGACTTTAGTTTTTGTTTATATATATGTAATATTTTTGTTTTTTAAATTTTCCCTTTTTATTTTCTTTTTATTTACGATTGAAGTATGTGGGAAGAATTTTTTTTATTCTTTTTTATTTACTCTTTTTTCTTTTCTCTTTTATATATCTTTTTCTTTATTTCCAAAAAATAGAAGATATTAAGTATTGATATGTTATTTGTAGTAATATTGAATTAAGGTGTTAGTTTATAAAGTAAGCTTTACATTGTAAACGGTTTACTTCAAATAAAAAAATATTACACAAAAATTGCTCTGATTTTCCTGCTAAGACGAATCTCATATCTTCAAGATGTAGCGTCTCAGACATGCTTGCGATCCACATTTTAAGAGTTGAGGTGGATGCATTTTTCCAAAATTTAACTATGTTTTTTTGCCATTATCAGGCCATAATTGAGGAAATGTCTTTGAAATATTGATAGCTCAGTGCAGGCTCCTGTTGTTCCAAAAATAATCAATTCTGTATGGGGGTCCAGTTTTATTTTTAATAATATTGAGAAGATTTCAAAGATTCCTTTCCAAAATTTACGGAGTTTTATGCACGAGGCGAAGGAGCGTGTTATAGTTGCTCCTTGAGATAGACATTTGTCGCAGATAGGAGATACATTTGGAAAAATGTTGTTCAATTTAGAGTAATATAGTCTGTGTAGTATTTTAATTGAATTAGAATATGTCTTACATTAATCAAACAATGATGTATATATAGGAGATATTTTTCCCATCTGTCTTTGGGGATTTTTAGGCTTAATTCCTGTTCCCACTCCCTTTTAATTACATCTGACGATGGAATTTCTATATTTAGAAGGATATTGTACGTATGATATTAAATTATTTGACTCTGCATTTCTATTGATATCTTCATCCAATATATCCGGCAACAGAGTTTGGTTTTCATGGGTATATGTTTTTAAATAATCTCGAATTTGAAGATATCTAAAATAGTGATTACCTTTCAGACTGTATTTCGATTGTAATTTCTGGAATGATAAGAGGTTTCCCATTTCCTACAAATCTCCAAGCTTTTTAATTCCTAGTCTTTCCCAATGAATAAACGTTTTATCTATAATAGATGGTTTGAACGACGGGTTATTAGCTATTGGAGAAAGAAGAGATAGATTTCTTAGTTTAAGAATAAATTTTACTTGTCTCCAAATTCGTAAAGTGCTATGAATAATCGGGTTTTTCTTGTATATTGTATTCTTCAACTTTATTGGGGAGAGAAGGATCGTGTCTATATTAAAAGGCGAGCAATCCTCTCTCTCCATTACTAACCAATCTACCTGTTGACATGAATTGTCCAGCCAGTGAATTACATTTTTTATATTCGCTGCCCAATAATAGTACAAGAAATTGTGGAGCGCCAATCCACCGATTTCTTTGGGTTTACATAAATGTCGTCTATGAATTCTGAGTGATCTATAATCCCAAATAAAATTTGTAATCTGGGAATCAAGTTTTTTTTAAGTTTTTAGGTAAATAAATCAGAATTAATTGAAATAAATAGAGAATTTGTGGTAGGAAAATCATTTTTATTGCATTTATTCTGCCTATTAGAGACATCGGAAGTGTTTTCCAGAATTGAATAAGAGCGTTTAATTTAGTAACTAAGGGCAGGTGGTTTGCATTGAATAAAGAATTATATTTTCTGGGTACTTGGATACCCAGATATTTAAATTTTTCTGTAGGAATTCTGTGTCGACTCTTCGTGTTTTATCGCCATGATTTCACTTGAATACATGAAACATTAAAACTGCAGTGTTCGATTGTCACTGGTACCATTGACACGTTATTACAGAATGCATTTTAACAGCAAATTTCATTTCGGAGTCACGTGAGTGACTTCGTGAAGAACCTGCCAGCACGCATGCGCGACATATCGTCGCTCGCATTTGCAGTCGACGGCTGGAGGTGGAGCGCGGCTCACCACCAGCCCTTCATAAGGACCGCTCAGGTAAGTATAGGCAACCTTGAGTTGGTTGTCCCTGGTGTTTGAACTGTGTTTTCTTCAACAGGGATATGGATAAAAGGAGTACAGGCCGCAGGACTTCCGAAAGGAGTCGTCGGCCATTATTCCCGGAGCTCTCTACAACGGCAGCACCCGCTAGATGGGCCGGGAAAAAGGCGCGAAAGTCGGGGAGCCCTGTGATTGCAGGACCCGACCCACCGACACAGTTATGTATGAGCAGGGAACCCACAGAGCAGGAAGTCGGTACGGCGCCGGAGCAGGTAGACCCTGACTCCATTTCACTATCTCCAACAGGGAGAGAATCGTTGGCTGATATGAGCAAACGGGTTTCACGTGCTGCTGCACGGCCCTTCTCCCCGAGCCCTCGTGGAAGAGCCAGGAATAGAGCTCAACAAATTTGCCCTTTTAGGGCAGAATTTTCACCAGAGACCGCTAGACTGCGGACTGGTGGCTTACCGAGACCCGAGTCCACTGGCAGACGAGTCCAGGAGAAGGACAGGCGGCAAGCCCGCGCGGATGTTGGGTCACCACATTGCGGCGGCAGGTGCCGACTTCACACCGCATATGCCCTTCGGGGCAGTCGGACCTAGCTCATCCAAAAGGAGGCGAATGAGCAGATCCGCGCGGGAGTCGTACAGCTTCGCTGAGGCGGCTGGCAGCGACTTATCGTCACGTCACCGAGATTACCTCGACGAGGTACGGGCCAGTGATAGGAGCCTCAGGAGTTCCTTCGGGCATGAGGGCTCTGACCTCCCATTCACGCACGATGAAGGGCGCATCGAACGGATGGAGAGGATGATGGAACGGATCCTGCAGCAAAGTCAACGGCAGGAAATGTCCAGTTCCAGGGGACTTTTGGATATATCCCCATCGTCAATGGGTAGCATGAGGCAGCCAGGAGAAGAGGATATCTTGGTACACGAACCATTGGCACCTGAGGTTCCTCAGGAAGAACTTTTGGACGTGGCAGCCAAGTTTGCGTTAACCGAATCATCGGGGCAACCTCTCAAACTTAAACTGGCCGCTACCATTGACTTCCTCACCAACCACCAGCTACAGGATCAGGTCCTTGCGGAAGCCATGAATAGGTACAAGGCACCGAGTAACTGTAACTCACTCAATGTACCTATTGTAAATATGCCTATTTGGGACAATATAAGCCTGGGCATAAGAGCACAGGAGGTAAAATTACAGAGAATCCTAAAATTGCTCACATCTGGGATTACCGCTTTTGCGAGGTTGATGGACGGGATGGACTTGAACACCAAACAGGAGGATGCTCTTGCATTATTATGTAACACGCAATATGAGATAAATGCGTTTCGAAAAAGTACCATCAAGCCCACGCTAAATCCCAAATTCGCGGGGCTATGCAGAGCATCTCCAACACCACCACCCAGACAACTATTCGGGGAAGACCTACCGAAGCAGGTCAAGGATCTAGATGACCATGCCAAGATAGTGGGTCTTATGAGGTCGCACACCTTGACCAGACAAACGGCCAGGAAAACGCCATATTCCAGGCCACGGGGTCAAACCGAAAGGCCAGCAAGGACCTACATACTGGCGCCTCCACAATACCAGCATTTTCAACAGCCAAGGCCTTTTTTAGGGCAAGGCCCACAGCGGCCAGCATGGAAGATGCGGCAACCGCATCACCAGCACAACCCAGCACCTCCACGTCCCACCAAACATGTCAGGGACCGCCGATAACCATGGAGGTAAGGCGGTATGGATTTCATGCACTTGCATGTCTAACCTCACATGTTGGAGGGAGATTACGGTTCTTTAAGGAGGCATGGGATACCATCACCTCAGATGAGTTTATTTTACAAAGTATTCAAGGCCATGAGATTGAGTTTATAAATGGTCAACTTCCTCCACCTCAGCATATGCCGAATCGCAAATTTGCACTTTCCAGTAAGGAAGTAGCAGTAGGCTATGCTGAAATCTTGAGATTACAAGAAAAAGGCGTGATAGAAAGAACTATCCACGAACCAATTGAATTTGTATCCAACATATTCACAAAAACCAAGAAAGATGGTGGATGTTGGGTTATCATAGATCTAACCCATTTGAATACTTTTGTAAAATATACCCATTTTAAAATGGACACGTTCGAAACAGCCAAATCTTTGGTTTCCAAGGGCTGCTTCATGGCATGCATTGATTTAAAAGATGCATACTATTCAGTATCCATTCAGAAACATCACAGGAAGTTCTTAAAATTTACCTGGATGGATCAACTTTGGCAATACAAAGCTTTGCCCAATGGGCTTACCACAGCCCCCAGATTGTTTACTAAACTACTCAAGCCGGTGCTAGCAACACTGAGGAGGCAAAACCATATGGTTATAGCTTTCCTGGATGATATCCTAATCATTGGGAATACATTGGAATCAGCAAAATTGGCAGTTACGGCCACTGTGGAATTATTTCAAAAAATGGGATTTATTATCCATCCAGATAATTCAAGTTCTGTCCTTCACAGATCATGGACTATCTGGGATTTACGATTGATTCCAATCGAATGATTACCATCATGCCAACTAACAAAGTTGGGGATATCATTGATGCATGTAATAATCTGGTCTGCGCCAGTATACCATCAATCAGACAAGCTGCTAAGGTAATTGGGAAAATGGTAGCAGCTTTTCCAGCTGCTCAATTCGGACTTTTACATTATCAAAATTTGCAAAGATCCAAGATATCAGCGTTAAAATTGAATGCTGGACATTTTGATAGACCCATGCAGCTGCCATTCAAGGCAAAAATTGAGTTACAATGGTGGATTGATAATATCCGTAACTCATTCAAAGCCATCATTGTGCCTCGTCCGTTAGTGTACTTACAAACAGACGCAAGCTCCCATGGCTGGGGAGCTACGGACAACAACACAAGTTGTGGGGGCAGATGGGACACTCTTGAATCTACCCTGTTGTTATCACAAGGGATGAATTATTTGGAGATGCTAGGGGCATTCCACAGACTTAGAGCTTATTGTTCAAACTTTACTGACACTCATGTCCGTCTCCAAATAGACAACACCACTGCGGTGGCATATCTAAATCATATGGGCGGTACCAGGTCAATTTCATGTGATGAATTTGCAAATACACTTTGGCTCTGGTGCATACAACGGAATATTTGGATTTCAGCCACCTATCTACCAGGTAAGCTCAATACAGTGGAGGACACCAGGTCACGGAAATTTAATGACAACATTGAGTGGATGTTAAATCCCCAAATATTCGCCAAAATTACAGCCAAATTTGGTAAACCGGATATTGACCTTTTTGCGTCACGGTTAAACCATCAGGTACCAACATACGTATCGTGGGAACCAGATCCTGGGGCAATGGCGATTGACGCTTTCTCGCTAGACTGGGGGAAATGGTTCTTCTATGCATTTCCTCCATTTTGCCTCATCACTCAGGTACTGCGGAAAATCCAGTCAGATGTTGCTAAAGGCATTCTTATCATACCCGACTGGCCTACACACCCATGGTATCCGATGGTCCTTGGAATAATAAGTGAACCATGGGCCCTCTTAGAGAATTGCCCACAATTGGTGACGAACCCTGTTACAGGGGAACATCATCCCTGCCATAGTCATTTGAAATTATTGGCTTGCAGGTTCTGAATAGACCATTACTGCAGTATGGCCTCTCGTCAAGGACAATGGATACAATTGGAGCATCATGCAGGGAGTCCACAAGACGGCAATATTTAACGCAAATCAGGAAATGGGAAACCTACTGCGGCCGCTTGAACATTGCATGTGACTCCGTTTCAATTACAGATGTGCTGGAGTTCCTTGCAGGGTTGCATCATGATGAAGACCCCAGCTACAGTGCCATCAATAGCGCCAGGAGTGCGCTATCATTCTACCTCAATATTGAAGTAGGATCCAATAAACTGGTGTCCAAATTGATGCGGGGAATATTTAATTCTAACCCGCCCAGACCCCGTTACAACGTTACCTGGGACATTGGGAGAGGATTAACCCTACTCAGGACGTGGTTGCCCATGGCTGGGCTTGAATTGGACAAACTCACCCTGAAGCTGGTGATGTTATTGGCACTTACCTCAGCACAAAGGGTACAGACACTTCATAAGATCAAGATTGACAGAATGGTCTCTACCCCAGAGAAAGTAATTTTCTTTATTGATGAATTACTAAATCAGCATAGACCTGGGTTCACAGGGCTGCAGCTGGTGTTTCCAGCATACCCCGCTGATGCTAGGCTATGTTTAGCCACCCATATCCGCCACTATATAAAAGTGACGCGGAATTTAAGGGGAATGGAAAAATATCTGCTAATCAGCCACAAAAAATCACACCATAGAGTGTCGGTACAGACGATCTCCAGATGGCTCAGGATCATCTTGAACGAAGCAGGTATTGACACTAATGTCTTTAAATCCCATTCCACCAGGGCTGCATTGACGTCGGCGGCTAAGGTCATGGAGGTGCCCATGGACCATATTCTTGCCACAGCGGGATGGGCTAGTGAAGCCACCTTTCAACGGTTTTACAACAAACCTGTTGCCGCTCCTGTAATGTTCGCAGAGGCCGTGCTGAATGCGGGTCAAGAACATACAGCTACTCCCCAGTGAGGGGTTTTCTTTTTGTTATAATTAATAAATATTATTATTTTTCAGTACAAGCAGTCTGAAAATTTGATTACTCCTATCCATCCTTACAGTGGCGTTTGTGAGAGCATGGGCATTGTCCAGGGCATGAAATCACAGAGCTTTGAAGTCTTCACGAAGTCACTCACGTGACTCCGAAATGAAATAATAAGATTAAACGAGAACTTACCAGTTTGAAGTTTGATCTTTATTTTATGAGAAGTTGCGATGAGGGATTTCATGCCCTCCACTCCCAACCCTCGATCATAAAGTCAACTGGTAATTAGAGTCTCTTCAATCTTACTATAACAAGTCATTTCTTTGTTTGTTGGTTCTGTGATCCCACACCGCTGCTTTGAAGAATGTCGCGCATGCGTGCTGGCGGGTTCTTCACGAAATCCCTCATCGCAACTCCTCATAAAATAAAGATCAAACTTCAAACTGGTAAGTTCTCGTTTAATCTTACTTTCAATGCTCTTAATATGGAGTATCAGTACTGCAGTTATTTAATGAGCAACATTCACAACTATACCTTGGATTTATCCAGGTTTTGCTTCTACAGTCGGTCATATACATCACAAATTTGGTCAGGAGATATTTCAGTTGAAATTTTAACGTTAATTCTGAAGTGGGAATGATGGAAACAGCGTTTATCAATAAAAACGTTTTTAATCTGGTGCATATAAACTGGGTATCTTCATTGCTGTTCACAACATGTACATCTAATCTGAATGTCCGGTAATGTTGCGTTTTGACACCTTTAAACGTATTACCAAAAGAACATTTGCTGCAGTTATGTCCTTTGGTCATCTCTTGTCAGTTAGTGTAATGTTTAATCTGTCAGATGGGTATAGTCGATTTTAACAGCTATTATCATAAAAATGCCTTTAGAAATTTCCTAGCAACCTGTATATTTTGTTATGATAAATTATGTGTGAAGCGAGAGTTTTTCTGTACCAATAGCAATAACAACCCATGCTATGGCCATGTCATGGTAATTTTTGGTCCTTCACAGAAAACATGCTTGCATCAATCTGTAGTGTGCATATATGTGACCATGGTCCAGGATTTATTGACACAGGTTGATCATACACTGAATAATCCAACCACATTTTTGTTTGGAAGTGGAAAGAACTAATAGAAATTGCATTAATTGCAATGTGTAAAAAGAGTTGAAATACTGTATTATAATTTTGCTGCATGTCATTGTGGTATATACCATGTCTTGATTGGTGGATAAGTTTAGATTGTGACTTTATTTGAAACAGAAATGTGAATGCTTCATTGAGCATAATTCCGACTGGTAACTACGCACTTCGTCCAAGCACATTATCGCACGTGTCATGCAAACCATCTTATATGACCACCTAAACTATCATTTGACAACCTAAAAAGCTGCCAAGGTTGCCCGGCTGGCAACAGGGAAAAAAAGTTAAGTGAGAGCCCTGTTCCAGTCGACTTTTTTCAGATCCTATCTTATATGAAATTAGTCTTTCCCTGATTCAGGATTTTGATTATTGAAATATTCTTTTCCACAATGATCTTAATTCTTACAGAATTATGGTCACCATCACAAAGTGTCCTCTCTCTGACATCTCGGCCACTTGCCTGGATTAAGATTAAACGAGAACTTACCAGTTTGAAGTTTGATCTTTATTTTATGAGGAGTTGCGATGAAGGATTTCGTGAAGAACCCGCCAGCACGCATGCGCGACATTC
This sequence comes from Raja brachyura, assembly GCA_963514005.1. Next base: position 72,146,313 of record OY740782.1, read on the forward strand.
TTCAAAGCAGCGGTGTGGAATCACAGAACCAACAAACAAAGAAATGACTTGTTATAGTAAGATTGAAGAGACTCTAATTACCAGTTGACTTTGTGATCTCAGCCACTTCCCCCCTCTAGTTTGATCATCTACGTATCAGCTCAAGAAATGCTTCTAGATTCAGTCACTTCTAAGCCTTTAATGCTAACGTTATTCCAGTTAATGTTAGGGAAGTTTAAAACCCTACCCTATTATGATTACACTTGACTTGAGTCATCTGAGATTTGCTGATATATCTGCTCATCAAACCTACCATCAAGAAGAAGGTATAGAACTCTGAAAACCGTGACCTCCAGGTTCAATAACAACAACTTCCCAACAACCATCAGGCTCTTGAACGCAACAAACACTAGCTAAACTATGAACTATGAACTGTCTTGGTTGCACTGTGGACTTTGTTTTTTTTTTACTAATATTGGAGTTTAAGTTTTTTTTTTACATTCTTTGCTTATTATGTTGCCCATGAGTACTGTGTTCAGCAGCCTTTTATACTGAAGTAAGAATATCATTGTTCTGTGTAGGAAGGAACTGCTGATGTTGGTTTACACCAAAGATAGGCACGAAAAGCTGGAGCAATTCAGTGGGTTAGGCAGAAAAGGAATAGGTAAAGTTTCGGGTCAAGACCCTTCTTCAGTCCAGCTTTTTGTGTCTATCTTCCATAACATTGAACGTGTTAGCAGTCACTGTATCATGTAAGTATGTGCTGAATTTCCTGGCACAGTCATGATTCGAACATCCTACACCAGTTCATTTTGCTATCTCTGTTCCAGACCACAAATTGACAAGAGATTCCACTTCAAATACAACTCATGATTCTTCAGCTAAAAAGGAGACTTATTTAGTTATGCAAGAGTTATGCCTCTGGAAGGAACACACTGAACAATCAGCAAGCTCAAACATTGTTTCCACTGCCTGGGCTGTTTAGAAGAGGTTTTGCAGAAAGTAGGTATTTGCAATAAGACTAGAAATAATAATCGTTCACATAAAAATCTCGGCAAAACAGGAGAAAAGGCGAACATATTGAAGGAAGCACGAGGACCATTGACCAGCAGTGCCTTGATGCCAAAGCTCTCACAGAGCAGATTGTTGTCAGATTCCTTTTCAGTTCAGTGTTAGTTTTAGTTTATTGTCACGTGTACCAACGTCCAGTGAAAAGCTTTTGTTGCATGCTAACCAGTCAGCGGAAAGACAATACATGATTACAATCAAGCCATTCACAGTGTACAGATACACTACATGATAAGGGGGCAACGTTTAGTGTAAGATAAAGCCAGTAAAGACCAATCAAAGATAGTTAGTCCGAGGGTCGCCAATGAGGTGCGGCATGAATGGCCGCGGGACTTATATACCATCACCCACCGGGGGCTTTGATTCTGATATCGGGAGAAGAATGGGGAGTGCAAGGGAGAGATAAGACTTTGCCTTCCATCACAGTGAGGAAGATATTCACTGTGATGGATGTTTGTGTAAATTGTGTTGTGGCTTGGTTCTTTTCTTGTGTGTATGACTGCAGAAACGAAATTTCGTTTGAACCTCAATGAGGTTCAAATGACAATAAATGGTATTGTATTGTAGGTAGATAGTACCTGGGAAGAAACTGTCCCTGAATCTGGAGGTGTGCGTTTTCACACATCCACTAATTTCTCTAATGACTTGAATATATTTGGAATTAAGCACCACAAAATGTGTCCAGCAAAGATGTGTAGATTGACATCAATTGATTTAAATTAAATCTCACTTATACTCTGAGTCATGTTTGGGAGTTGCAAACAGTGTTTTAATTTCAATGCAGAATCAAATACACAGGACAAGGTGTTAAGAAGTCCCTTGTGCCAGTAGGTGGGGAGCATTTCACGACATTCGTTGATTGTTGAGAGTGGTAGACGCTCAACATCGGGGGGGGGGGGGGGGGGATACGTATACGTATATCTTGGCCTGGGTAACCTTCAGGACAGTTGGGCACAGGACACATCATCAGTAGTGTACCCTTGCATCACTGGGTGTTTCGGCCTTTTAAGACTATACACCCTCCACAAGGGCGGCCCGCTGCAGAATGATCAGCCCTCAGCGCGTGTCCCGTGTCAAACTGTCCCAAAGATTCACCATGACGTACTTGGGGCCCACCATGGGTCTTTCCGCTTGAGCCAAATCCAACGGCTGCTTCTTTCAGCCGCGTCTGAGAGTGATCTTATGGTCTTCCGCAGAGCCTGACCATGGATTCCAAGCTCCTTCAGCAGTCTGATGGTAGATGATGCAACAAATCCTCTGCATCCCACTTCAACTGGATAGACTTTGATGTTCCAGCCACGCTGCGTTGCCTCTGCTGCAAGCTCTGCGTAGCGCAGCTTCTTACGCTCATAGGCCTCCTCAACAGAGTTCTCCCATGGAACTGTGAGCTCTATGATGTAAGCAGTCTTCTGTGAAGGGGACCAGAACACCAAGTCTGGCCTGAGGTTGGTTAGACCAATTTCAGGTGCAAAGATTAGTTATCGGCCGATGTCTGCCAACATCCTCCAGTCACGGGCCCAGCATAAGTTTCTTCTTCTGATCTGGTGGAAGGATGTTTAGGCATTTTCTGTCCTTCTCGGACAAATGTTGTTGGCCTTTAATGGGTGGTTGCTTGCTCTCGGAGGCAAGGAGTTGGTCGCACACCGCCTGTTCTCAAGGGCTGTTGCCAGGCTTTTTAGTACCTGATTATGCCGCCACGTGTATCTTCCTTGCATGAGGCTGGTCTTGCAGCCTACCATGATGTGTTTGAGGGTCGCTGGAGTTGGGCAGAGGGCACAGGTTGGATCCTCGCCGTACCACTGATGGAGGTTCTTTGGTGATGGAAGCAAGTCATATGTCGCTCTGATGATGAAGCTGATCGTGCTTGATTCCATTTCCCATAGTTCTTTCCAGCTGATCTTCCTCCGCTCCACACCTTCCCACTGCATCCATTGCCCCTGTTTGGCAAGAGAGACCGCCTTTACACTTCTTGCGGCCTCCTCCTGTCGCCACACCTCCTCAACCACCAATGTCCTCCGCTCTGATGTTGTGGCCTTTCGCCAAGTTCGTTTACTTGCCGTAAGGCCAAAGCCTCCTCTTCCCTGCTGCACATGCCCCACGACGTCTTTGTGCCTCAGGGCTGATGAAGCTTGCTGTACGGCATCAGATGGTGTCCACTTCCAGCCAGTTACTAGGGGCGGCGCAACAGCACTGATGGTCTTGTCTCTAGAGTCCCTCAGTGTCATCTAGAGTCTTACTTTAGAACACTTATATTCCTCTGTTAGACTAGTGAGTGGTAGTTCCAGGACCCCTTTGCCATAGAGGCCGATGTTAGTTAGACATCGTGGGACACCGAGCCATTTCTTCGCGTATGAAGTTATGGTTCGCTCCATCTTCTCCACAGTTGTTATTGGGGCTTCATAAACGGTCAGTGGCCACATTGTCCGAGGCAGGAGTCCAAACTGTAGGCACCAGAGCTTCAGTTTCCCAGGCAGTAGGGTCTGATTGATGTTCTCCAGGCCGTTGACAATTTCTTGCCTTAGTTGTTGCACCTGTTCTTTGTCCTTGAGACTTGCGTTGTACCATCTGCCAGGCTTTTTACTGGCTGCTCAGACACTGTTGGTATTGGGTCGTCACCGATGCAGAACCTTGTGTCTCTAAGCACCCCCTTAACTATGGAGATGCTTCGAGATTTACTTGGTTTGATTTTCATTCGGGCCCACTTGACGTTCTCCTGCAGCTTTCCAAGTAGCCGCTTGGTGCATGCTGCAGTAGTGGTTAGTATTGTCATGTCATCCATGTATGCCCTGATGGGTGGCAGACGGAGCCCAACCCTGGTTCGTTCACCGCCCACCACCCATTTTGAGGCCCTGATGATGACTTCCATGGCCATTGTAAAGGCCAAGGGTGAGACTGTGCAACCTGCCATGATGCCTACTTCCAAGCGCTGCCATGTTGTACTGAATTCAGCTGTTGTGAAGCACAGCTGCAGGTCTTGGAAATAGTTCTTGACCAGTGTGGTGATGAGCTCTGGTACATGGAAAAAGGCAAAAGATTCCCAAAGGAGTTCATGGGGAACTGAACCAAATGCATTGGCCAGATCGAGGAAGATCACATGTAGGTCTCTCTTGTCCTTCTTAGCTGCTTGGATCTGGTGCCAGATCATGCTTGTATGCTCCAAGCAGCCCGAAAATCCTGGAATTCCTGCTTTCTGTACAGATGTATCAATGTACTTGTTTGTTACCAGATAGGTGGATAGCCTTTGTGATACAATGCTGAAAAAGATTTTGCCCTTGACGTTGAGGAGACATATTGGCCGGAATTGGCTGATGTCTGATGCATCCTTTTCTTTAGGTATTAGTACGCTGCAGGCCCTTCGCCACGCCTTAGGTTTTGTTTGCTTCTTCCACACCACCCTCATGAGCTTCCATAGAAAGCGTAACACATCCGGTGGGTTCTTGTAGAGCTTGTATGGTACTCCGTTTGGCCCCGGAGCTGATGCTGCTCTTGCTCGCCGGACAGTGTTCTCTACCTCTTTCCATTTCGGAGGGCTGGTGTCCAGGTTGAATTCAGGTGGTTGAATAGGCGGGGTGTCGTGTGGGATGACTAACTGCTCATGCCTTTTCATGTCTTGGTGGGCCTTTTCCAGGTGTTCCTCCAATTCTTGTTTTGATGTTTTCAAAGTTCCACTTTTTTCCTTTGCGAAGAGGTCTTTGATGAACTTGAAAGGGTCTTCATAGAACCGTGTTCTTGTGTGTTCTTTCTTCTTGCAAAGTTTCCTCATGTTCTCTGCTTTTCGCAAGGTTGTCAATCGGCTCTTGATGTCCTCTTGGAGAAGCATGAGACCTTCTCTCTCTGCGTCAGTTGCTTTTTTCCATTGCTTTTTCAACTGTCTCCTCTCTCTGATTAGCCTCTCGATCTCCTGCTGCCTCCTGGACTTGCACATATATAACAAACGAAATGTAATTGATGGATTATCCTTTTTTATTCTAAGCCTTTCCAAAAATATCTGTATGCTATTGCTGCCAAAATAAGTATTTTATTTAAATTTTCTAGGTAATGCACAAGGTATTGTATAGAGTTTTAAAAATATTGATGTTTAATGAATTAGTGTGTATGCAAAAAAAATCTTGCAATTGTTTGTGAAAATTATTACATTTCATTTATTTCTGTTTCTATTATCATCCTTATCAATGTTTGCTACAATTTAGTTGAAACCTCTGGAGCGATTTGCATACATTCATTAGGATGATCTACATCTTTTTTTTACTGTTGTGTAACATGACATATTCAACTAAAGTTATTTATTGCTATCACTTGCTGATCTACAGACATAGGACTTAAGCACAGCATTGATACCAGTGAAAATATGTTGCAATCAACAATTGTGAAGGTGCATTTCACACAACCAAGTTGTAGATCTGTAATATAGCCATGGTTAACCTACTAAGAAGTGACAGTCACAATACAACAGTACTTATTCCTGTTGCAACTCTACAAGCACGACCATTGCACATGTGCAGTAACCAGTTATGCAGTAATTTCATAGCAGTCATCATCTCAATGTAGCTGCTCTTCCATCTGTGCCAACTGTGCAATGATGACAATGACTAACTAGTTCTTTAATTTATGCAACAACTGTAGTCTGGCAATCATTACACACCAGCTGCAGAATAGTGATCATATTTGCACACCAGCTGGGTGTGATTACTTTTGTATGTCAGTTACACAAGTGTAGGAATTGCAACGCAGTTCTGTAAACGTCATCACATTTCCAGACTGCCTGCTTAGTTCATATTTCACATAACACACAATGAATATTGACTTGCTTCAAGATTTATATAGATTAATGATGTAATTCAGCAGTCTACAGTATAAATTTGTGTATTTAGTAAATGGTTATTGCTTCAAATTGTAAATGCTTCAGTTTTGGAATGAGTTAAGCATGAGGACTAAAGAATATGAGAATTAGAAACAAGTGTGGGTCACTTGGCTCCCTGTGCCTGCTTCATTATTCAAGATACTGTAATTATGCCAGATATATAGCTCAGCACCACTTCCCTGCATTAATTCTGTATCCCTTGATTACTTTAACATATTGAAGTCCAGCTTGAGTAAACTTGAGTAAGCCTCCATGGGTTTATTTGGTAAAGAATTCCATCATGTCATTATCTCATGGGTGAAGAAATTTCAGTCCTGATTGGCCCCAGGTTCTGGACACACAAGCCAGGTGAAACATCATCCTTTTCAAACCTCTGGAGAGTTTTGTGTATTTCAATGAGATAACCTCCCATTCTTCCAGAGATTTTATGATCCAGCAAATGTATATTGTTTTTTTAGGTAGGGAGGCGACATGTACACAATATATCTCAAATAACGTGAGTCAGGTAGTAAAGAAACATAGAAACATAGAAAATAGGTGCAGGAATAGGCCATTCTGCCCTTCGAGCCTGCACCGCCATTCAATATGATCATGGCTGATCATCCAACTCAGTATCCTGTACCTGCCTTATCTCCATACCCCCTGATCCCTTTAGCCACAAGGGCCACATCTAACGCCCTCTTAAATATAGCCAATGAAGTGACCTTCATTGGAAGGATGTTGTTAGAATTGCGGTAGTTTCAGATGATCTTTCTTGGAATTTGTTAGGGGAATATTTCTTGCCACTTGGCAGTCCATGCCCAGATGTTAGTCCGATCTGTCAAACAGTCATGATCATCATTGAAGGGTTTGAATAGAAAATGGAACACTGTAACACCAATGAACATTCCAATGTTTGACTTTGACATGACAGGAAACAGTTCATTGACACACCAATTGAATAGAAACATAGACATAGCAAATAGGTGCAGGAGTTGGCCATTCGGCCCTTCGAGCCTGCACCGCCATTCAATATGATCATGGCTGATCATCCAACTCAGTATCCTGTACCCGCCTTATCTCCATACCCCCTGATCCCTTTAGCCACAAGGGCCACATCTAACGCCCTCTTAAATATAGCCAATGAAATGGCCTCAACTACCTTCTGTGGCAGAGAATTCCAGAGATTCACCACTCTCTGTGTGAAAAATGTTTTTCAAAACTGTATGCAATACCCAGGTGTGGTCTCACCAAGACCCTGTACAACTGCAGTAGAACCTCCCTGCTCCTATACTCAAATCCTTTTGCTATGAATGCTAACATACCATTCGCTTTCTTCACTCTCTGCTGCACCTGCATGCCTACTTTCAATGACTGGTGTACCATGACACCTAAGTCTCGTTGCATCTCCCCTTTTCCTAATTGGCCACCATTCAGATAATAGTCTACTTTCCTGTTTTTGCCACCAAAGTGGATAACCTCACATTTATCCACATTATCCACATGTGCCATGCATTTGCCCACTCACCCAACCTATCCAAGTCACCTTGCAGCCTCCTAGCATCCTCCTCACAGCTAACACTGCCCACCAGCTTCGTGTCATCTGCAAACTTGGAGATGTTGCATTCAATTCCCTCGTCCAAATCATTAATATATATTGTAAATATCTGGGGTCCCAGCACTGAGCCTTGCGGCACCCCACTAGTCACTGCCTACCATTCTGAAAAGGACCCGTTTACTCCTACTCTTTGCTTCCTGTCTGCCAGCCAGTTCTCTATCCACATCAATACTGAACCGCCAATACCATGTGCTTTAAGTTTGTATACTAATATCTTATGTGGGACCTTGTCGAAAACCTCTGAAAGTCCAGATATAACACATCCACTGGTTCTCCCTTATCCAGTCTACTAGTTACATCCTCGAAAAATTCTATAAGATTCGTCAGACATGATTTACCTTTCGTAAATCTGTGCTGACTTTGTCCAATGATTTTACCACTTTTCAAATGTGCTGCTATCGCATCTTTAATAACTGACTCTAGCTGTTTCCCCACTACCGATGTTAGACTACCTTGTCTGTAATTCCCCGTTTTCTCTCTCTCTCCCTTTTTAAAAAGTGGGGTTACATTAGCTACCCTACAATCATAGAAACATAGAAACATAGAAAAATAGGTGCAGGAGTAGGCCATTCGGCCCTTCGAGCCTGTACCGCCATTCAATATGATCATGGCTGATCATCCAACTCAGAATCACGCACCTGCCTTCGCTCCATAACCCCTGATCCCATTAGCCACAGGAGCCACATCCAACGCCCTCTTGAATATAGCCAATGAACTGGCCTCAACAACCTTCTGCGGCAGAGAATTCCAGAGACTCACCACTCTCTGTGTAAAGAAAGTTTTCCTCATCTCGGTCGTAAAGGAATTCCCCCTTATCCTTAGACTGTGACCCCTTGTTCTGGACTCGCCCAACATCGGGAACAATCTTCCTGCATCTAGCGTGTCCAACCCCTTAAGAATTTTGTAAGTTTCTATAAGATCCCCCCCTTAATCTTCTAAATTCCAGTGAGTACAAGCCGATACTGCCGATAGTGAGTGCAATCCTCAGGAACTACTCCAGAATCTAAAGAGTTTTGAAAAATTATCATTAATGCATCCACTATTTCTGGGGCTACTTCCTTAAGTACTCTGGGATGCCGCCTATCTGGTACTGGGGATTTATCAGCCTTTAATCCATTCAATTTACCTAACACCACTTCCCGGCTAACCTGGATTTCACTCAGTTCCTCCATCTCATTTGTCCCCCGGTCCCCTGCTATTTCCAGCAGATTATTTATGTCTTCCTTAGTGAAGACAGAACTAAAGTAGTTATTCAATTGATCTGCCATGTCCTTGCTCCCCATGATCAATTCACCCGTTTCTGACTGCAAGGGACCGACATTTGTTTTAACTAATCTTTTTTTCTTCACATATCTATAAATTTTTTTGCTGTCAGTTTTTATGTTCCCTGCCAATTTCCTTTCATAATCTATTTTTCCTTTCCTAATTAAGCCCTTTGTCCTCCTCTGCTGGACTCTGAATTTCTCCTAGTCCTCCGGTAGGTTGCTTTTTCTTGCTAATTTGTATGCTTCATCTTTTGTTTTGATACTATCCCTGATTTCCCTTGTTATCCACGGATGCACTACCTTTCCTGATTTATTCTTTTGCCAAACTGGGATGAACAATTATTGTAGTTCATCCATGCAGTCTTTAAATGCCTCCCATTGCACATCCACCATCAACCCTTTAAGAATCAATTGCCGGTCTATCTTGGCCAATTCACGTGTCATATCCTCAAAGTTACCTTTCTTTAAGTTCCCTGAAGTTAAGTATCCCTGGAGAAAAGGAATAGGTAATGTTCAGATCAGATCATTTACTCAGACTGAAATAAAGGGGTGGAGGGGTGGGGGAAATGAAGGTCGGAAAATGCCTTTTCTTTCCTTCCGCCCCACCCCCTCTATTTTCAGTCTGAAGAAGAGTTCTGACCTATAACATCACCTGTTTCTTTTTTCCAGGGATGGTGCCTGACTCGCTGAGTTGCTCCAGAGCTTTGTGTCCATCTTCTGCATAAACCAGCATCTGCAGTTCCTTTCTATACATATCTCAAATACAATCTGATCAGGAGCATGTACAATTTCAGTGAGATTACATTTCTTTTAATTGCATTTCAAGCTATTTACAGTAAAGGCCAACTTACTCATTGCCTTCCTAATTGCTTACTTTCTCTTCACTTTCTGAAATTTGTGTTGAAAAATAACCAAGTCCCTCTGAATACTAACATTTTGATTTCTCCCACCATTTAAAATTGTGCTTTATCTATTTTTTCAACAAAAATGAACATCACAGTTTTCCACATTATATTTAATTTGCTCTATCTTTGTCCATTCATGTAGCCTGATTATATCCCTTTGAAGCTTCCCTGCACTCACTACAGTGCTTACAATTCCAACCAACATTCGCATATCATCCAACCTTGTTACATTGTCCCCTCATCTAGTCATTAAAATGTACAGTGAATAACTGAAGTTCCACTGCCAACCATTATGGCACCACACCGTCATGGCCTCCCAGCCCCAAAATGATCCACTTATTCATAAGAATATAAGAAACAGAGGTAGGCCAATCAGTTCCTCAAGTTTGCTCTGTTATTCAATAAAATCATGGTCAATCCAATTTTTGCTCATTACCACTCTCTTACTCTCTCTCCAACCCTCTTGACTCTCTTGTTTAAATGGCTGTTAAGCTATTAACAGGTATCTATTAACCTGAGTATATTAAATGATTAAATATATAGTCTCCTAGGCTAGAAAATGTCTGAATCACGACCTTCTGAGAGAATGAATTTCTTGTCGCTTCTTAAGTTGATAATACCTTTTCGTAACACTATGACCATTGCTGAGAAGATATTTCTCCTATGAGAGTAACCATTCTCTCAGCAATTACCTTGTCAAACCAACCACATTCCTCTCTCAGAATCTTGTTTGTTTAAAAAAGATCACTTGTATTCTTCCATGCTTCAATGTTAGGCCCAAGCTAGCTAACATCTCTTCATATGTCAACTAATCATTTTCTCTAATAATCAATCCATGGCACTAAATTCCCTCCAATCCAACATTCAAATTTTGGTTTCATTAATATTTTTCATGTCACACCTTGTCATAGAGTTTCAGAAAATACAAATTATCTGGTTTCCTATTATCCATTCCTCTAGTTACAGTCCCTCAATTTGAATTTTGTAATGTTTCTTTTTCCACTGATTTACAGCATTTTCTAATTTTACTTTAGATATTGAGAATCTGCAATTTAATTGACCATGTAATATTTGCTACATGCCCTGCCAACACTGCTCCAATGATTAATTCTCATGTTTTTGCTAAGACTGATGCTAGGCAAACTGGCCTTCAGTTCCTTGCTTCTTTGTCCTTCCTTTCCTGAATACTGAGGTGACATTAAACAATCTGTTGGAACTCTTTAAGAATATATATACAATTTGCACAAGTGCATCCATTATTTCCAAAACCATTGTTTCTAACAGGTTTATCAGGTGCTGGGGACTGTTTATATTTCAGTGCCATTAATGATTGCAAAGCTCTTTTTTCACCAATGCTAATGTAACTCAGCGGGACAAGCAGCATCTCTGAAGAGAAGGAGCTGGTGACGTTTCAGGTTGAGTCTAAAGAATGGTCTCGGGCGAAACATCACCCATTCCTTCGCTCCAGAGATGCTGCCTGACCTGCTGAGTTACTCCAGCATTTTGTGTCTACCTTCGATTTAAACCAGCTTCTGCTGTTCTTTCCTACACAAAGATTCTAATGAGGTGACCATGGCTGAAAAGTAAATCAAAGACAGCGTAAAGCTAAAAGAGAAGGTATATAATATTGCAAAGATTAGTGGGAAGCTAGAGGATTGGAAAGCTTTTAAAAACTAATTGAAGGTAACTAAAAGCCAATAAGATTAGATGAAATACCAAGGTAAGCTAGCCAATAATATAAAAGAGGTTCCAAAGGTTTCCTCATACACATATATATAAAGAATACAAGGGTGGACATTGGAGAAGTAGCAATGCAGAATAAGGAAATGGCAGATGAATTGAATATGTTTTTTTTGCATCAGTCTTCTAGAGGCAGAAGAATGTGGAAGAAAGATAGATCAGCCATAATTGAATGGCGGAATAACTTGATGGGCCGAATGGCCAAATTCTGCTCCCAGAACTTATGAATTCATGAATTTATATTCAAGAGGCCAAGTGGCCATTTCCTGTACCTAATTCATGTGATCATATTTTTTCAATTTTTGTATTATTCCAATAATTGAAAACATAATTCCAAAAATGGAAAATATCCAAGAATGAGAAATGAGAATGAGAAAACTGCATTTGAGTTAGAAATGGCGATCACTGCTTAAAAGAAGCATGGTACAGTGGCTCCTTGTATATTGTGACAATGAAACATACTGAGCTGGAGAATCAAAGACTTGGGCCTGTGCTAGATAACTGAACCATACTGCTACATACATTAACATATTATGTCATGCATTCAAGGTTCAAAGGAGAGATGGGCAAACTGTTTTGGGCCATTAACCTGTGAGCTCACCTGAAAAGCGAAATGAAGAACCTCCATTGCTTGATTTCAATTTTGGCATGAGGTTCAGTTCCTCCTTTTTTTGCTGCAAATCAAATACAGATATTGATCACGCTCCTGGCTCCTAATTGGACCATTCAATAAGATATAAATATATCAAAAAAATTAATCAAGAATTATCTGACCTCAGAAAAATATAGTTTCTTTTGAACATGTAACTTTCCGTCACCCAATTTATTGGTCTGTTTTATTGTGCATAGGTTTGTTTTTAGTAAGATCCAAAATATAGTTGCTTCACTGCTAAAATGCATGCAGTGATAAGGCTTATTCAAGACCAATGAACCATTTTCCCTTTTGGCAATAATATCAGTGAAATTAAAAAGTGTTGTCACAGAGACAGATACACTTCAATACAGATTGTGTTCCCTTTATTCATCAAAGTCACATTGTGCATTTTTATGCCAGGACTTTTGGAGGAAATGGCAAGTAGGTTCAAATTGTCCCTTAAGGTTAATTTGTTCTAATTTGACTTGTTTCTAATTTGACAAAATAATAACAGACTCTGGCCAGATAATTAGTCAAACTAATTATTTCTAAGATATCTGGATTAATGGAATTTTGGGTATTTTTACAATATTAATTCAACTCAGTTCATGTCAAATCAACCACATACTGTATTTTTGACTGCTTTGCATTTTGCCATCTCAGTAGCAAATACCATTTATCGGCAAGTGTCCATAATCAAAGTTAGACATCTAAGCCGAATGAAACCAGTGAGACCAAGCGGAGGCTTGGCGATCGTTTCGCCGAACACCTCCGCTCGGTCCGCAATAACCAACCCGACCTCCCGGTGGCTCAGCACTTCAACTCCCCCTCCCATTCAGTATCCGACCTCTCGGCCCTGGGCCTCCTCCACGGCCAGACTGAGCAACACCGCAAGTTGGAGGAACAGCACCTCATATTCCGCTTGGGGAGTCTGCATCCCCTGGGCTTAAACATTGAATTTTCTCAATTCTGTTAACCCTTGCTGTCTCCTCCCCTTCCCACCTCTCCCTCAGCCCTCGGGCCCTGGCATTCCTTCTCTCTCTATCTCTCCCCCACCCAAGTCGCACTAGCTTCTCATTTTCACACTACAAAGGCCTGTTTCCTTTATCATCGATACTTTTTCACATATCTTTCATTCATTGTTCTTTATCTATCCACATCACCGTCTATATCTCTCATTTCCCTGATCCCTAACCAGTCTGAAGAAGGGTCTCGACCCGAAACGTCGTCTATCTCCTTTGCTCCTTAGATGCTGCTGCACCCGCTGAGTTCCTTCAGCTTCTTGTGTACCCTAAGCAGAATGAATTGTGTGCTATCAGTATCTAAATAGTGACAAGAGGTTGCAGAATTAGTTGCAAAATACACACCGTTGATTGCAGAGCTTCAGGTGCCTATCCCTAATTTATTTAAGGTGGCAGACACCTATTTTTTTAACCACACCAATGTTACATTTAAAGTTGTTACATTCAATGTTACATGGAGAACATTGCATTCAATTACCAAGTCTCAAAAATAATAAGAATATTTGGTAATGACAAGACCTCACACTTGCAGGAATGATGAAGGTGATCTACTCCTCTATCATGAACATTATGAAGGCAGATTTATCAATAAATGTAATTCATCAAAGCAACCTATAAGGCTATTTTTTCAAAAGATTTTTTTTACCAAATGTGAATAACAGCAAAGCTATACTGTTTAACTAATTTCTAACCAAAATTTTCACTTTTGATATTACTGGTTTAATCTTATCAACCAATTGACAAGTTATTTGAAGTTGTCATATTGTGTTGATATTGAGTGTTGATATTTTCACAATAGGCCAGCTGTTTTTTATGATGCATTTGTGATACATCCAAACATATGAATTAAGATAATGCTGTTAAAGGTAAACTTATGGTTAAAGGTAACCATAACTCTACATTCCCATATACCCATTGTAACCTTTCACACCAATGCTTAAAAAGTATCAATCTATCTCTGACGTGCCAGGGAAAACAATCCTAATTTGTCTAATCTCTAATATCCCTAAACCAAGCAGCATTCTGGTAAGCCACTTCTGTGCCTCTCCAAAGCCTCCACATCCTTCCGACAATGAGACGACCAGAACTGCACATGATTCTCCAAATATGGCGTAACAAAAGACCTATAAAACTGCACCATGTTTGCTCTGTCTTATGCTCTGTCCTTTGAAGGCAAGCATACCATATGCCTTCTTTACCACTCTATCTACTTGTGTTACCACTTTCAGGCAAGTAATGACTTGGACACCAAGATTCGTCTGTAAATCAAAGTTGTTAAGGGCCTTGCCATTAACTGAATACTTTCCCCTTACCTGCCCAAGTGCAACACCTCATACATGTTAAAAAATAATAGGTCTGTAACATAAAACATAAAACAGTAAAGAACAAGAACAGGTCCTTCAGCCCACAATGTTTGTGCTGAACATGATGCCAAGATTGACTCTTATCTGCTTGCACACAACACATATCCCTCCATTCCCTGCATATTCAATAGTTTCTTATAATATATTATCACATCAGTCTTAACCACCATCCCCAGCATCACGTTCCAGGCAATAACCACCCTCTGCATGAAACAAACTTGCCTTACACATCTCCTTTAAACTATGCCCCTCTCATCTTAAACCAACTATCTGACTGTCTACCCTATCTATGCCTCTCATAATTTTATATACTTCTATTTGGTCTCCCCATAACCTCATGCATTCAAAATAAAACAATCCAAGTCTGTTCAACCTATCCCTGTAGTCATTACCCCCTAAATCTAGACATCACACTGATAAACCTCCTCTGCACTCTTTCCAAAACCTCCACATCTGTCCTGCAATGGGGTGACCAGAGCTGCATTTAATATTCCAAATGCAGCTTGACCAAAGTCCAATTGAGTTATGGTTTCCTGACTCTTATACTCAATGCCTCGACCTATGAAGGCATACAATATGCTTTATTTACCGCTCTATCTACTTGTGTTGCCACTTTTAGGGAGTTATGAACGAACCTCAAGATCCCCCTGTGCATTAACATAGAAACATAGAAAATAGGTGCAGGAGGAGGCCATTCAGCCCTTCGAGCCAGCACCGCCATTCAATATGATCATGGCTGATCGTCCGCTATCAATAACCTGTGCCTGCCTTCTCCCCATATCTGTTGACTCCACTAGCCCCTAGAGCTCTATCCAACTCTCTCTTAAATCCATCCAGTGATTTGGCCTCCACTGCCCTCTGTGGCAGGGAATTCCATAAATTCACAACTCTCTGGGTAAAAAAGTTTTTCTCAGCTCAGTCTTAAAGGACCTCCCCTTTATTCTAAGACTGTGGCCCCTGGTTCTGGACTCACCCAACATTGGGAACATTTTTCCTGCATCTAGCTTGGTTTCCTGCATCTAACGTGGTTAAGTGTCATGCCATTAATTGTATATTTTCCCATACATTTTACCTCTCAAAGTGCAACATTACACACTTGCTGGGATTAAACTCCATCTGCCAGTTCTCGACCCATTTCAGTCGTTGATCCCGCTGTATAAGTCTCACAAACTATGTCTGGAAATTTCAATGCTGGTGTTCCAAGTTGAGTTTTGTATGAAATTACATAAAAGTACACAGAACAAAGATGCACGGAGGTCTCTTTTTCAAATGGCCTAATATATCTGATAAACCCTTTCAGATCCTTGTAAATCTGGGCATGGAGTGATCACTTTCCCTCTTTTTCCATCACTCACAGAACAAAAAATTATTTCATCAGTTCCAGAAACAAGATTCTGAACATGGAGTATATATCAACAGTATTTCCTGCATTTATTCAATATCTGGGCTATAAAGTACTAGATGGCCAAATCCTGAATGAAAATTAATAAATAATAAAAATGTGCACATTTTGCAAAGTTCAATGAAAATAATGTTAAAAAACTGTGTAGAGTGCAATTTCAATGTATCCATAAATCAAAGAATTCAAAGAAAACACTGTTGTTTCTGTTACTGGTGCTCATTAACAGCTGCACCACTTTCATGAAATGTTATAAGTTGAGCTTTTAAAAACACTGTGTGCAATTATCCTTTTCACAAAATTGGTTATTTTCCTGAAAGTCTGTAAATGTTAAAGACTTTTAACCATTATCCTGCATTAACTGAAACCTCAGAATGAATTAAGATCTATATCAGCTAAATTATTGAAATTATCTGGAATTTGATACAGATCAGAGGGTTGAAGTCAGCATGGGGCCTGAGAACATGGTTCCCATATATAGTGACCCTTGTACTGGAAAGACTTAGGCTGCTATTAGAAGGGCACAAATTAATTCAGGTGGTTAGATTTTGATTATCATGTTGTTGATTGGGAAACAGCAACCCAGTTTAAACCTCTAATGATTTTAATTTCAATTAAAAAAGTTGTATGATATAGAGTGAAACTACTCTCACTGAAGTTGGAAATTACTTTGTCAAATCGTCAGACAAACAATAATGCATCTTCTTCAATCTCTCCAGCGCTTCACACTTTTGTTGACTCCTCTCAAGGCTGAAATCAATTGAATCAGGCAAAAGAAAGTTTAATGTAGAATGAATGGTGGATCAGACACGGTAGGTCATATGGACTCCTCCTTCTGTTAACATATTCTCAAGGATCCTCCGCTGAGTTATAGAAACATAGAAACATAGATAATAGATGCAGGAGTAGGCCATTCAGCCCTTTGAGCCAGCACCACCATTCAATATGATCATGGTTGATCATCCAAAATCAGTACCCCATCCCTGCTTTTTCCCTATATCCCTTGATTCTGTTAGCCCCAAGAGCTCTATCTAACTCTCTCTTGAAAGCCTCCAGTGAATTGGCTTCCACTGCCTTCTGTGGCAGAGAATTCCACAGATTCACAACTCTCTGGGTGAAAATGTTTTTCCTCATCTCAGCCCTAAATGGCCTACCTCTTATTCTTAAACTGTGGCCCCTGGTTCTGGAATCCCCCAACACGGGGAGAAATTTTTCCTGCGTCTAGCATGTCCAATCCCTTAAGAATGTTATATGTTTCTATAAGATCCAAAGGACAAAGGACAAAGGACAAGGACGAAGGACATTTATTATCACCTACACCAATTGGTGCAGTGAAATTTGACTTGCCAATGCAGCACATGAATAAAGATAATACACAACAAAGTATTTAACAATAAACATAAAAACATCCCCCCACAATGGTTCCCACTGTGGGGGAAGGCAGCAAAGTCCAGTCCCAACCCAGTTCACCTATAGTCGGGCCTATTGAGGCCTCTGCAGTTGCCGCTACGGCAGCCCGATGCTTCAGGCCCACTCGCCGGATGATGAAGTTCCCGCGATGGGTGAACACTCTCAGCGGCTCGGAGTGTCTGGAGCGGCCGCTTCTCCCCGGAGTTCGCAGCTCCCATAGTCCACGGGCCGCACCGGTCGGAGTTCCGACTCTGGCGATCTCGGCATGAGATCCCAGGCTCCGCGGTTTTTAAAGCTCAGCGCCGCCCGCCCTCGGCTGGAAGTTCCACAGACCGCAGACCGCAGCTCCGCGATGTTGCAGTCAGCGGTCCCAGCCCTGCGGAGCTCCACCGCATGGCGACCCGGGCAAGGCATCGCCCGCTCCACGATGGCTCCCCAGCGCTGTGCCGCCGCTGAAGCTGAAGTCCCGGCAGGAAACGCCGCTCCAGACTGCCGGTAGGCCGCGAGGAAGGGGCAAAGATATGGCCTGGAGAAAAGGCGCATCTCCGACCAGGTAGGTACTGAGAAAATAGTTTCCCCCTTCCCCACCCCCTACATAAAAAGATTAAAATAGCTCCAAAAACAAACACTTTAACTAACTAAAAATTAAAAAAAAAGAATGAAAAGACTAACAGCTGCTGGCAGGGCAGCCATACTCGACGGCGCCCCTGTGGGTATCCCCTCTCCCTCTCCCCGTGAGATTCCCTCTCATCCTTCTAAATTCCAGTGAATGCAAGCCCAGTCGACTTTCTCACATGTCAGTCCCTCCATCCCGGGAATTAACCTGGTGAACCTACGCTGCACTCCCTCAATAGCAAGAATGTCCTTCCTCAAATTAGGAGACCAAAACTGCACACAATACTCCAGGTGTTTCACCAGGGCCCTGTACAACTGCAGTAGGACCTTCTTGCTCCTATACCCAAATCCTCTCGCTATGAAGGCCAACATGCCATTTGCTTTCTTCACTGCCTGTGGTACCTCCATGCTTACTTTCAGTGACTGATGTACAAGGACACCAAGGTCCCAACGATCCTCACCTTTTCCTAATCTGACACCATTCAGATAATAATCTGCTTTCCTGTTCTTGCCACCAAAGTGGATAACCTCATATTTATCCACATTATACTGCATCTGCCATGCATCTTCCCACTCACCCAACCTATCCAAGTCACCCTGCAGCCTCCTCGCAGCTCACTCTACCACCCAGCTTTGTGTTACCCGCAAACTTGGAGAAAATCAATAGATTATCTGAGTAATAGCCACCATGGGGTGGGAGATTGCAACTTTCACGTGGTCCACCCTGTTTCAACAAATGCAACCAACCTGGCATGCACAAACAGAAGATCAAGCAGAAGAAGTTGTCTTACAACTTTAGGCTGTGCACATCATATGCAAGAAGAAGAAGAAGAAGTAATAGCCACCATGAGTTTATTTAATGTTTTCTGATGAATATATGTATAAGAAATATGGAAAAATAAATGATTTCAATGTTGAACTGATTTTCCTCTGTAGATCAACTCAGCCAGGCCTGTCTGGTATCTTGTATGAAGATTTCAATCATGCGCTGCTGTTAATTGTCTTTTTTAACTTAAAAACCTGGATTATCTTAGACAATTCCATCTAAATTTAAAGTGGATGAGATGAATCAAGGTGAGAAAGCCTAACTGCACCTCAGCCATTGTATATAATTTTTCCTTCTCCAATTCTGCTAAAATCAGTGACCCACCACCACACAGCCCCAACTCCTCTCTCCTGCAGGCAGGAGGTGGATCCCATTTCCCTACCCTCTCATCTTGTCTCCTCGCACCAGAGGATCCAGGTGTGAGTTATAAAACTTTTGAACTTCCCTTTCACAATATATGACATCATTTGAACTTCTTGATCAGATTACTGCCCCAGTAATTATCGCCAGGTGTCCATTGTGCTTTATGCACACACATACACATTCATGTAAAACATTTCTTAGTAAAACCAAGGCTATCCACAAACAGGACAAAGGACTGTCATTAAGTGTAAGGTAACGTTACACGCATTTTTTTTGCCTTGTCCACTTGACTTGATTACATGAGTGCTAAATTTTCATTGAAGTTATTGATAGTTTAACAACAAACAAATGCAGTATAGCAAAGATAAAGTTTCACTTGCCCATTCGGATTAGCATAAGGGAATGTACTCAAGCAGTGGTTAATGGGAATCGGGACTAGACAGAGATGGGCAAAGCTTGTAAAAAAAGTTTCCAATTACACTGGGATGATTAAGAGCAGTGATAAGCTCATTATCGCATTGCAATAAATCATCAAAGCAACAAAATGAGAAAATGCAAGGTTTTAGGTGGAATGTTGTCATGCAATTATGCCCTGCTTTCTGAGCCTGCAGCTGATCGTATTTGTTTTGAATTAAGGGGTGCTCAGATCACGATGTGCAAAGTAAATGTTGTGAATTTGCTGTCAGGGCTTAGTGCAGGACAATAATGCCCACCACTACAAGGCTGCTCATTTGATTCTGTGAGTTCAGTCACTGAGATCAAATTATGCCAAAACAGCAGCAAACTGGACACACTCAGACTATCTTTAAGAAAGAACTGCAGATGGTGGAAAAATCGAAGGTAGACAAAAATGCTGGAGAAACCCAGCGGGTGAGGCGGCATCTATGGAGAGAAGGAATAGGCGATGTTTCAGGTCGAGACCCTTCTTCACACATCTGACTTCAGACTTTACTGGCGTTATCTTGCACTAAACATTATTCCCTCACCACGTATCTGTGCACTTTGGATGGCCTGATTGTAATCATGTATTGTCTTTCCGCTGACTGGATAGCACGCAACAAAACCTTTTCACTGTACCTCGCTACATGTGACAATATTAGTTTAGGATTAGTAGAGGTGCGTATTTGATGGTAGGCTTGGACGATGGGCGGTAAAGTCTGTTTCTGTGCCGTACAATTCATGGCATTGAGTTAATTCTCATTATGGTTCATGAAGATTAGTGTAGACATATGTAGATCCCTTACAATCAGAGACAGGTGAATTTATAATGGAAAACAAGGAAATGGCAGAGAGGTTAAATGAGTACTTTGGTTCCATCTTCACTAAGGAAGACACAAACAATCTACCAGAAATACTGGTGGGAGGGAGGAACTGAGGGGAATCCACATTAGTCAGGAAATGGTGTTGGGACTGCAAGTAAATAAATCCCCAGGGCCTGATGGTCTGCTTCCCAGAGTATTCAAGGAGGTGGCCCTAGAGGCATTGGTGAACATTTTCCAATATTCTCTCAACTCTGGATCAGTTCCTGTGGACTGGTGGGTAGCCAATTTAACTCCACTTTTTAAGAAAGGAGGGAGAGAGAAAACAGTGAATTATAAACCAGTTAGCCTTACATCGGTAGTGGGGAAGATGCTGGAGTCGATTATTAAAGATGTTATAGCAGCGCATTTGGAAAGCAGTGACAGGATCTTGACTAATCTTCTGGATTTTTTATAGGATGTATCAAGTAGAATGGATAAGGGAGAGACAGTGGATGTGGTGTATATGGGGTTTCAAAAAGCCTTTGACAAGGTCCCGCACAAGAGATTAATGTGCAAAATCAGAGCACATGGTATTGGGGGTAGGGTATTGACATGGATAGAGAACTGGTTGGTAGACAGAAAGCAAAGCGTAAGAATCACTGGGTCCTTTTCAGAATAACAGGCAGTGACTAGTAGGGACCGGCAAGGCTCGGTGCTGGGACCATATTTATTTATAATATACTGCATATTAACGATTTTGACGGGGGAGTTAATTGTAAAATCTCCAAGTTTGCGGATGTCACAAAGCTGGGTAGTAGTGTGAGGTACGGTGAGGATGCTATGAGGCTGCAGGGTGACTTGGATAGTTTGGGTGAGTGGGCAGATGCATGGCAGATGCAGATGTAAGGTTATCTACTTTGCTGACAAGAACAGGGAGGCAGATTATTATCTGAATAGTGTCAGATTAGAAAAAGGGGAGGTGCAATGATTCCTGGGTGTCCTTGTACAACAGTCACTGAAAGTAAACATGCAGGTACGGCAAGCAGTGAAGAAAGCTAATGGCATGTTGGCCTTCATTACAAGAGGGTTTGAGTTTAGGAGCAAGGAGGTCCTACTACAGGGCCCTGGTGAGACCACCCGGAGTATTGTGTGCAATTTTGGTCTCCTAATTTGAGGAAGGACCTTATTGCTGTTGAGGGAGCACTGCGTAGATTCACCAGATTAATTCCCATGTCAATTGGTAAGATTGGTAAGATTGACATATAATGAAAGATTGGGTCAACTAGACTTGTATTCACTGGAATTTAGAAGGATGAGAGAGGATCTTGTAGAAACATATAAAATTCTTAACGGATTGGACAGGGTAGATGCAGGAAAAATGTTCCCGATATTGGGAATTAATCAGAACCAGGGGTCACAGTTTAAGAATAAGGGGTAGGCCATTTAGGACTGAGATGAGGAAAAACTTCTTCACCAAGAGAGTTGTGAATCTGTGAAAATTCTCTGCCACAGAAGGCAGTGGAGGCCAATTCACTGGATATTTTCAAGAGAGTTAGATTTAGCTCTTATGGCTAACATAATCAAGGGGTATGGGGAAAAAGTAGGAACAGGGTACTGATTTTAGATGATTTTAGCCATGAATATATTGAATGGTGGTGCTGGCTCAAATGGCCAAATGGCCTACTCCTGCACCTATTTGTCTATGTTTCTATGTTTCTAAGATTGCCGACCCGAGGCAAGGCTTTGTCCATCCATTTTGCTACTGATTTAATACCTGGACTAATTATGGACTGAACCTGAATCCTAGCTGTCTACACTATTTATCTATCTTGAATTTAAATTAAATACTGAGTATATCATAGAGTTGGCAGAATAAAAGCATTTCCATCTGCATTGCATACCTGCCCTCATCAATTCTTACTTCAGGACAAGGACTGCAGATGCAACTTTAAACAGCCGATATGCGTAAGCAGCTTTTCATTGTCCGTGAATTTGGTAAGCTTGAAATTGTCAGTCCTATTTGAAGAAGGGTCTCAACTCAAAACGTCACCCTTTCCTTCTCTCCAGAGACGCTGCCTGACCCACAGAGTTACTCCTGCATTTTGTGTCTGACTCTGCAGAGTTGGTCAATCCAGTTGATAGAAAGGAGATCGTACTTGCTATGGTTCCCCTTCAATCTATGCCTATGGACTGCACACCCAGCAACACTCCAGCAAGGCCATTGACATACAACTGATTACCTGCCGCTCTCCTGAGCCTGACTGAACTAGGGATTCATTTTTTAAAAAGTGCTGGAGTAACTCAGCAGATCTGTCAGCATCCCTTGAGAACATTGATAGGTGACCTTTCAGGTCAGGACCCTTCTTCAGTGATGCTACCTGACCTACTAAGTCATTCTGCCACTTTGGGGTTTTTTTGTAAACCATCATCTGCAGTTCCTTGTGTCCAGGGATTAATTAAATTGGCCAGGAATTAGATCATGTTTCAGAATTACACAATGACAATATATTCATCACAGTGTGAAGCATGGAAATAGCAATTTTTGGATTAGTTACCATCATTCTGCAAATTCAATTAGGTTTCCCAATGTGACCTGTAGTTACATATCAGATGTTATTTTCCCATTCAGCCACATTGCAAATTACATCATTTTCTAAACAATTCTCAATCTGTGTTATGTGAAAGAGTTTCAAGGCCCCAATATCAGGTGTCCATATTCTGTTTAGTGAAAGTGTATG
Organism: Raja brachyura; assembly: GCA_963514005.1. The sequence goes on from OY740782.1 coordinate 72,169,340, forward strand.
GACAATGAACTGGCAAAGAGGGAATTTTGCTTGGTAGATCCGATTGTCTGCTGGCTTGCTGGTCCAAATTCTAACGGGCCCCATCACAAAGGAAACCAGCAGCAACAGTTAGGATGAGGGCATTAACTTGTTCCCTTCATCCTATTTGCATTCAGCGCTGTCCTAACATTAACCTAATATTTTTAGCATGTATTCATGACATCTGCAAAATGGAAGCATAAAGGCTGGATCCAAAAATATTCTCAACATCAGATCTGAAATTCCACTATGGTCTGAGTAAGACAAACCCACTAAGTTTTTAGACACCCACCCTGTGTTTTCCACAGCACAACAACTGGTAGGAACTGTGGAGCCCCCATCTGATGCCCAACCCCGCCATCTGCACAGCCCGAGTATGGTCAGGCAGGACTCACTGTACACACAAGGAAGTGCCGATACTCGGATAGTCATACAGCGTGGAAACAGGCCCTTTGGCTCAACTTGCCCACACTGAACAACATGCCCCATCTCCACTAGTCCTACCTGCCTGCGTTTAGCCCATATCCCTCCAAACATGTTTTATCCTTGTACAAATTGTTTCTTCAACATTGCAATTGTCCCTGCCTCAACTACCTCATCTGGCAGCTTGTTCCATTCACCTATCACCCTTTCCGTGAGAAAGTGACTCCTCAGATTCCGATTAAATCTTTCCCCCTTCACCTTAAACCTATGTCCTCTGGTTCCTCTTATGTAGCTTACAACCCAACAATATGAACATTGTATTTTAGGTAACCTCCCATTAACCCTCTCCCTGCTAAACAAAAGCCCCCCTTTTCCCCTGCACCCCCCCCCCCTTTTTCTTCCCCCTCTCCCCTGTGTCCCACCTAGCCTCCCACTTATTTCTCTCCCCCCCTCCCCCCCCCCCTTCAATTTCTGATACTTTCCTCTTACTAGCTTTGCAATTCACAACTCTTCAATCCTGTCTCACACCTGCTTTTATCCCTGGCCTTTGTACCAACCACCTGCCTACCAAAGCCCCCATCACCTACGTCTACCTGCCACACTTTGTCCTGCCTCTCTTCTCTTCCAGCTTTCTTATTCCTCCTCCAATAATGTCTGAAGAAGGGTCTCGACCTGAAACGTTGCCTATCAAAGTTCTTCAGAGATGCTGCCTGTCCCGCTTAGTTACTCCAGTTTTTTGTGTTTATCTTCAGAGATGCTGGGTTACTGCAGAACCTTGCACACTTTTTAATATTTTTAGCCCACTTGCTGTAATATAGACTCTATAGAATATAGAAAGAGAAAAATGAAATCAGCCCTAATACAAGGGCCTAAATGTTTTAGTAAGATTTTAACGTATGATAAAAATATGAAAAGGTTTTATATTAAGGAATTTTTTTAAATCAAAATCCTTATTGGTATACAGGAGACCAACAGTATTTTTTTCCAATATTTGCCACAGTTTTTTTGGTTCCTCTGTGTACATGGCACATTGGTGTATAGAGGACATGTGCAGGTGCTTTGCTTCTCAGTGTTGTGTGCAACATGCTTAGATTTTTATTTTTGCATAAATCCATTTCCTCAAAATGCATCTGCAGTTTCTTAAATTGTGCGATCCGCTCATGGAATAGTAGCCCTTCAAATCACATCAGCACAACTGATCTTCTTCAGCACAACTTAAAGTAAATCTGCCTGAGCAGGTACGAAGCTGTGTATTCTAACACTTAGAAACATCAACAGGTAACCAGCCCCCTCATTGTTCTGCGTTATCCTTTCATTGTGGTGTCTAATGTCAAACCACATATCTCAGAACAAATCAAATCCCCATCCTGCAGCATCATCAGACTATGACGTGACTTCTCTCTCTTAGTCAAGACTCCCCCTTTTCCAGACAGTTACACTTCCTACTTTCAGTTAACAGGAATTTGTGCAGAGCTAGCAGAGAGAAACTCTTTTGTCTGACAAGTGATTTACGTCATAAGAGGTGCAAAAAAATACTAACAAAGATATTGACAAAAGTAATCTCCACCATTACTCTCTATGACCAATCCAGTTTGTTTTCCAATTTGCCAACTGGACTGCATACTATCCATACTATCAGATCTTACCACACATAAGGACAATCAAGCAAGGGACTGTTATAAGGGTAGAAATGAAAGACGGCGGATGTTGGTTTATATCAAAGGGACACAAAGTGTGGAATTTGGGATCCGTCTTCAGACTGAAGAAGTTCAGAGTGAGTCTGAAGAAGGGTCCTGACCTAAAACGTCACCCATCCATTTCCTCCAGAGATGTCACCTGACCCATTGAGTTACTCCAGCAGTTTGTTACAATTACAACAGATAGTGCAAAGACAAAAAATACTAGTGCAGAATATAGTTTACAGCATTGTAACGTCACAATTGCAGAATGTCCTATGCCCACGATGAGGTAGGTCAGGAGATTGGATTTACAACACTAGCTCATGGGAGGATGGTTCAATAGAGTCATAGAGTCATATTGATACAGTGTGGAAACAACCCCTTCAGCCCAACTCGCCCACACCGGCCAACAATGTCCCAGCTACACTAGTCCCACTTGCCTGCACTTGGTCCATATTCCTCCAAACTGTCCTATCCATGTACCTGTCTAATTGTTTCTTAAACGATGGGATAGTTCCAGCCTCAACTAGCTGATCTGGAAGCTTGTTCCATTCACCCACCACCCTTTGTGTGAAAAAGTTACCCCTCGGATTCCTATTAAATCTTTTCACCTTGAACCTATGTTTTCTGGTCCTTGATTCTCCTACTCTGGGCAAAAGACCCTGTGAATCTACCCAATCTACTCCTCTCATGATTTTATACACCTCTATAAGATCCTCCCTCAACCTCCTGTGCTCCATGGAATAGAGACCCAGCCTACTCAACCTCTCCCTATAGCTCACACCCTTTAGTCCTGGCAACATCCTCATAAATCTTTTCTGAACCCTTTCAAGCTTGACAATATCTTTCCTATAACATGGTGCCCAGAACTGAACACAATATTCTCGATGCGGTCTCACCATCGTCTTATACAAGTGCAACATGACATCAAAACTTTTAAGCTCAATACTTTGACTGACGAATGCCAAAGTGTTAAAAGCCTTTTTGACCACCTTATCTACCTGCGACTCGACCTTCAAGTAACCATGCACCTGTACGCCTAGATCCCTCTGGTCTACAACACTACCCAGAGGCCTACCATTTACTGTGTAGGTCCTGGCCTTGTTCGACATCCCAAAATGCAACACCTCACACTTCTCTGTATTAAATTCCATCAACCATTCCTCCGCCCACCAGGCCAATCGATCCTGATCCTGCTGCAATCGTTCACAACCATTTTCACTATCTGTAAAACCACTAACCACTTGCCTTGTATGTTCTCATCCAAATCATTGATAGAGATGACAAACAGTAACAGGCCCAGCACCAAACCTTGGTCACAGGCCTCCAGTCTGAGAAGCAACCTTCCACCATCACCATCTGCTTCCTTCCATGGAGCCAATTTGCTATCCACTCAGCTATCTCTCTTTGGATCCCATGCAATCTAACCTTCCAGAGCAGCCTACCTTGTGGAACCTTGTTGAATGCCTTACTGAACTCTATGTACACAACATGTACAGCTTTGCCTCATCAACCCCTTTGGTCACGTCTTCAAAAAAAAAGGTTTGTGAGACACGTCCACCCACGTATAAAACCATACTGACTATCCCTAATCAGCCCTTGCCCATCCAATTGCCTTACCCCAGTTGAGCATTTTGACACGTGGACCCTCTCTGTCCCAATCCATAAATATGAGAGAGACAGAGACAGAGAGAGACAGAGAGAGACAGAGAGAGACAGAGGGAGACAGAGAGACAGAGACAGAGAGAGACAGAGAGAGGCAGAGACAGAGACAGACAGAGAGACAGAGAGAGACAGAGAGACAAAGAGAGACAGAGACAGACAGAGAGACAGAGACAGAGAGATCCATTCATTGTAATTAATTATCTTTAATTCATAAGAATGAAGGGATATTATTTCACTTCAGACATTTTAATCCATTCCACTAATTAAGGTTGTTTAAATGTATTTGCAAATTGTCAAATTTGGATTAAATTTAAAGGATTTCAGCTTTAAACTGTAGAGATAATAGAATTATTGTCAAGCAGGAGGTAAGTACAAACTCTGTGAGAAGTTTTGATAAATGATTTACACATTACCAAGTTAAGCAAATGTAGTGCCTGGCTAAATGAATGCAGAAAATACTCCTTTAAAGAGCTATGGTTAAATAATGGGTAAAGACATGAAACAAATGAGCTACATTCAAATGTGCCAATCAAAAGGAGTCAACATGAATTTATTCACTTCTTTATTTTCCAGTGATGTGATGGTCACACCAGAATGAAGAATGTTTACTTCATTTATTTCAACAATGAAGTAATAAAGGTGAATTTTGAATTTGAAAGATAGAATTTCTAGGTCATTTAAGAAACTGGACAAAAAAAACCCTGTTTAGAATTAAAGACCAGGCTGCTGTTAAAGAAATAGCAATTCCATCATCTCAGGGGGAAGCCTATGTGGTTTTGGAAACTTGAATGAGCTATAAATAATCAGGGGCATGTACAGGTTTTGTGATCAAGGAAGCTATACCATAACACGTGCCAATATTTCCATGGGAAAGTTAGTGAAATCCTCCCCTGGGGGTCTATAGGAGGTCAAAGAGCTTGATCCAATGGGAAACATTTACAATTTAACATCAAATCTGCATTTTCCTGTTGTTTGATTGGATGTATTCCTCGTGGCATTAATTTACCACCAAATTATCTATGCATTTATTCTGAAATAGTGGAAAGTTCTGTTTGGGGCAGTGGGAGAAATGGTGCTCAATGGATATTATTTGTGAAGTGTTACGATTGACTTTACGATTTCAAAATTGCATAATTCTAAAACAAAACAAACCAGACACCTCTTTGAAAAAGAGATTATAGCAGGCATATTTAACACCACCGCATTCTGATCAGGCTGGTCATGACCCCAATCAGCACCTTGTATCCTGCTTGGGTAGCTTACAACCCAATGGTATGAACATTGACTTCTCCAATTTCAAATACTAACCTTCCCCTCCCCCCCCTTTCTTTCCCAAGCGCCCCCCTCCACCTTGGTGCACACGGATCTTTCCCACCATTTTCCAACACCCTAGTCACACTGTTCCTTTCTCCTCCTGTGTATGTTCATCTCCCATTCTGTTGTTCCATATTTCCCTTTTATCCCCCCCCTCCCTTCCTGTTCCACCCATATCCAGAGGACATAAGATGAGGGGAGGAAAGATTTAACAGGAACCTGAGAGGTAGCTTTTTCATGCAAAGGATGATAGGTGTATGGAACAAACTGCCAGAGGAGTTAGTTGAGGCAACGTTTAAGAAACATTTAAACAAGTACATGGATAGGACAGGTTTTGTGGGATCTGGGCCAAATGCGGCAAGTGGGACTGGTGTAGCCGGGACATGTTAGCCAGTGTGCGCAGGTTGGGCCGAAGGGCCTGCTTCCACGCTGTAAGAATCTGTGACACTATCCCTCCCACCTGCTTTACACTTTCACTGCGCTTCTTCTTTCCTTATCTGGCACCCTTTTGTCTCCTTTTCTCCTGAAGCCTTTGTCACTTACTCCACCTATCAGCCAATCACCCCCCTCACCTGTAACCACCTATCGCTTGCAAGGCTTTGCCCCACTCCCACCTCTCTTTAGTAGCTTTCTCGCCCTCTACTAAATCAATCAGAAGAAGGGTCCCAAAATGTTGTCCATCCATTCCTGACTCGCTTTGAATGTTTGCTCAAGATTCCAGCATCTGCAGTTTCTTGTGTTTCAAGTGTACGACACTGATTTTACATCATTATTGCCTCTTTTGAGCACAATATTCCAACTGGCATACAGCTTACAGAGCCAAAGGTATAACGCCCTTTAACAGCAGATAATATTTGAGAGTTTACCTAAATGAAGATAGGCACTTGGTTGGTTGTCTCTGGTTGTTGCAACAACTCATACTTGAAGCCTTCCATAATTGTTTCTGTTTGGGATTATTCGGGAGTAATAAAATCAGGTGGATCTAGCTGTCTTTAGTTCAAACAAGAAACGGTTTACAGAATACCTACTCCAATATAGACAGCAAGCAGTAATCAGCTTTGTAAAGAAACAGTGTTATTTACTGACATGAGCATGACTCATTCTGATATACTATAGCCATATGTAAGACAATGGGGTATGTTAATTGACCTACATTAGACCAGACATCTTCATCTTGAGTTATTTTGGACTTTTGTGATGGAGATGTATGAAATCTTCAGACTAGACATTTCGTCACTTGGCAGGTCAAATGTGGTCATAGGCATATTTGTCTGTCTATCAATAATAGGGGTATTTGTGTATTCAAGAGAGTTAGCCGTCACCACACTAATTCTGGGTCTGGATTCCCTGTGCTCACAAGATTTTAGGCCATCTATATGAATTACTTTGTTCCAGCAAATTCTTTTGAACATTTAGGTTTGTCTTATCAGTGTACTCACATTATAGGTATACAATTCAATTCAATGAATGTCAGACTCAAAATATTGAAATAAACAATAACATTATTGCGAGACATCAGGAATTGCAGATACTGGTTTACAAACAAAGAGGTGATTCGTGATATTTTGGGTCGAGAGCCTTCTTCAGACATTATAGCAATTGAATTGTAGTGAATCACTTACAGTTATCTTTGATCTTAAGAGTATTAAAAACTTGACTATTTTGAATTTGCGAGACCCTAGTGAGAGGGTCTCCGAGCGAATATTTGCTCTCCTAAAGGGCCTGTCACACTTACGCGACTTTTTCGGTGACTGCCAGCATCGGTCATAGGTCGGCGAAAAATTTTAACATGTTGAAAATTCAGCGGCGACCAGAAAGACGCTACGACTCTTTGGGTGACTAGGAGACTACTCACGACCATACAGGCAACATCCTGGTGACATGTCGCAGGGTGAAGCCTGTATGGTCGTGAGTAGTCGCCCAAACAGTCGTACCTTGTTCTGGTCGCCGCTGGATTTTCAAAATGTTGAAAATTTTCGGCAAACTGTAATGACCTATGCCGGGTGCCGGCAGTCGCCAAAAAAGTTGAGTGTGGGACAGGCCCTTTATGAAGAAAGACTTTCATATCTACAATTTCAGTGTCTCCGAGTGACTCAGTTCACTAGATACGACATTTTCAGGTTCAAAGGTTAGAGGTATGACAGATGTTGAGACAAATGTTGCTGTCATCAATGCATCATCACAAGCCTGTAACCCTGTAAAAATCCAAACATGGGTGCACCAATAGGCAACCAATTCTTGTTTTAAGTTATGTGGAAGTTGGAAATGAGCAAATAGGCTGAGTATGGGTAGGAAGGAACTGAAGATAGACACAAAATGCTGGAGTAACAGCGGGTCAGGCAACATCTCAGGAGAAATAGGTGATTTTACGGGTCGAGATCCTTCGTCAGACTTCCGAGTATGCAGTATACAAGTTACAAGAAAGAGGAAGGGAAAAAGATATATCTCCAGAATGTACAAGAGGCAAGATCATCCCTGAAGATCAGTGATGTCTGATGTTTGGGAAGTCCAAACTTTAGTAAGGAAATGGTTGTTCAAATCTAGTGAATTGCTTCTTATCAGGCTAATTATGGGGATGCCTGCAAAACCGTACACCACTGAGGTACATTATTGTATCAAGGAGATTACAGCAGTTATCTGCTGATTTTGTCGCACTCCCTCAGGGCACATTGATAAAGCACAGGCATGGCATGGTTTGCAAGCCTGCATGCCCTTTTTCAACCAGTTTATTTCCAAAGGGCTTCAACAGAAAATATTTCAGCTCCATGTGTAGTTTTGAATACGAAATAATGAAGGTGGGCTAAAATTAACAAATGCATGTTCACACCGCTTGTAAAGACCGCTGAGCACATGGAACAACGAGAGACAGTGTGGTTGACGAGAACAAAGACCCATCAACCACCAAGTAACAACACGATATACAGTAAATAATTAAGAATAAAAACATTATAATTTAAACATGGGAAGAATGAAATAAAATATCAGAGCAAAAGAAGGCTGCATATTTTTGGTACTTGAGTAGAGCTACTACTCGTGGAAAAAAAGCTGTTTTTATGTCTGGTTTTGACAGTCCGGAGTCGCCTTCCAGAGGGAAGTGCTTCAAAGAGTTTGTGGCCAGGGTGAGGAGGGATCAGAGATGATCTTACCCGCTCACTTCCTGGCCCTTGCAGTGTACAGTTCGCTGATGTGGGGAAGGTTGCAGCCAATAGCCTTTTCGGCTGTTCGCTGCATACTCGGGATGTCATGCTTGGTGGCTGAGCCAAACCAGACCATGAAGGAGAAGGTGAGGACAGACTCTATGATGGCAGTATAAAACGGGACCATCATTGCCTGTGGCAGATTGTGTTTTCTCAGCTGCTGCAGAAAGTACATCCTCTGTTGGGCCTTTTTGACTGTGGAGTCGATGGTAGCCCCCCATCCCCCATTTAAGGTCCCTGGAGATGATGGTTCCAGGGAACTTAAATGACTCCACAGATGTGACTGTGGTATTGTTGATGGTGAGTGGGGTGAGGGGAGGGTGAGCTCTCCTAAATTCTACAATCAATTCCACTGTCTTAAGAGCATTGAGCTCCAGGTTGTAGCTATGGCATCACGACACCAGCTGTGTCACTACCTGTCTGGAGGTAGATTCCTCCCCATCCTGGATCAGTCCAATCAGGGTTGTGTTGTCCGCAAAGGTAAGACCTTTTTTTCACCCAGTTTTATTCCACCAGGGAGGCCTTACCTTCCACTACCTGCAACCTCCGCCAACCACCTTCAACTAGCATCGCAACCTAAAAATTAAAACGGCAACCTATTTTTAGTCGCGGCCGGTTTTGAATTTTTTGAAATAATCGCCGGAACATAGAAGGGGCGGAAACCACTTTCGACCATTAAGGAGACTGACAAAAACTTCCGGGAACTGCACGGAAACCTTGGGTGGGGCGCAGAGTCTCCTGAGCTTTTCATTCAGGTTTCCTAAGTGGGACAGGGGCATAATACTATCCTACACAATAGGGACACTTTACAAGTTACAGAAGCCAATTAACCTACAAACCTGTACAGCTTTGGAATGTGGGAGGAAATCGGAGCACCTGGTGAAAAGCCACGCAGTCACACGGAGAACGTACGAACTCCGTACAGACAGCACCCGTAGTCCGGATCAAATCCGCGTTCCTAGCGCTGTAAGGCAGCAACTACCATTGTACCACTGTGCCACTCTAATTGATTTATTACACCTTAATTACAACAATTTAAAAAAAACTAAGACACAACAGACTTAGTTGTGAGGAAAGGTGGCATAAAACAAAAGCATATTCTTCTGTGCCTTAAGTCAGAAGGAACTGCAGATGCTGGTTGACACAAAGGTAAACACAAAATGCTGGAGTAACTCAACAGGTCAAGCAGCATCTCTGGAGAATAGGAATAGGTAATGTATCGGGTCGAGACCCTTCATCAGACTCCAGCATTTTATGTCTAACTTCTTGTTCTGTGCCTTGCCTGTTTAAGTGCCTGTTAAATATGGTGATTGTATCTGGCGTAACAATCTTCCCTGACAGTGAGTTCCAGATATTAATCACCAAACAGATTCCCTTCAAAACTCCATCCTCTCTCCTTAAATCGATGCCTGCTATATTTAGATTCAGATTCAATTTAATTGTCATTGTCAGTGTACAGTACAGAGACAACGAAATGCATTTAGCATCTCCCTGGAAGAGCGACACAGCAAATGATTTGAATAAATAATAATAAGTGTCCGGGGGGGGGGGGGGGGGGTGATTGGCAGTCACCGAGGTACGTTGTTGAGTAGCATGACAGCCGCCGGAAAGAAGCTGTTCCTGGACCGGCTGGTTCGGCAACGGAGAGACCTGTAGCACCTCCCGGATGGTAGGAGGGTAAACAGTCCATGGTTGGGGTGAGGGAGGTCCTTGGCGATGCTGAGCGCCCTCCGCAGACAACGCTTGCTTTGGACAGACTCAATGGAGGGGAGCGAGGAACCGGTGATGCGTTGGGCAATTTTCACCACCCTCTGCAATGCCTTCCGGTCGGAGACAGAGCAGAGCAGACATACCAAACTGTGATGCAGTTGTATTTATGTACTCTTACAATGGGATAACATTTTTGTCTACCTCATCTATGCCTCTTATAATGTTATATATTCCTATCAAGTTACTCCTCACTGCTTTAAAACAAGTCCACTCTATCCAATGTTCCCCATAACCACATTGTGAATATTGTAGCCTCAGAGATAGTTAAAAGCCACAGGAGTTACAGAAGAAGACATAGCTAAACTTCTCTCCTCCACCCACGCACCCTCGCTCTGTTTTCACTGTTTATGCATGTACAGTATCTTTAGTTCTTAAAGGCATGTTTGGACTTTAGCATTTTGGTCAATTTCTGGATTTGTGGCCCAAAAAGTTGTGTCTACTCTACCCGACCTGGCAAATGTTACTATTGTGACCCAACCTGATGAATGTAGACGCAGTTAGTTGTTTTCCTGCAGGAATGACGACACAACCACAAAAGGAAGTTTGAGTAGCTGTTGCCCCCAGCCTCCCCTGCCTTCTATTTGTGAAATCCTCATGCTCCAGCGTCCCTACCTGCTTTACTTTCCACAGCCAATCTACATAAGGGCACCCTGAGAAACACATCAAGTCATTAAACATTTACTGAGTATGGCTTGGTGAGCTATTTCCCACAGCCATAAAACAGGCTTGTGTGATCTGGGTGATCCTCCATTTAAAATTCTCCCTGATGTATCCACCCCAAAACTTTGCAAACTAATAAAAAAAAAACTAGCAAGAGAACTTCTCAGGAGCACCATGTTCCCATAGAATATCCTACTTTGAATGCTCTTTTGGGATTCAAAATGTTATTTTCAAGTATGTAGATGTCAAATTTATTTTTAGCCAATATCAAAGAATATTCAAAGTAGTGCATGAGGAGCAGAAAATCTGCGTGTGTGTGATTGATATCCATCTATAATTCTGCTGCTCGGCCAGAAGTGGGGTAGGATATCTCAGTTTGTAGTCTAAATTCCACATGAGCCAGAAGTTGTTCCTAAATGACCAGCACATGGAAGGGCTTTGCTTCCCAATGCTTGATACCCTGCCAAAAAATAAGGATAACCTCCATAGAACAACCAATTTCTCCTTGCAAAAATCCCAAATACGAATATTAATTAAGACAATAACAAGAATATATTTTGAAGCTGAAGAATCTATTACACCAGCATCATATTTTTAATCTTTTAAATGTTTGGGAAGAGCTCCAAGACCGCAAAAAATTGCAAAGGTTATGGGCATAGCCCAGACCATCAAACAAACCAGCCTCCCTTCTAATATAGAAACAGAAAATAGGTGCAGGAGGAGGCCATTCGGCCCTTTGAGTCAGCACCGCCATTCATTGTGATCATGGCTGATCGTCCCCAATCAATAACTCGTGCCTGCCTTCTCCCCATATCCGTTGATTCCACTAGCCCCTAGAGCTCCATCTAACTCTCTCTTAAATCCATCCAGTGACTTGGCCTCCACTGCACTCTGTGGCAGGGAATTCCACAAATTCACAACTGTCTGGGTGAAAAAGTTTTTTCTCACCTCAATCTTAAATAGCTTCCCCTTTATGCTAATACTGTGGCCCCTGGCTCTGGACTCGCCCAACATTGGGAACATGTTTCCTGCATCTAGCTTGTCCAGTCATTTTATAATTTTATATGTTTTTATAAGATCCCCCTCATCCTAAACTCCAGTGAATACAAGCCTAGTCTTTTCAATCTTTCATCATATGACAGTCCCGCCATCCCAGGAATCAATCTCGTGAACCTACGCTGCACTGCCTCAATGACAAGGATGTCCTTCCGCAGATTAGGAGACAAAAATTGTATACGATACTCCAGATGTGGTCTCACCAGAACCCTATACAACTGCAGAAGACCCTCTTTACTCCTATACTGAAATCCTCTTGTTTTGAAGGCCAACATTCCATTAGCTTTCTTCACTGCCTGCTGTACCTGCACGCCAACTTTCAGTGACTGGTGTACAAGGACGCCCAGGTCTCTCTGTACCTCCCCCTTACCTAACTTAACCCCATTGACATAATATCTGCTCCCTTGTTATTGCAGCTAAAGTGGATAACCTCACATTTATCTATATTATACTGCATCTGCCACGCATCTCCCCACCCACTCAACCTGTCCAGGTCACCCTGCAACCTCCTAACATGCTCTTCAAAGTTCACACTGCCACCCAGCTTTGTGTCATCCGCAAATTTGCTGGTGTTGCTCCTAATTCCCTCTTCCAAATCATTAATATATATGGTAAACAGTTGCGGCCCCAACACCAAGCCTTGCGGCACTCCACTCGCCACTGCCTGCCATTCTGAAAAGGACCCGTTCACTCTAACTCTTTGCTTCCGGTCTGCCAACCAATTTTCTATCCGTGTCAACACCTTACCCCCAATACCATGTGCTCTAATTTTAGACACCAGCCTCCCGTGCGGGAACTTATCAAAGGTTTTCTGAAAGTCTAGCTACACTACATCCACTGGCACCCCTTCATCCATTTTACTTGTCACGTCCTCAAAAAATTCCAGAAGATTAGTCAAGCATGATTTCCCTTTCATAAATCCATGTTGATGAATAATCCTTTTACTGCTATCCAAATGCCCCATTATTACCTCTTTAATAATTGACTCCAGCATCTTTCCCACCACCGAAGTCAGGCTAACTGGTCGGTAATTCCCCTTTTTCTCTCTCGCTCTTTTCTTGAAAAGTGGGATAACATTAGCTATCCTCCAACCCACAGGAATGGATCCTGAATCTATTGAACATCTAATGACTCCATCTACGCCACCTTGCGTCAGCAAGGCCACCAACATACTCAAGGACCAGTCTCACCCCGGTCACTCTCTCTTCTCCTCTCTCCCATGAAGCAAGAGGTGCAGACATTTGAAAACGCATATCAGATTCAGGAACATTTTCTTCCCAGCTGTTATCAGACAACTGAATGGTTGCCTCATCAGCTAGTGTGCAGTCCTGAACCCCCCCCCCCCCATTATCTACCTTTGAACTATCTTGAATTAGACTTTATCGGACTTCAATGTTATATCTTGCACTGAATGTTGTACCCTTTATCCTCTGTGGATAGCATGATTGTATTCAAGTATAATTTATGACTGGATAGCATGCAAACAGTGCTTTTCACTGTACCTCGGTACATGTGACAATAGTAAAATAAACTAATTTAACTTGCATGCAGTTTAGAAAGTGCTGCTTGACAGATTAAAATCACTTCAGGATGTTTATTATTGACCTGTGACATCTGCTGCTCAGAAATTCATTGGCACCCACAGAGCTCTGTACTGATGTGGATATTAACTGCAAAATTCATGAGCTTGCCACTTGAAAATATAATTGCGACCATGTCCCAAGGAATAGGATAACACTGAAGTGGTCTTACACATAGGTAAAGCCTTCCCATCATTTGCAATGCTGATGTAAAGTAAGTAAAGAAGTCTGGGGCCAGATCTAGTCTCAGATAATTTCAAGGAAGAGTGAATGAGGACTGATGAGGAGGATCAGGTAATAGAAGGGAGGTCAGTGGCTATCATTGTCAGAAGGTGGTGAGGCATATGATTCAATGTAGGGGGCAGGGCGAGGTGGGGTGGGGTCAGGTGGTGGGATGTCAGAGCATTGGTGGGAGTTACTTGGTTAAGGGGATGGTGATAGAAACATAGAAAATAGGTGCAGGAGGAGGCCATTCGGGCCAGCACCGCCATTCATTGTGATCGTGGCTGATTATGCCCAATCAATAACCCGTGCCTGCCCTCTCCCCATATCCCTTGATTCCACTAGCCCCTAGAGCTCTATCTAACTCTCTCTTACATCCATCCAGTGATTTGGCCTCCACTGCTGTCTATGGCAGGGAATTCCACAAATTCACAACTCTCTGGGTGAAAAAGTTTTTTCTCACCTCAATCTTAAATGGCCTCCCCTTTATTGGCCCCTGGTTCTGGACTCGCCCAACATTGGGAATATTTTTCCTGTATCTAGCACATTTTTCCTCCATCTAGGAAGTGTAGACATGATCAATGAGTCATGGTGTTACCTTTGGCATTCAGGAACCACGTTGTGAGAACTAGCCTTGGCTAGCACGTTTGGTGGTTTGAGGAGGTTTTGAGATTATGGACTTGGAAGGGATACATACTTGTAAGGGAGGCCAGGACAGTAAATAAAAAGAACCTTCCTGAGCCAAGTTCCCAATCTCAGATCTCTTAAACCATGTAGCACTGTAGAAAAAAGACACAAAAACTGGAGTAATTCAGCGGGACAAGCAGCATCTCTGGAGAGAAGGAATGGGTGATGTTTTGGGTCAAGACTCTTCTTCAGACTAGCACTATAGAAACCTGATTGTGTTGTGAAATGCACACTGCCCCTCAGAAGCAGATAAGTTAGTATCACCCAGCAAAACTCTCACAGGGAGTAATGTCATTACATTTGTGTCCAATGCAAAAATATGTTATCTTCTATCATTATTATGTAATCTATTTAAGCCCCATGTCATTTTGACATTCATAACACCAAGCCCTTGGTCATATTCCGGGATGGATGCATGTTAATCAAGAAACTATTGATCTTCATTCACACTTCATTGGAGGATCAGTGCAACAAAATTATTACTTCATAGGGAAAGACCCCTTTCCATTTTTGTGTCTCCAGAAGCAAATCTAACATGGATTTTCTCGTGCAGCTTCAAAATTGAATTATCTTTCCTCCTTGATATCACATTTTACATGCCTGAGCTCTCTCCACAATGAAGGAGGATTATGGTTGTATAATTTAATCAACTTTAATGACCCTAGAATTATTTTAGATTATTTTAATCAGCCTCAACTATATACATTATAAGCCCATGTCTATCAAAATCCTGAGGTTATCATTGGAGTCCATTATTGAAAGAAACAAAAAAAGACATTTTCATTATTATCTCAATGATTAATCTAATTTTCTTGTGAAATCTAGAGATAATGTGTTACTTTTTTCCCCACCATTAAGAAAGCCTTATATTTTATTTTGCATCCATGTGTCATGAAAATGGATCATGTAAGGATACTCGGTTGAGAATGCTGTAAATAATGTTTGATACCTTTCTACAAATTAAATGGCGAGATAGCATAAATCAGTGGGAGCTCATCTTAGCTGAACTGAGCAGTTTCAGATGGGCCAGTGAAACCTATTTTTTTTAAATCTCACCCTGGCAATGTGGAGAGAAATCAGTTACGGCCGGTGGGGAACAAATGAGTCTCAGGGTGAATAAACAGCCCATTTTATTTTTTTGTGTGACTTTGGAAGCTATGGAAATTGGGAAATGTGTAAATAGGATGGCTAATTTACAGGGAGTCTTTTGGGATGAATTTTACTCCACCAACTGTACCCACGCCCTCACCCTTTCCCACAACCTCATCCCTCTGCATGGATAGCTAAGCATAAAGTAATCTTGTAACAGATAAGCCTGAATATGAAGGCTTACATGTCAAAATGAATCTCTTTTCTCGAATTAGGAAAATTCTGCTAAACATAAGCATAATATTCTATGTTTAGTTTTGCGATAGAGCGAGGAAACAGGCCCTTCAGCCCAGCGAGTCCACAGCGACCAGTGATCCCCACATACTTACACTATCCTATGCACACTAGGGACAATTAAAGATAGTGGAGTGAGGGGATATGGGGAGAAGGCAGGAATGGGGTACCGATTGAGGATGATCAGCCATGATCACATTGAATGGCTGTGCTGGTTCGAAGGGCCGAAGGGCCTACTCCTGCACCTATTGTCTATTGTCTAATTTACAATTTTACCAAGCCAATCAGCTTACAAACCTGTATGTGTTTGGAGTGTATACTTATTCTAAAACACTATTGCAGCACACTGTAAGCTTATCCAATGTACAGCTATAGAAAGTTGTTTCTATTTCTATTTAGTGAAGGGAAAAGTTCCATTCGGACATCTGGGTGTTTTGGCAGTGACTTGAGCACTAGCACATTATTACCCAGCACAGCTGTGGTGGGGGGAAGAGATGGTTCCTCTCTCTCCATCAGCTTGCCAGATCCAGTCACTCATACCCTTCCTCAACTTGACGCCCATTTACAGCAGCACCATTCTTCTCCTAATATTTCCTGCACCACGGCATGGTGTACCTCATCACCTTTGGGCCCCTCTGACCCTGCGAAGAGTTTCATGTAAACACAAGTTATTTTATCCGTCCTGCAAAATTGGTGATTTCCATGTTGATTGGCAGTCTGGGTTCCAGGGTTTCCTTCATGCTGATGATGGATTCAAAAGTCATGTCTGCTGGCAGGAACTACAAAGAACACATGAGCTCAGAGCCTCTTTCCTTTAGAAACCCTCAATCCTGTCAGATTCAGCTGTTTTCTGAAGTGTTGAATGAATCTGCGCTGCCAAAGAGCAATTGGCATCGAGTTATACTTCCAGCTCCTCCCGCGATGAATGCACCACGTGATCTGCCTGTAGACCGCCATTATGTCCAGCAATAACTCATCACACCAAGTATTTATTGCCCACTTGTTTTACACCATTAATTGGCCACTCTCAAATAATTAGAAACAATATAACAGCTGGAAGTAAAAATATTAGATTAGCGTTTAAACTCCACTTAGACTTTACACAACTCAAATATCAGTCAAATTTTCTGCCTGCTTAAATTAAGTCTAAAATATTATTTTTTTTATTGGTATCAAAGTCAGTCAAAGTCAAATTTATTCATCACATGCACCCGAAGGTGCAGTCAAGTGAAATAATTTAGGTATAATTTACATTTTTGTGTGTTGTCTCTGTGCCTGAGAATGCTTTGGCAAGCAAGATTTTCATTGCACTTTTACCTCATGGTTTTTGAACATATGACAATAAAGTAGCCTTAACTTGAAATACTTGTCCTGACTTACCAGCCACCCATGCTTCCAGTTTCTGTAGCTTCTAGGTACAATGGTAATGACTGAATACATTGGAAATCCTGGCCACCAGACATCTTCTTTTCCAATTATTATGTTCACAAAAAGCAAAAATGGAAAATGCATCTGGAGCATTATCACCACCTGGCATCTTCTGATAAAAACTAATGTTATGTTTGGTGCAGTTTAGAGATAAGAACAGAAAACATAGAATAGTCCAGCAGGGGCACAGGCCCTTAGGCCCACTAAGTCTATGCACGTTGAGGAAGGAAGGAAGGAAGGAAGGCAACCATGATGCCTTCCTTCCTTCCTTCTGAAACTAAATCCTTCTCTCTGCACATGATCATTATCAGGCTTAATGCTGTTCAATATTGAAATAATTCAATCGTAGAGATGTCCCTCTCACACATACACACACACTCCTTCTCAGACTTGGTTTTGTGCTTGAATGAATTGCCAGATTAGGCAGAATTAATTCATGAAACAGAAGTAGGATTTATTCCCAGTTCATCTGCAAGGGCAGTTATATTTTCAACATAATGCAATAAAGAAGGTCAGGGGAGCTAGATGCTTTGAGTTGTTTTGAAACAGATCACCAAGTTTCTTTGCTCCTCAGCTTCTATCAAAGCACTTTCAGCAATAGGTACAGTATTGTTCTTGATTCTTATCGAGTCCACATCACAAGATTAGATATTGTTCAGCCAGAGCTGAACACACTTCTCGGCATCTTCATTGTAGGCAGTGAGATCAGCAGCTGTGCACTGTCCAGTTGAGGGCATTTCTGCAGATGTTCCATTGTTTGTGGTTCAAAACCACATTCGCAGGTGACATCGTTGGAGTTATATCCCTACTCGTTTAGAGACACCTTGGCTCTGCCAACACCAATTCTCAATCGATTGAGGCATTTCCATCTTGATGATCCTATAATTATCAAAGAAACATACACTATAAACATAACATAAACAGAAATTGGTGGCAATACTCAACGTGCAGAGCCTGAAGAAGGGGTTGACCTAAAACATTGCCTCCCCATTCCCTCCACAGATGCTGCCCGACCCATTGAGTTGCTCCTATACTTTGTGTTCTGCACAAGATTCCTGCATCTGCAGTTCCTTGTGTCTCACCAACTGGCATCTGCAAAGAGAGAACAAAAGATCAACGTATCAGGTCAGTGAACCTTAATCCAAACACTAACCTCAGCAACTACGAACTTCCATGGACTGTTTATGATTGCACTTAGGTCTTTGGGGTTTTTTTGCACATATTAAGGTGATTAATTTATTGAATTTATAAAAAAATATCTGTGTATATGTTTATGGGCCTATTAATCTGCTGCATGCAAATTCCATTATTCCGTTGTTGGTACATACAACATTTAAACACTGTTGACTCTTGAGACTGGCTTACGGTGAATTGTGTCCATGGAACAATTATCCAAACTACAAGAAGTGGTAACCACTGTGTGAATGACAATGCATTTAAATTTCATTGAATAGTTACATTTAATATTCTGAGCAAAATCACCTGGATAAATTGATAGTTTTCTGTAAGTAGTTGGTTTATGTTAACAAAAAGCTCAGTTATATAATAAGTTTGATACTGGAAATAAGTAAGGGTGATGGTCTTTCACACCTTTCACTTATATCAGCCTGATATGTGACAAACATTATGACTGAAAAAGCTGACCTTGTCTTTTTTAGAAATAAGGAAATTTGACACTAAAATAGGTGGTATCATAGACGGTAAAGAAGGCTATTAAGAATTGCTGTGGGATCTTGGAGGTCATTTAGGTAAGTGAGTCTAGGAATGCCATATTGAATTTGATTCCTCCCATAATATCAAAGACGTGAGGATTTGTACGTTAATTAACAGCTGTAAATTGTCCCTAGTGTGCAGGGAGTGGATGCAAAAGTGGCATACCATAGAACTAGTTTGAACTGGTGATCGACGTGGACTTGTTAATATTGGCCAAAATAAAGCTATTATAAAATGAAGGATCTTTGCATCTGCAGAGCCTGTTCGGTCAATTTCTGTGTAAAGCTGCAAGCTTCGAGCCGGTGCCAGGAAGTCTAAGTCCAGACGTCCTCTCATTTGTTAAAATATATGAGTACTTTGCAGAGAAACTCAGAGGTGTTGCAGATGCATTAGCAGGATTGGCCGGCTGCAGAGGATTGTAAATACTGTTAATAATGTTGCAAGGTGTTTGTGTTAGTGTTTAATGATTAGCTGAAGTGTGAAGCCTTGCTTGATTGTTTATACTCCTCGGGAGAATGTTGCATTACTTGGGTCAACTGACTTCTTTCCAGAAGCTTCTGTGGAAACATTGTAATGGGGTGCTTTGTAATTGGGTTGGGGAACTGTCAATAACACTTTAATGTAATCAATATCTGTGATTGGTTTGTAGGGGTTACCACCGCCATGTAGTTCTGTCCCACAGGGTTCGATGACCTATAAAAGGTAACCCCCACGAGGTTCATTGTCGATCTTCTGGAGGAGCGCTTGGGACTGCGTAACCTTCTGGAGGTGTCTGCTTGCATGAGGCTGAAGGAGAGGCAAGGATCGATCCCGTGGTGTGGTTAGATATTGTATTGGGGGTTTGTTATTGTTTCATAAAATAAAGTTTAGTGGTCCAGAGCTTGACTCAGTGTTTTACTGAACTAGACTAAAGGGGGTTAGCTCTAGGAGCATAATTACATTGGGGACTCGTCCGTGATCTCAATGGACCCCCAGACACAAGTTTGCCAGCGAGGGTGTTGAGCTGTTCCTAATTGCGAGGGGAGAAATGAGCACCACATTGTGGTTTTCGCATCGGTTTTCCCACTTCGCTAGTCGGAGCGGATCGGTCATTCGCGAACTTGAGTTGAGGTTCCCAACAAGATCATAGAACAGTAGTCTAGCAAGCACTGGGCATCCCTGCCTTTTTGGGGTTTGAGGCCCTCTGCAAAATCCAACCATTAGGTACCATTGAGTTGGCCTGACATCGAAAATAATTGAGTGGTTTGAGGCCCTGCCCAGCCTTGGATATCCAATTGGCTGGATATTTGAATACAGGACTGGGTTGAAACAGTACTAAGAGGCGAAGTACTGCGTTGTTGCTGGGGGTGCAAATTGGAAAGGCACTCTAAAGATCGGCATCGACTGCCAGCGTGAAGCCACTACGTGCTGACACCCGGTACCAAGCAGGTGGAAAGGAAGAAGCCTGAAAGGGTGAGCCTATGTGGGTTTGTCCCCACCTGTGTGGGACTATCGGGATCTCTGAAAAGACGGGGGAGGGGAGTCTCGTAAAGGTACTGGGAACTCAGTGGTTAAAGTATAAATTGCCGAAAATACTTTTAACCAAATGCTGAGAGTTCCATGATCCTAAAGACGTCTGCTTGAAAATTTGAATTTGAACGTGCATACTAAAAGATAATTGGACAAAGAAAAAAATGAGCTGAACATTTTTCGATTCAAATTTACTAAATTCAGGACCTCATATTCAGACGCTGGTTAATTCAAAGGGTATACATATTGTCTTCCAAGTTAACGTGTATAATAAATACTTTGTGTAAATTATTGATAGTTAAGATTTGTAAAGCTACATTTAAAGTGTGTTTAAGACTTGTTGATTATTTCATTGTATTTATCAAGTATTGCTTTTGATTTAAATTTTGAATGTTAGAATCACAGTGATTCGAATCAACTATATAAGAACATAGTTTGATTAAGACTGCTATTATATTTGAAGTCCGACTCATGGCTACTCAGCCAGTGGTTTGAATCCTTCTGATCGCTGTATCGAGGGAATTGTTCCGTTGGTTGAAAACACCACGAGGAGGGATTAAAATATATTTTGGCAATCGCAAGAACGACAACTAAGTTTTGCAACTTGTTTTATTCACAGAATAGCTTCTTAGCTCACAGGTCCTCACAACATGTCTGGCCACAACGGTGGTCAGCACTGCACTGCCGCGCGAAAGCAAAACCGCGCAAAAATTAGCAGCCCCTCCCGAGTCACGTGACCGCAGCTTCTGAACGCCGGGTTCTATACCTGCGTGCGCCAGCAGGCGCCGCTACAATATTGTGATATGTTTTTGAAATTATATAGTTAACAAATGCTTGTAATTTATATTGGAGTGTGTTTTTGTATGATAGTAATAAGTGGTATAGTTTCTTGTTTAAGTACGATTTTGCTTGCATGGTTTGAATTTATTTGTTTGTGTTAGATTAAAGTGTTTTGAGTGTGGGAGATTGATGCTGAATGGTGTATTCGATTGCTCACTGAAGCACCTTAATTTGGTTGACCAAATATTGTTTTGGAATTGTTTACAGGTTGAAAGTTGTATGAGTTGAGTGTGAATTGTGAGAGATTGTTAAGGAATTTCGGTACCCAATTGAAAGGATTGATTGCGCGATTGTCTTAAGAGGAGTGCAAGAATATTGATGCGCTACGGAGCTTTTGGCCATTGTTCGGGAGCGAGTTTGATAATTCTAGAGATTGCTAGAGAAGTGTGAATTGTTAAGGAGGAGTGAATTGTTTGGAAGTTTATTTCCATTGTCTGCAAATATGGGAAATTACGTGGAGATATGACTGACTAATCTGAAAGCCCATTGCAATTAATATGCAATGAATTTCCACAGAAAGCTGAGAGGTTGAGAAATTTTTCGGCAACTTTGAACAAGGAATTAGGGGACGAATTATGGCCAAAGGGAGGTATTAAAACATTGAAGGGAATAAGGTATATAGAACATATTATTTGGCAATGTGATAACAGTGAGGTAACGAAGGAATTAATAGGATTGTGGAGAACATACTATACAATGTTTAGCCTATGAACACGGCACACGTTTGGATTCGGCAGCGCTTTTAACTCCTCCTACTGAATTCACATCAAAGCTTGCTTCGCCAGCACCAGCACGGGATTCTTTGGTCCCGGTTGCTTCACTAGCAATAGATCGATCAGTAGCTCACAAAACTAGGAGGAACTGGAGCCAGTGTTCAAAGATAAGAGCTTTAAAGGAATAGTGCAATCCACAAAGTGCCTTTGTGAGCCTGTGCCTGGACAAATCAGATGGGAAGCGTGAGATCATAAGAGTCATTTGAAAAATACCCTTAGTGAGGAGGGGAGTGCCTCTGAGGGTGAGACAATAGCTGGAGATAATAAAACAGATTCTGATATAGCATATATTATGAGAGCAGAGCGAATAACCCGTAGGCAGTGGAGTAGATGCCTGAAGAAGGGTCTCGACCCGAAACGTCGCCTATCTCCTTCACTCCTTAGATGCTGCTGCACCCGCTGAGTTTCTCCAGCTTTTTGTGTAACCCGTAGGCAGTTACCAGTTAGGAAAGTAACTGCCCCTACTTTTGATTCAGTTAGTGCAGTGGGTGTAAATAATCCCAGTACAACAAATGTCCACACCTCCTGGAAGCCTAATGAGACGACGGCAGTGTTAGGCAAAATTCCTGATAAAAAGAAATTGCCTGCTTCATTTAAAGAATGCTTATGACTTACAATGCATGGGCATTATGCAGACTCCCGAGACCTATGGAAGATGGTGCAACAGTCAGTTACTCCTACAGAAATCATCAGATTTTCAGCAGCCTTAGGATATCCAACATATGAGGCATTGGAGGAGGTAATGGCAGTTGCAAGGGGAGTCTGCTTCAATTACAGCCAATTAGATCATTAGAGCAAGGAAGGCCCAACAGAGAGACAAAGTATAAGAAGAAATTAGAGGCAATAAAGAAACTAAGAAGGTGAGTGAGATGAAGGAACTCGATGGGAATAAAACGTGGCTGGTTGAAAGAAGAGGAGGGAGCTGTAGGATACACTGAGATACCAGTAAGAACCAGCAGAGCAAAAAGACTTCAGAGCAATGGTGATGAGAAGCAATCATTATCAAAGATATTACAGCGGGTCTGCCATAATGATCTATGATCATTATGGTTGACACGGACAACGAAAGCTAATATATCTAACTAATATGTTGTTGAGTTTTATTAGGCCTCCAGGACAGTTTACCTATCTATATCATCAACTGGGGAGTGAGGTAAACGAGTATGTGAACCCATAAGAACGGGCAGAAGACACAGCTCAGGTAGGATGTGTGAGCAGCAGTCCCATCCAAGTAGCTCCCCAGAAAGTGGTAACACTTTTCCAAGAAGATCATAGGCCACCAACAACACTGACAGGTTGATTCGGGAAATGCCAGAATAAAATTAAAATAAAACTATCTACAAGAACTATAAGAATTGCTCCTCACAGCAACATCCCGTCTCTTGCAGCTCTGAAACTGAAAGAAGAAGATCAAAATAAACTGGTATGAAATTTAACAGCAATTAACACTTGAAAAGCTGCTCCATACACATACTAGTGCCAAACCCTGCGAACGTCTTAACTAACCCAACACTTCATACCAGCAAGGAAGATGAATCGAGTCACAGTAAATTAAAAAGGTACAGGATGCCTCCAGAGAGATCATCAAGGCAGGCTCCAACTTTGGAAAGATCATTATAGCTCTTCTTGCTCTACTGCACTACTTTGTCTAATATATGGGAATAGACATTGCTCTGTGGCCCGGGGACACCCATTCTGCACCTAAATTCTAACTATCATATATAACAGTGTCTCACCAATTGCAAATTTGATCCTTTCTTAGAAAATCGTTAGACATGATTTATGTCCATGGCAATGTTCCTGCCAGAATAGCATGGGATCGCAGAGGATCATTGAAAATTTTGATTTAAGCACAGTATGTAAATTAACCTAGTATCTTTTCTTGTCTCACCCCCAGAAGAGCAGTCAGAAGCGGGACAGGACTATTCATTGATCATCAAGAAGAGAACAGACCCTAGCAGATGTCAGGAATTGCGGCCCTAGTCTGACAGTAAAAATAGTAAGATTAAATGAGAACTTACCAGTTTGAAGTTTGATCTTTATTTTATGAGGAGTTACGATGAGGGACTACGTGAAGAAGAACCCCGTCCAGCCGCACGTGCGTCAATCTCCAAAGCAGTGGTGTGAAATCACAGGTAATAGTGACTGAAGTATAATAGTAAGATAACCGAAGACTAGGGCAACCAGATGACATTTATGAGGGTTGGGAGCGGAGGACACGTAGTCCCTTCAAACTGGTAAGTTCTCATTTAATCTTACTATTTTACTTCTGAGTCACGTGAGTGACTACGTGAAGATTTCAAAGCTCTGTGATTTCATGCCGCAGATTCAAATCTGGCATTGATTGACTCAACATAATTACATAATCAATAATGCATCAATCATAATATTGCTTAAACGAATTAACGGTTTATTTTTACAAATAAAACAATAGCAACCCCTCTATCCCAGGGGGAAACTATATAATTGAACAAAGCAGAATCAGCAAACACCCCCAGCCTTGCAATTGGCTTATGGTAAAATCTCTGGAATGTCAGCTCACAGGACCAACCTGCGGCCGCAAGGATATGGTCGATAGGCACGTCCATCACCCTGACCGCTGAAGTTGATGCCACCCTGGTGGAATGAGATTTAAATTTATCAGTCTCAATCCCAGCGCTCACCAGAACCTGCTTTAGCCACCTTGAAATTATTTGCACCGACACCTTACTGTGCGTTTTTTTGTGGCTAATAAACAATGCTGACTCCGTTCCTGGTTCTGGTAGCCTCAATGTAATGGGACAAATATGACACTAAACACAGGCGGGAATCTTTGGGGTATGCCGAAAAGATAATCTTACACCCTGTCACCTCTATTCTACTCTACTTGTGCAGGTCATAAACATAAAAAGTGATGGCGTCTGCTGATACCTCCATCCTGTCCAGCCGCAGCTTCTGTAATGTCTGCACACGTTGGGCTGATACCAAAGCAATAAGCATGACCACTGTCATGGTTAGTTTGGCTAGAGATATGCCTTTGACAGGAGTCCACTGGCGAAGGAGCATAAGAACTTTGCTTACATTCCAGATAACCGAATACCTGGGCCTAGGCGGATTAGAATTAAAAACTCCCTTCATAAATCTAGGGACTAACGGATGTGTCCCTACTGAATGTAATTCTCACACCATGGGTAAATAAGAAGACAGAGCACTTCTGGCTGTATTGATCGCACTATAGCTTAACTTTTGATCGAAATAGAGAGTTGACAAGAACTCCAGCACATCTGGGATGCCTGCAGTTTGATATGAGATATTCTGCCGTAAGCAGAACACCATACTCCAGGTGCTGCTGGCACAGGCACAGGCTCTCCAACAGCCTGGCATGGACACCGCTCCTCCTCCCAGAGTGCGTCCTTCTCGAGCATCGTCTGTAATAGGATCTCGATCTGGGAGAGCTGTGAGCAAACGGACTCCCCTTGCAGAGGTGAAACCTCCAGGCACGACTGGATCAATGGGCCCAACAGACTTTGCTGTGGCCTTACGCCCTACCGGCGTGGCAATGCTGCTCACAGACAACGTATCTGTTGTCGCAAGCCCCCTTGCTGGCGAATGATTCGGTAAGCTAGGCGAGCACCCGCTACCTGCACTACCGCGGTCCTCCAAACTTTTAACAAAGGGGTCGCCTCGCCTTCACCTTCCCTACTTTCTGCATCTTGAAAAGTTGTAAGTCCTGAAATCACCTGTAAATGCAGAAAGCGACCTCCAGGCTGAGTTTTCCACTTACCTTGAGGTGTATTAAACTTACCACTGGAGGAGCTCTGCTGGTCCAACTGGTTGCCTGCACCAATGCGTCTGACATAATGACGCACGTGCAGCTGGATGAGTCTCCCTCCAAGAGGTCGATGCTAACCACCCAGAGAGAAAGAACCACTATTGACTATGTCCATTAAGACATTAAAGAAAGATTAAAGAAGGATTACATCAAATTGGACGAGGAGCCAGGGTTGTAGGTATTTGTTGTCAAAGTCGATGCATTCGGCCGGTGGATCAAAACTTGTCTAACCCTTGATAATAAAGCGGCTACTGTTATCAAAGAGTTGAAGAAAAATTATCCCTAGATTTGGCATCCTTATTCAACTTCGTTTAAATAGTGATCCATGTCATATCGGAACAAATTAATATATATTATGCGAACAGCTGGGAATCCAGCAGCAATTGTTTTGTGAATATCGACCACAGGCTGCTGGATTTGTAGAAAGATGAGATCAAAACCTTGAAACTAAAATTAACTAAATTAAAGGCAAGACCGAAATTGGTTTGATTAAAATTACTTTGCATAGTTTGGTTCAAAAGGAGTCATGCCTGTAGGGAAATCTTGATCTATCATTATGATAGACCCTCAAGAATACCATACCATAGAATCAAAATGTAACAAAAATTATCAACCTCCATCATGTGACTGTGGAGATGACTGACCACATTCTAGCCTTGACTTTAGTGTTGAGAGAATTATGTTGTAGAGTAGGAGCAGCATATAGTGAGAGGCCTTTTGTTGAAGATAGAAGGAAGGAATGCATGGGTACATCTCCACCACTGTAAGAGTATCAGTGGAAATAGGAACTGCTAACTTACTTTATTCCAGGTTCTCTTAGAAACTTCATGCTCTACTATGGATCAAGCACAGATGAATTATCAAGATGGATGGAGAAGTTTCGCGCCCATGAAAACTCGGGAGGCGAAGACTCATCAGATGGAAATCATGAAGCTACACCCATGAAAACTCAGGAAACTTGATGAAATTCTGGAAAAATACATCAGCATATTTTTGTTAAGATATCTGTTAGTCGGTGGGCGGCGCGACTCTGGTCGCAGCGGCCTCTGCAGTCCGTCTGTCTTTTTTTTATTTTTTGTCTCGGTTGAGTGTTGTTAGTTAGTGTTTTTTTTAGTTCAGTTAGGGGAAACTTTTTAAATCTTTTCCCTGTACGGAGGACCCGACCTTTTCTCTGTCGGGTCTCCGTTGTCGTTGGGGCCTAGCAATGTGGAGCGGCCTCCAACCGGACCTGGGCTCCAGTTGCGGAGCTGCGGACTTACTTACCATCGTGGAGCTGGCCGAGTTGGGAACTGGAGGAGCTGTGGTGGCGCGCTGCTGCTGCCCGACCCCGGAGATTCGGAGGCTCCAGCTGCAGGCCGGTGGACGGTAACACCGGGAGCTCGCGGGTCCCTGGTGGGAGACCGCTTTTCGGAGCTCCCGCGGCGGCAACTTCTCCCGCCCGAGTTGCGGGGTTGAAGACGACCTGGAGCGGGGCCTTACATCACCCGGCGCGGCTTTAATGGCCACGGGACTTGCTAGGGCCCGCCGGGGGCTCCAACATCAAGACCCGGAGCGGGGCCTTGCATCGCCTGGCGCGGCATGTATGGCCGCGGGACATATACTATCACCCGCCGGGGGCTTTTGACTCTGACCGGGAGGAGAATGGGGAGTGCAAGGGAGAGATACGACTTTGCCTTCCATCACAGTGAGGATGATATTCACTGTGATGGATGTTTGTGTAAAATGTGTTATGTCTTGGTTCTTTTTTTGTATGTATGACTGCAGAAACGAAATTTCGTTTGAACCTCAATGAAGTTTCAAATGACAATAAATGGTATTGTATTGTAGAATGAAGCAGCCACTGTTGTACTTTGGTTATGATTGATGGGTTATCATTATGATAAAATGAAGGAATGTTAATATTGGCCAAAATACAGCTATTATAAAATGAAGGATCTTTGCATCTACAGAGCCTGTTTGGTCAATTTCGGTGTAAAGCTGCAACCTTCGAGCCGGTGCCAGGAAGTCTAGGTCCTAGATTGAAATATCAGATATGGTGAGGTCCAGATGTCCTCTCCATTGTTAAAATGTATGATTACTTTGCAGAGAAACCCAGAGGTGTTGCAGATGCATTAACATGATTGGTCGGCTGCAGAAGGGTTGTAAATACTGTTAATAGTGTTGCAAGGTGTTTGTGTTACTGATGATGATTGGCTGAAGTGTGAAGCCTTGTTTGAATTATTTATACTCCCCAGCAGAATGTTGCATTACTTGGGTCAACTGACTTCTTTCCAGAAGCTTCTGTGGAAACGTTGTAATGGGGTGCTTTGTAATTCGGTTGGGGAACAGTCAAATACACCTTAATGTAATAAATATCTGTGATTGGTTTATAGGGGTTACCACCCCCATGTAGTTCTGCCCCACAGGGTTCGATGACCTATAAAAGGTAACCCCACGAGGTTAATTGTTGATCTTCTGGAGGAGCGCTTGGGACTGCGTAACCTTTTGGAGGTGTCTGCTGGCATGAGGCTGAAGAGCTTGGACAAGCAGGGACAAGGATCGATCCCACGTTGTGATTAGGTATTGTATAGGGAATTAGTTATTGTTTCATAAAATAAAGTTCAGTGGTCCAATGCTTGACTCGGTGTTTTATTGAACTGGACTAACGGGGGTTAGCTCCAGGAGCATAATTACAGACTCAGTGGGCCGAAGGCCCTGTTTCCATGCTATCTTATTCAATCGATCAAAATGTATCAATAATATGCCACTATAAAGGATTAAAGCTGAAATTAATGAAATGAGATTGAGGCAATCATTCTCATTTGACATTGGCATTGTTGTCCTGAATAAGTCACAACAAGCAGGAGATGGTCAGCTCAAAGAAAAAAAGTGGTGGGAACACCTTCCTACCTCACAAACAGTTGACTCTCAATCATTGGAAGAAGTGATAGAAGCGTATCCAATAGGTACTTACTCACCAATAGCTGCTCACTGATGCCCAGTTTCTGATTCGCTAGGATCTCTTGGCACTGGACATTGGTCGAGATATGGACAAAAGAGCTGAATTCCAGAGGTCTGATGAAAGTGACTACCCATGAAAACATGGCAGTGTTTGATCGAGATTGGCCGAAGGAGGTACAACTGAGGTTAATGGGCCCATGGGGAAAATACTCAAATAATTCCTTACACAAAGGAAGATGGTTGTGACTGTTAGAGGTCAGTATTCCAGCAGAAGTTACTCAAATAAATGTCTCGGCCCAGTCACCCCCTGCTGCACATCAATAACATTCCATCAAAAAGTCAGAAATTGGAATGTTCACTGATGAATGTACAATGTTCAATTCCATTTACAATTCCTTAGAAATGTGCAGTGTGCAGCAAATGCAGCAAGACCTAGACAACATTTACGCATGGGCTGATATGTGACAAATACTATTCCAGGCACAGTGACCATCTCCAACAAGAGAGAGTATACACCTACCCTTAGTTTTCATAGAGCCATGAGAAGTCACCGAGATATACAGCATGAAACCATGCCCTTTGACCTACTCTTTGTCCCACCAAGTCTGCACTGGCCATCAACTACTTATTTACACTACTCCCCATCAAATCCTCCCTGATATTGCCACTCACCTACAGACTAGGGGCAATTTACAGTGGGCAAACAATTTACAATCATGCATAATTTTAGAATATAGAATAATACAATAGAACACAGAGGAAAGTTGCACAGTCACAGGGAGAGTGTGCAAACTCTACGCAGACAACTCCTGAAGTCAGGATTGAATGACGTCTCCTGCATTATGAGCCAGATAGCTCTACTAGTGCCACCACTATTCATATACAATACTACATTTTGTGGGCATTTTCCTTAATTATCTTTGTTTTGTTGAAAAAATTTGTCAAATTCAATCAACTGTTCCATTCTCTGTCTTCTTTCTTTAATTTATATTTTTGAATCTGCAATCTTCTCTGGTTTCACACAGAATGTCCCCATCATTTCATGTTTCTCTTTGAGACATTTACTTTCCTTCTTCTGTTATGCAAACTCCTTCTTTTCCCTCAATGAGAGCTTATCTAAGAATCAACTTCTACCAACATAGAGGGAAGCTATTCTACCAATTCACATTTACTCCTGAACAGCTTGTAAGAAAAGCCTACTATTTAAACATCTCTCACCATTGAAGGGTAATTATCATAGTTTGAGTCCAAAGTATATCCAAGAATAAGTGACTTTCGCAGGAAGATTGGATTCAAATCTTTCAACCCATTCAGAAAGACAATGTTATTCCTCATGTGCCATTTCCGACATTTCCCTATCGTTCCTTGACCTCATCATCTCTATTGCGGGTGATATACTCCTGACCGACATCCACTACAAACCAACTGACTCCCACAGCTACCTGGACTACTCTTCCTCCCACCCTGCTTCCTGTAAGGACTCCATCCCCTATTCCCAATTCCTCCGTCTACGCCGCATCTGCTCCCAGGATGAGGTGTTCCACACCAGAGCATCACAAATGTCCTCGTTCTTCAGAGAACGGGGTTTCCCCTCCCCCACTATAGATGAGGCTCGCACCAGGGTCTCCTCCATACCCCGCAAAATTGCCCTCTCTCCCCATTCCCCCACTCACAACAAGGACCGGGTCCCCCTGGTCCTCACCTTTCACCCCACCAGCCAGCGCATACAACAGATAGTCCTTCGCCAGTTTCACCACCTCCAGCGTGACCCCTCCACTCGCCACATCTTCCCATCTCCCCCCCGTCTGCCTTCCGCAAAGACCGCTCCCTCCGCAACTCCCTTGTCAATTCTTCCCTTCCCTCCCACTCCACTCCTTCCCCGGGCACTTTCCCTTGCAACCGCAAGAGATGCTACACTTGTCCCTTCACCTCCCCCATCCACTCCTTTCAGGGACCCAAGCAGTCATTCCAAGTCCGACAGAGGTTCACCTGCACCTCCTCCAACCTCATCTACTGCATCCGTTGCTCCAGATGCCAGCTGATCTACATCGGTGAGACCAAGCGGAGGCTGGGCGATCGTTTCGCCGAACACCTCCGCTCGGTCCGCAATAACCAACCCGACCTCCCGGTGGCTCAGCACTTCAACTCCCCCTCTCATTCCGTATCCGACCTCTCGGTCCTGGGCCTCCTCCACGGCCAGAGTGAGCAACACGGCAAGTTGGAGGAACAGCACCTCATATTCCGCTTGGGGAGTCTGCATCCTCTGGGCTTAAACATTGAATGTTCTCAATTCTGTTAACCCAGACTGCCCCCTCCCCCTCCCCACCTCTCCCTCAGCCCTCGGGCCCTGACATTCCTTCTCCATCTCCCCCCCCCACCCCCGTCGCACTAGCTTCTCATTTTCACACCACAAACAGCTTACAATGGCCTGTTTCCTTTATCATCAATACCTTTTGCATATCTTTCATTCATTGTTCTTTATCTCTCTACATCACTGTCTATATCTCTCGTTTCCCTGATCCCTGACCAGTCTGAAGAAGGGTCTCGACCCGAAACGTCGCCTCTCCTTCACTCCTTAGATGTTATTCCTCATGAATCTGATTTGAGCTGCTGAACTGTAAATTGCAATAAGGCTATGTCAGATGCCTCCATGTACCTATTTCCATTAATACTTCCAGCTACAATTCAGGAACAAACAAACTCTATAAAACACACCCGGTGTAATGCTTATAACTTAGATATAGGTGGAACTCAATTAAATAATAGAATTAAATAATAATAGAAATTCTTCAGTACTGGAATAGTACAGTCCAGTGTGATAGACTGCACTATTATATATAGAGCCTGGAGGTAAGGGTCAGGGCCAAGGCACCAGGAGGAGATGGGTGGCATAATCAGGTTTGGAAGATAAGTTGGTGTGAGGGATAGAAACATAGAGAAACATAGAAAATAGGTGCAGGAGGAAGCCATTCGGCCCTTCGAGCCAGCACCGCCATTCATTGTGATCATGGCTGATCGTCCCCAATCAATAACCCGTGCCTGCCTTCTCCCCATATCCCTTGATTCCATTAGCCCCTAGAGCTCTATCTAACTCTTAAATCCATCCAGTGATTTGGCCTCCACTGCCCTCTGTGGCAGGGGATTCCACAAATTCACAACTCTTTGGGTAAAAATGTTTTTTCTCACCTCAATCTTAAATGGCCTCCTCTTTATTCTAAGACTGTGGCCCCTGGTTCTGGACTCACCCAACAATGGGAACATTTTTCCTGCATCTAGCTTGTCCAGTCCTTTTACAATTTTATATGTTTCTATAAGATCCCCCTCATCCTTCTAAACTCCAGTGAATACAAGCCTAGTCTTTTCAATCTTTCCTCATATGACAGTCCCACCATTCCAAGGTTCAATCTCGTGAACCTACACTTTTTTCTTTCCAATCTGCCAACCAATTTTCTATCCACATCAACACCCCACCCTCAATACCATGTGCTCTAATTTTAGTCACCAGTCTCCCGTGCGGGACCTTATCAAATGCTTTCTGAAAGTCTAGAAACACTATATCCACTGGCACCCCTTCATCCATTTTACTTGTCACATCCTCAAAAAATTCCAGAAGATTAGTCAAGCATGATTTTCCTTTCATAAATCCATGCTGACTTGGACCAATCCTTTTATTGCTATCCAAATGCCCCATTATTACCTCTTTAATAATTGACTCCAGCATCTCCTCGCCTCTTTCTTGAAAAGTGGGATAACATTAGTGGGATGTCAAGGTCGGTTACAATTTGCCTCAATATTATAAGTCTGAGATGAGTTGATAGGGAATAGGGGTGTGAGTGTAAAGAAGAGTCACAGTGAGAGATAAGCATTTAACTTCAAGGATACTTTCTGCAACCTGCTCCCAGCAATAGACTCCAAAGATTAGAACCTATTGAAGTAGATCCCAATGAAGCGTCACTTTATCAGTCTTATTGTGAAGGCGCATTTATGGATGACTGTCTTGTCCATATCAGGACTTGCATGAGGGAATGGATTTTGACAAGCAGACTTCATTGTCACAGCTGATATTCTTGGTCCTCTTGTATGTAGGGTCCAGAAGGAAAAGCATGGGTTTCAAGATCATTGTGGACTGTTCCACTGGGAAAAAAGTGCAAACACTGAGCAATGTAACTTTCCCAATTTCAATTCTAAATGCCGAGAAACGGGATTACCCTTGTGCAAAGTGTTGGTTAGAATATTGTGTAGACAAAAATGCTAGAGAAACTCAGCGGGTGAGGCAGCATCTATGGAGCGAAGGAATAGGTGACGTTTCGGGTCAAGACCCTTCTTCAAACTTCTTCAGAATATTGTGTGATTGCCATGTGAGAGAAAGGATGAGATTAACAACAGAGGGTCAAATAAAGATTGTTAAGAATGTTGCCAGGTTGAGTTATAACGAGGTTGTATAAACTAGAATAACTCAGCAGAGCAGGCAGCATCTCTGGAGAGATGGAATGGGTAACGTTTAAACTGGAACTGTTTATAGATGTGCATAAAATTATAAGGAGCTAGTCACAGTTTTTTCCCCTTGGTAGGGGAGTATAAAACTAGAGGGCATATGTTTAAGGTGTGAGGAGAAAGATTTAAAAGAGATCTGAAGGGCAGGATTTTCAAACAGTGATTTTATGGAATGAGTAGCCAGAGAAGACAGTGGAAGCTGGTAAGATTACACCAGTTAAAAACGTGTCAATAGGTACAAGGACGGGAAGGGTTCAGAGGGATATTGGCCAGACACAGGCAAATGAGATTAGCAAAGTAAATAGGCATCTTGGTCGGCATGGACAAGCTCAAATAAAGGACTTGTTTCCATGCTATATAACTCTATGAATCCATCAACCTATGAATAGCCTGGAGAGACAGGCTCTCAAACTAAGAATTTGATATGTTTTAATATCTTTCAATATTCCAAACTTCTAAAAATGTACGCTCATTCTGCCTCCTGTGAATGTTATTCTCATCCATAGATATATACATAGATAATAGGTGCAGGAATAGGCCATTGGGCCCTCCGAGCGTGATCATCCAGATTGAAATCAGCCATCCCAATCTAATGATTCATTCAACACAGACCAAGGCAGTTACATATATTTTTGTCAACCAAATGACCAGAACTGCTTTCCAGTTGTGGTTCTAATAAAGCTATAATTGTAGACCAACTTTGCACAACGTATATGCTAAACCATTAAATAAAATGCATTTTCTGATAGGTATTATATGGTTAACATAACTATATGGTTAAATGGTTAATGTATAATAAAGAACTGGACTTAAACCTAGCTAGAGTGTGCTGTGAAGAATATCAGAACTTGCATCAAGTATAGACATCAAGTATACACAACTTGCATCACACAGAGATCCTGAAATTATGTACTTAAGTCCAAAGCGAAAATGCCAGCTTATTCCTGCGAAATTCAATCCCATCATTCATATGGTCTCCTGTTTTGATTGCCCAAAGGAGAGCAAAGTGGAATTTTCCAAATGTTTTCATCACATTGGCCTTGGACTTTTATCAGGCTTTTAGCTTCAGCCAAGGAATTGCTTGGACTCAGGTGAAGAAGGAATGTCAGTTTAAAGGCATTGACCTCATCTGGGTGGATGAATGAGTTGGTCTTTTCCGGTCTGGCATTTTATGTCATAATTTGTAAAAAAATGTTATTACTAGTTCCAGAGCTGGTTTTACCAGTGTCTCAGAGTCTTGTTATTTTTATTTTCAGATTGAAACCCTGGTGCTCCCACCTTACATTCATTTAGGGAGGACCAAAGAGATTCTGGACTTCTGTGTGGGGTATTTCTACCACATTAGCCGTGACATGTGTGCTCATGCATACAAGTCTTGACGTCTACAAGAAGAAATGTTAAGTCAAAATTGCTGCTGGGTATACCTTAAAGTTCAAAAGCAACCCAGTTATTTGGAGCTGGTCATATATAATTCCCACCCAGACTGAGGATCGTAGCAGCTTCAAGGCTGCTTGGCAGATTGGTATACCCCAAGCATCATCAAGACCTCAATGCACTTTCTTCATTGAACCCTATCAACTTACCTTAAAGACAATCAGAAATGTTTCTCATTGTGCTAAGAGAGCTGACTGAGAAATGAAGATCACATTCGGATCCAGTCCACCCCGATTGCACACTTTCCTCCTGATAATCATCAACACAGGAACACATCAAGGCTGTGTGCTCAGTTCCCTGCTCTACTCCCTCTGTGCCCGTGACTGTGTAGTCAGACTTTGCTCCAGTGCCATTTTCAAATTTGCAGACCATATCACTGATGTTGCATGAATAATAGTCAATGATGAGTCAGAATACAGAAGGAAGAATTGAATGAATACAGCTGGTTGAATGATGCCAGAACAACAATCTTGCTCTCAACATTAGCAAGACCAAGCGTTATGAATGTTGAATTCTCTAGTTTTATGTAACATTCCCCTCCCCTCCCCTCCTTGCCTCCTTCCTCCACCCTAGTCATCTAACTAGTTCCACAGTTCATCTCATTGTATCCCTTTTGAGATCACATCTTATCTAGCCAACAATGGGCTGACCAGGGCACCTCCTTGCCTGAGGTCATTTGTTGTCGACCCTGATTGTTCCTATTTTCTCACTTCCAGCTCTTTACCTCCCTCCCCACCCCCTGCTATCAGTCTGAAGAAGGGTCCCAACCCTAAACGGCACCTATCCTTTTCCTCCAGTGATGCTGCCTGTGTCGCTGAGTTACTCCTACAATTTGTGTCTATTCAAGGGGCCGATTGTTGACTTCTGGAGATTAGAGCTGGAAATCCATGAACCTGTCTTCATTGACAGTAGGGTACACAAATTGCTGGAGAAACTCAGCGGGTGCAGCAGCATCTATGGAGCGAAGGAGAGACAGTACAATGGTGGAGAATCAACAACTTCAACTCACCGTCCCACTTGACAATTTTTTCGGCGACTGTCAGCATCATTGACTAACGTATCAGGTCACCGAAAAAGACGCGGCGTGATGCGGCCTAATGACATATTGATGTGCGGTGTTTCCTCAAGTGTCGCAACATTCTTTATTTCACCGCTGGATTTTGAAACGTGCAAAATCTTTCGGCGACCCTGATATGTCAGTCAATGATGCTGGCAGTCGCCAAAAAAAATCGCCAAGTGGGACAGGCCCTTTCTGAAGATCTGTCCTGGGCTTAGCACATTAGTCGGAACAGCTTCATGGAACTCGAGCCCAGGCACCAAAACCAAACAGATGACACAAGGACACCACCTGCCTTATCCTACCTGGAAAGCCCTAAACCGCCGCTGCACTGGAGTGAGACATTGCGGACTCAACCTGAAGAAGTCTCGAACTCTGACAAGTGCAACTGTGGAGAGGTACAGACAATGGCCTACCTACTGACTTGCGGCGGAAAGACATGCACTGCGGACGATCTACACAGAGGCACAGATGTGGCACTGGCTGTGGCAAAGCGATGGCAGAACGACGTCTGACACACAAGCAAAAAAAAGGCACATCGATGTAATTGCAATAAAAGTTTACAAACACCTCTACAACCATAGAAGACAGAGGAGGTTTGATATGTCAGTGAATATTCTATTGAACTTCCACAAGTGTATGGTAGAGAGCATTCTGACTGGATGTGTCATGGCCTGATTTGGTAACTCAAATGTCCAGGAATGAAAGACGCTGCAGAAAGTAGTAATCACTGCCATAACAGGTACTGATTTCCCCACCATCGAAATGGTAAAGGAGGGGCTGGCTCAAAAAGGCAACTAATATCGCCAAAAAGGCACCTATATCCACTCAATTCAGGCCACATTCTCATCTCACTCCAGCCCATTAAGGTTTCCAATAGATCCCTTGGGAATAAGGTTTACAAATTCCTCATATGTTGCAAAACATACTTGGCTAATAATTTATGAGTATGATTATGAAAACAAAAAGTGATAAAGGTTTTTAATCCAACTCATATTATGACTTCCAGGGTAGTGATCCTGATCTGCAGATCACGTTGGTCATTGAGATTCAGATGTGCCACGCTAGAAAATAAACTGCCTGCACGACCTGTGTGGTATGCCTTTCTGCCAGCCTGAAATACTCACAAACACAATCTGAAAGAAATTCACTGAGTTATTGTGAATCAAGTTGGGCCTTGAAAAACTGCCACAAACTTTTTTTCTAAGAGGGTGCTGCTCACACAGCTTTCACAAATAGAATAGCCAAAAAATATTTTTTTAATATTCTTGTGGCGTCAGCTGACAGTCAGACCACTTACGGTCAAACCCTCGTCAGTGGTTATGAGGGCTGTCATGGGTTAAGCGAAGTGTCCTGCTACATAAGCAGATCTCACCTTGAGATCAGGGAAGTGTACAGGTAGCTGAGCTCGAGACAACACCCTCGCTCAGCAGCAGCAGCAATGATATTATGTTAGAGGACCAAACTTGCTTATACACCAACCACATAATGTCGGAATAAAGCAACTATTTATTCACCACGTTTGGTGCCGCTACTTTCTTATCTTTCAGAAGATGAAACATGAAGATGGCATATTTCAATTGTTTGTGGATGTTCTACCTACTTTAGGTTTGTTTGGAGAAGTAATCAATGAACAAAAGTAAAGAATCAGAGTAGATAAGCTGAGGTAGGGAAGGACTGTTCAGTCCAATTCTTACTCCAGGTGGCTATGTCTACAGACATTTCCTATTTTACTTCGGAGTCACGTGAGTGACTACGTGAAGACCCCGCCAGCACGCATGCGCGACATATCGTCGAACGCATTGCGGAAGTGACAGTCGGGAGGAGCGTCGCTCCTCCAGCGTAAGTTTAAAAACTTATGGAAGGTAAATCTCACATAGTGGTGAGCGTATGCGACTCGGTGTTTCTTGTTTCCACAGAAAAAACGCAAATGGAGTCGCGAAAATCGAAGAGAGCAGCGGCAAAATCCGCTGCTGTGGAAAGCAGCCAGCAGCGTGCCGTCTCTCCAGAGCTGCAGGTGCTGCCAGCAGCTCCTGACTTCTCGCTGATTAAGACCGCAGGTGCGCCGCGGTTCAGGTGGCAAAACCACCCGGACGTCGGACGGGACTGTTGACTCGGCTGGGTCCGGACCCGTAGACACCCCGTTCGCAGATAGCGACGGCGGGCGTCTTTCCCGCATGGAGCGGATGGTGGAGCAATTGCTCCAGCGTGACCTGCTAAGGCAGGGGCAGAGTCACGGTGGGTCTTCTAGCAGACCCACGGCAGGATCCTATCATGGACTGCCAAATGTCTTACCATCTTCGCAGGGGAGCATTAGAGCTGGACTGACCCTGAAGAGGGGGTCGTGGCTGAACAACCAGCAGTGTTGGGGGTGTCAGAAGAATTATTGGGCATGGTGAACAAGCATGCGGTTCCTACACAAAAAGGACTGCCTATTCACCCAAAGCTGGCAGCCAGTATAAACTATATGGCCACTAACCAGCTGCAGGAGCAAGCCATTAATACCACGGCTGAGAAGTATCTCGCTCCTGAGAATTGCAACTCGCTCAATGTTCCGGCAGTCAACAACCCTATATGGGGGAACATGAGCCCTGCAATAAGAGGCCAGGAGGTAAAGCTTCAGAGGATTCTGAAACTGTTGGCCGCTGGAATAACAGCAGTGACCAGGACTGCTGTCGGGGTTGAGTTACCGGAAGAACTACAAGATGCTCTGGCATTACTGTGTAGCACACAGTTTGAAATCAACAGCTACAGGAAGAGCATTATAAAGCCTGCACTCAATCCCAAACTCGCGGGATTATGCAGGTCAGGTAACACGCAACCGCCAAATCTGCTGTTTGGGGACAACCTCCCGAAGCAGGTGAAAGACCTGGATGAGGAGGCCAAGGCTATAGGCCTGATCAAGGTACCAAGTACCTCAAAATCCCATTACCAGCAGCGGCAGCACCCCTACACATCCACCAGACAGCGGTACTATGACAGACCATCTGGTGGTGAAAGCTCGAAGGCCGGCCCACCTGCACAGCGTTCATTTTTAGACCATGGCCCAGCCCGGCCTTCCTGGAAAATGCGCCAACCCCACAACGCAGCAACACAGCAACAGAAGAAACAAGGGCGGTAACCATGGAGGTAGGTGGGTTACACAAAAAGCTGGAGAAACTCAGCGGGTGCAGCAGCATCTAAGATGCGAAGGAGATAGGCGACGTTTCGGGTCGAGACCCTTCTTCAGACTGGTCAGGTATCAGGGAAATGAGAGATATAGACGGTGATGTGGAGAGATAAAGAACAATGAATGAAAGATATGCAAAAAAGTATCGATGATAAAGGAAACAGGCCATTGTAAGCTGTTTGTGGTGTGAAAATGAGAAGCTAGTCCGATTTGGGCGTGGGAGAGATAGAGAGAGAAGGAATGCCAGGGCCCAAGGGCTGAGGGAGAAGTGGGAAGAGGAGGAGGCTGCCTGGGTTAACAGAATTGAGAAAATTCAATGTTTAAGCCCAGAGGATGCAGACTCCCCAAGCGGAATATGAGGTGCTGTTCCTCCAACTTGCCGTGTTGCTCACTCTGGCCGTGGAGGAGGCCCAGGACCAAGAGGTTGGATACGGAATGGGAGGGGGAGTTGAAGTGCTGAGCCACCAGGAGGTCAGGTTGGTTATTGCGGACCGAGCAGAGGTGTTCGGCGAAACGATCGCCCAGCCTCCGCTTGGTCTCACCGATGTAGATCAGCTGGCATCTGGAGCAACGGATGCAGTAGATGAGGTTGGAGGAGGTGCAGGTGAACCTCTGTCGGACTTGGAAGGACTGCTTGGGTCCCTGAAAGGAGTGGATGGGGGAGGTGAAGGGACAAGTGTAGCATCTCTTGCGGTTGCAAGGGAAAGTACCCGGGGAAGGGAAGAATTGACAAGGGATTTGCGGAGGGAGTGGTCTTTGCGGAAGACAGACAGGGGGGGAGATGGGAAGATGTGGCGAGTGGAGGGGTCACGTTGGAGGTGGCGAAACTGGCGGAGGACTATCTGTTGTATGCGCCGGCTGGTGGGGTGAAAGGTGAGGACCAGGGGGACTCTGCCCTTGTTGTGAGCGGGGGAATGGGGAGAGAGGGCAGTGTTGCAGGGTATGGAGGAGACCCTGGTGCGAGCCTCATCTATAGTGGGGGAGGGGAATCCCCGTTCTCTGAAGAACAAGGACATTTGTGATAACCTGGTGTGAAACACCTCATCCTGGGAGCAGATGCGGCGTAGAAGGAGGAATTCGGAATAGTGGATGAAGTCCTTACAGGAAGCAGGGTGGGAGGAAGAGTAGTCCAGGTAGCTGTGGGAGTCAGTTGGTTTGTAGTGGATGTCGGTCAGGAGTGTATCACCTGCAATAGAGATGGTGAGGTCAAGGAATGGTCGGGAAATGTCGGAAATGGTCCAAGTGTATTTGAGTGCCAGATGGAAGTTGGTGGTGAAATGGATGAAGTCAGTCAGTTGTGTGTGGGTGCAGGAGGTGACACCAAAGCAGTCGTCGATGTAACGGAGGTAGAGGTCGGGGATGGGGCCCTGGTACGCCAAGAACAAAGATTGTTCGACGTGCCCAACAAAGAGGCAAGCGTAGCTCGGGCCCATGCATGTGCCCATAGCTACACCTTGTGTTTGGAGGAAATGGGAGGAGTCAACAGCGAAGTTATTGAGGGTAAGGACCAACTCCGCTAGGCGGAGGAGGGTGTCAGTGGACGGGTATGGGTTGCACCTCTGGTCGAGGAAGTACCGGAGGGCTTTGAGACCATCCTGGTGGGGCATGGAGGTGTACAGTGACTGGACGTCCATGGTGAAGATGAGAGGATGGGGGCCTGGGGAATGGAATGCGTGGAGCCGACGGAGAGTGTCTGAGGTGTCTTGAACATAGGTGGGGAGGGATTTAACAAAGGGGGATAGGATGGAGTCAAGGTATGTGGAAATGTGTTCGGTGGGGCACGGACAGGCAGAGACAATGGGTCTGCCGGGGCAGTCGGGTTTGTGGATTTTGGGGAGAAGGTAAAATCGGGCCGTGCGGGGCTGGGGAACGATTAGGTTTGAGGCTTGGGAGGGCAGGGAGCCGGAGTTGATGAAGTCGGTTATGGTGCTCGAGATGGTGGCCTGGTGCTCGTCAGTGGGGTCATGGTCCAGGGGTAAGTAGGAGGAGGTGTCCGAGAGTTGGCGCGTGGCCTCCGCTTTGTCGAGATCGACGTGCCAGACTACCATGGCACCTCCGTTGTCGGCGGGTTTGATAACCCAGTCTGGGTTGTTACGGAGTGAGTGGATGGCAGTACGTTCGGGGGGGGGAGAGATTGGAGTGAGATAGGGGAGTAGAGAAGTCGAGGCGGTTGATGTCCCAACGCCAGTTCTGTATAAAGAGTTCTAAAGCTGGAGGGCCACGAGGGGGGGTCCACGAGGAGGGGGTTCGTGGGAGACAGGAAAAGGGATCATCAGTGGGGGGGGCGAGGACTTATTCCCATGGAAGAACGCTGTGAGGCAGAGGCGACGGTAGAAGAGCTCCAAGTTGTAGTGGGCATGGAACTCATTGAGGTGGGGATGGAGGGGACAAAGGTAAGACCTCTGCTGAGGACCGACCTTTCGGTGTCGGAGAGGGGGAGGTCCGGGGAGATGGTGAACACGCGGCAAGGATGGGGGTTGTGGCTGGAGGAAGGCAGGTGAGTGGACTGAGGACGAAGCGTTGTGTGGTGGGGGTTGGAGGGTGGTCAGGAGGTGGGGGGGTATGGGGGTTGTGGTGTGGGTGGGGAAGAGCAGGGTTTACATTGTAGGAGGGGGATAGGAAAGACCCAGTGAAATAGCCACTGAGGTCACCGGGGCTGGGGAGACGGGAACTAGGACCCAGTTCCGTTACAAACAGAGTGGTGGGAGGAGTGAGGAACGTGGAGGCTTCAGGCCCACTGCACAGTCCAGTCCGTAGGTGAGGCAACGGCTGCGGGCTGCTGGAGGGCGGTGGAGTGTCGCGGGTCGGCGGGCCCGAAGGTAGGAATCCGCGGGCAGTGGAGTCGGGGTCGGTGGGCGATGCGTGGGTGGTCCCGGTGGGCAGGTG
Organism: Raja brachyura; assembly: GCA_963514005.1. The sequence continues at coordinate 72,211,048 of OY740782.1, forward strand.
GTCAGTGGGGCGGAGGTAGGTGGGTCTGGTTCCCTCAAAAACATAGTATGTTTAAATTCATCAAATGTTGGGGGCGGTTGCACTTGTTTCATCATGTGTGGTGCACTTTCACCTCTGATCCTTACATAATCGGAAGTATTCAGGGTTACAAAATTGAATTTATACACGAACTCCCCACCCCAGTTCAGCATTCGCCTAGCCGGAAGTTCATACTTTCACAAAAAGAAAGAACGGCAGACCATGCTGAACTATTAAGATTAAACAAAAAAGGGGTAATTGAGAAGACTATCAGAGAATCTCAAGAGTTTGTATCAAAAAACAAAAAACAAAAAAGATGGCGGTTGCTGCATCATTATAGATTTGACCGAACTAAATACTTCCGTTCAGTATGCCCATTTCAAGATGGACACATTTGTCACAGCTAAACAGCTAATATCTGAAAGTTACTACATGGCTTGCATTGATCTTAAAGATGCGTACTATTCAGTACCTATACACAAGGATCATAGGAAATACCTAAAATTTATCTGGATGGGACAGTTATGGCTACAAAGCCTTACCCAATGGGTTGTCATCAGCACCCAGGCTGTTTACAAAAATATTAAAACCAGCTTTAGCTTATTTAAGGAAACAAAACCATATTGTTATGGCCTACCTTGATGATATCCTCATTGCTGGTGAGAATTTGGAGATGGCTACATTGGCAGTTTCAGCCACAAAACATCTTTTTCAAAAGCTGGGATTTATCATACATCCAGATAAATCAAAATTGGAACCCTCCACTACCATGGATTATTTGGGGTTCACTATTGACTCTGTGCTAATGTCTATCACCTTGCCACCTAACAAAGTGGTGGACTTGATAGAAACATGCAGAAGCCTCATTGGCATCAGGGAACCATGCATACGGCAAGTAGCCAGAGTGATTGGGAAAATAGTGGCTGCGTTTCCAGCAGCACAATTTGGGCCATTCCATTATCAAAACCTTCAAAGAGCAAAAATCTTAGCTCTCAAAAATCATGCAGGCCATTTTGATAAGCCTATGAAACTACCAGGGAAGGCAAAATCCGAATTAAATTGGTGGATAGGAAATGCTCAGCTTTGTTCTAACCCCATCACTGTCATGAATCCCTCGGTTACATTACAGACTGATGCCAGTGCTAAAGGTTGGGGAGCAACTAATACCACCACAAGTTGTGGAGGCAGATGGAGTGCACAAGAGTTAACCCTATTCAAAACATTAGGGATTCATTATTTAGAAATGCTGGGAGCATTTCATGGACTCAGGGCCTTCTGTTCGGATATGCACCAGTTGCATGTAAGATTACAAATTGACAATACCACAGTGGTGGCCTATATTAATCATATGGGTGGAATAAAGTCAATATCATGTGATGAGTTGGCTAATAATATCTGGCACTGGTGTCTGCAAAGGGAGATTTGGATCTCAGCCACTTACCTTCCAGGTAAGCTAAATACAGTGGCAGACACCAGATCACGTACATTCAACGACAACATAGAATGGATGTTGGATCGGAAAGTGTTTACAGATATTATAGAATGTTATGGGACACCAGATATTGACCTTTTTGCATCCAGACTGAATCACCAACTTCCAACATATGTTGCTTGGGAACCAGACCCAGGGGCAGTAGCGATGGACGCTTTCTCACTACATTGGGGGGATTTGTTCTGCTATGCATATCCCCCCCTTCTGCCTCATCAGTCTTGTGTTGCAAAAAATTAGACAAGACTCCGCAATGGGTGTTTTGGTTGTTCCCGACTGGCCTACCCAACCATGGTTCCCAGCAGTACAGAAGATGGCCACAGAACACTGCATCCGGATAAACAAACGACCTAGTTTGTTGGTACATCCCGTTACAGAGGATAGTCATCCGTGTCAGGACCGCATGGATTTATTAATTTGCAGATTCTGAAAAGGCCATTTCTGGGATACGGACTCTCCGACAGAACGATAAAGCCATCTCAGCATCGTGCAGGAAGTCCACCAGAAGACAGTACCTGACGTATGTCCGGAAATGGGAAGTGTTCTGTACCACGACGAACACTACTTATGAAACAGCCACCATCACGGAAGTACTGGAGTTTCTGGCTACCCTTCACTTCGATGAAGGATTAAGTTACAGTGCTATCAATTGTACAAGGAGTGCTCTATCAAATTATCTGGGCAAAGGGAGTGATCATCTGGCAATAGGATCACACCCATTAGTGTCTAAACTAATGAGGGGAATATTTAACTCCAATCCCCCTAGGCCCAGATACAACCATACGTGGGACATAAGCATAGTCTTGACTGTGTTACGAGGATGGACACCCATAACGGGGCTCACCTTGGACAAACTCACATATAAGATGGTAATGATTATGGCACTTGTAACAGCACAACGGGTCCAGTCCCTACACAAATTAAGTATGGACGCCATGACTATCATCAATGGCAAAATAACTTTTCTCATACAGGGATTGTTAAAACAAGACCGACCCAGTTCATCTGGCCAAAAATTAGAATTTCAGGCCTATCCTGCAGATACTCGACTGCATCGTCACACTTATATTGCAATATATAGAAGTCACTAAGACTCTAAGGGGCACGGAGAGAGCTTTACTTATAAGCCATAAACGGCCTCATCACAAAGTCATGGTGCAAACCATATCAAGATGGTTAAGGGTGGTGTTAGATGCAGCGGGGGTGGATACTAATGTTTTCAAATCTCACTCCACTAGGGCTGCATCTACATCGGCGGCTAGGATGATGGAAGTTCTCATGGACCACATCCTGGCCACAGCTGGTTGGAGCAGTGAAAAGACTTTCCAACGCTTCTATAATAAACCCGTGGCCACTCCTGACACATTTGCAGGGAAAATTTTGAGTTCTGCAAAATAAATTACCCAATGTGGGGATATGTTATTTGGTATGAATAAATACCTTTTTTGTTTTTCAGCACAGTGACATGTCCAAAATACGTTCATCCTCCTTTTCCCAGCATGGCAGTGTGTGAGCATGGACTCGTTCCAGGGCATGAAATCACAGAGCTTTGAAATCTTCACATAGTCACTCACGTGACTCCGAAGTAAAATAGTAAGATTAAATGAGAACTTACCAGTTTGAAGTTTGATCTTTATTTTATAAGGAGTTACGATGAGGGATTACATGCCCTCCGCTCCCAAAACCCTCTATTATAAAGTTCAACTGGTATGAAAGTTCTCTCTTATCTTACTATATTAGTCTACGTTGGTATCTGTGATTTCACACCACTGCTTTGAAGAATGTTGCGCATGCGTGCTGGCAGGGTCTTCACGTACTCCCTCATCGTAACTCCTCATAAAATAAAGATTAAACTTCAAACTGGTAAGTTCTCATTGAATCTTATTATTTTATTTCCAAAAATAATCTTAATTCAAAATATACAAAATAAGAACACTGCAAAAACTCTTCTGCCATTCTCAGCGTTTATACACATTCATTAGTGTTATATTCGGTAGTGTTCGCAACCTATCCTTATACCTACCACCCTTGACACTCGTGTGGCCCCTTGGGTCTGAAACATGCTGACAGCTCTGACATTCTGATGTACTGACATTCTTACGTACAGACAACCTTTAGTCAAGGATGGTCTTGCAGATGTCATTCAAAGTCATCGTAACTCCAAAAGTTTATGATTTGGGCTTTGTTTCTGAGTCATTACAGTGAATATCATATACATAATTTAGCCCTGACAGAAGGCTATGTGCGCACCTTGAGATGCAGCATTGCTTGGCAGACAAGAAAGTTGACAGAGTCAACAGCAAAGGCACATAAATACAGAGAAAGCCAAAACAAATGTTGATCTTTTCAACGCTAAGCTGAAGAAAATATTAGTGTGTCTAGGACTTAGTCAGACAGCCAGTCCTGGTGCACAGCAGTAGCATTTGATTCAATAGAGGTGGCATGAATTAGCATTTTGGATTACATTCTAAATATATTTTGAGGCACAATGTACAATAAGCGCAGTGAGTTGAGGAGGAAAAGGTGATTTTTAACCTTGCATATGCCAGAGCTCATCATCATTGAGAGGTTTTGGCACATCACATCTGACTCGGTGGAATCAATTGGTAGAAATTGATTGGTATGGTTAGTCAGTGTTTCCACTTTGAAGGAATTTTCCCGAAATTAGGGAAATTCTGGTTCTGGCCTGCGGTATGATTTGGGTGAAAAAATATTTATTGCGACCATTTGCGCCTGCGCAGGTGGGGGAAGCCAGTGATGCAGTAGCGACGCAAAAAGATGCTGTATCTCCGCGCGTGCGCAGTGGGCGGAATCAGTCACCACCATTTTCACTGCATCGCCTCGACGCTCCGGGACTAGCTTGGTTAAGTGGGGCCAGGGAATGATATTGCATTGCAGGAGTGGGAGACTGTTTGTTTTTTATCAGGGGTGTCAAACTACCCGCGAAGGGTCCAATCCGGCCTGCCGGATGATTTGGAAAAAAAAGGAGTGCCCGCTTCAATAGTCAATAGACTATAGACAATAGGTCCATTCGGCAAGCACCGCCATTCAATGTGATCATGGCTGATCATCCCCAATCAGTACCCCGTTCCTGCCTTCTCCCCATATCCTCTGACTCCGCTATTTTTAAGAGCCCTCTCTAGCTCTCTCTTGAAAGCATCCAGCCAACCTGCCTCCACCAGCCTCTGAGGCGGGAAATTCCACAGATTCACCACTCTCTGTGAGAAAAAGTGTTTCCTCGTCTCCTTCCTTGGACTCCCCCAACATCTGGAACATGTTTCCTGCCACCAGCATGTCCCAGCCCTTAACAGTCTTATATATTTCAATGAGATCCCCTCTCATCCTTCTAAACTCCAGAGTGTACAAGCCCAGCTGCTCCATTCTCTCAGCATATGACATGGTCGAATGGCCTACTCCTGCACCTATTGTCTATTGTCTATTGTCCATTTGACTGCGGAGGTAGCCGGGACCTTTGGTCAGGAGCCTGAGCGGCAGAGAGAGACGCTTGCCTCGGGCAGCATGCTTGCAGTGGGCGTGATCTCGCTCGACATCTTACTTTGATCCAGCCAACGAAGACAAACACGTTTTCACATCCAAGAAGAAGCAAAGACCAGGACTTCCATGAGCAATGACAGGCTGTCTGCACTTGCCTTAATGCACATTCACTATGACTTTGCCCATGACTTGGACAAAGTGGTAACTAGGTTTGCACAGTTACATTCTCGGAACATGAAACTGGAAAATGTGATTCATGGCTAAATGGCAATATATGATGGTCTGCCAAGAGTGTTGTCAAAGTCTGTGAGAGGAACCCTGAACTGTCTGCTAATCCCTCATACTTTGGGAGCCCAAACAGGGCACTGCAAGAAGAGGTAGAAGTCGGGCCACCTACATCAGTGTATTAGCTGTGGAATGACACAGGCCTTGGACAGCGTTAATAAACTGAGAACTGCCATTAAAGATAAAGTCACACTTTGGGAGACCAAGTGGGCCACTGCAAGAAGAGATAGAAATAGGGCCACCTACATCAGTGTACTGCGGAACGCCACATGCTTTCACAGCATTAACAAACTGAGGACTGCCATGCTAGACAAACAGGTCTGAGGTGCTATATTCGTGGAACCAGGGATGGCATATAGGCTAAAGCCAACAAATGCCCTTGAATTAGTAGAAGTAGTGGTAAATGACAATATACATTCAGGAGCACCTGAATGATTTTGCAGCATCATACCAGCATGCTGAGTGCTGAGTGACAGTGAACTAAGAACTAATTCCAGTCTTGCTAGTCAGCATGGCTCAACAATAGTAACACTGGGTGATTTTTTTTAAATTGTACTTACCATGTTACTCACCTTTATGTGACATTTACCAGGAGCACCTGAATGATTATGCAGCATCATGCCAGCATGTTTGATTGTTTGGTAAGCTATACGATGAATTGTGAATTTTAATGTTATCTATATAATTAAAAGTCTCATCTTGACCACTTCCTGCTTGCACTGCATATTGGTTTTAGAAAAAACGCTACCACTTCCGGCTGTGATTTTTGGCCATCTTACTCAGAGTCCCCCTCTGCTGCGCAGGACAAGACAATTTTTCCCATCGATGAAATATAAAATACTTATTAATGTTTAAAAAATGTTAAGAATCTCTCCCTGTCAATCATGCCATGAAGGCCATGCCCCATCTGGTGGGAGGGGGAGGAGCTAAAAACGTAAGTGTGGGCGTGGCTCAGTCTCTGCAAGATGGGGGGAGGGAGAGGGTCACATCTCCCAGTCTGAGCTGGGAATCTACAGAACACTGAGAATACTGGCCTGTGAATGCCCTTTATGTGTTTTTAAACTGTGCCGTTTGCAACACTGCGGCTTTTGCAACCATGTGTCTTTTGCAACTGTATAAAAAGATGAAAATGTCTAAAATTGATTGTCCACCCTGCTATGGAAACTCAGCAGGATGGTCTGAAGAAGGGTTTCAACCCGAAACGTTACTCATTCCTTCTCTCCAGAGATGCTGTCTGTCTCACTGAATTACTCCAGCATTTTGTGTCTATCTTCTATTGAGTATAGAAGTTGGGAGTTCACACTGCAGTTACATAAGACATTGGTGAGGCCACATTTAGAGTATTATGTTCATTTGTGTTCACCCTGATATAAAAAAAGATGTTGGCAAGCTGGAAATGGTGCAGAGAAGATTGATGAGGATGTTGCCAGGACTCGAGGGCCTGTGTTATAGGGAGAAGTTGAGCAGGCTAGGACTTTACTCCTTGGAGTGCAGAAGAATGAGGGGTAATCGTATAGATGTGTAATCATGAGAGGAATAGATAGGGTAAATAAACGTCTTTTGTGGAAAGGAAATCGGGAACCTGAGGACATAGGTTTAAGTTGAAAGGGGAAAAAATTAATAGGAACCCGAGGCGTAACTTTTTTACACAAAGGGTGGTGGATGGATGGAACAAGCTGCCAGAGGAGGTAGTTGAGCCAGATACTATTGTTCAAGAAGCATTTAGACAGGTACATGAATAGTATAGGTTAGAGGGATATGGGCCAAATGCAGGGAGGTGGGACTAATGTGGATGGGGCATGTTGTTTGGTGTGGGCAAGTTGGGACGAAGAGCCTGTTTCCACACTGTTTGACTCTATTCTGGCTTGCAAGTGGAAGATTTAGGCCAACAAGAGGAAGAGGTGGCATTTCTGTGAAGAACTGTCTTCCTTTTTAATCGCTATATGAAGCAATGAGGGTAAGTAAACCATTTTCATACAATCCAGTAAGCATCTTTAGCAAAGATTTGGGCAAATAATTTTACCATTCAAGCTAAGTGAGAGTAATATCAAAAGAGAGCTCCAGATGTATTGAAAGTACAAAATAAGCCTTATGTAAAAGGTTTGAGAAGACCTTGTTTCAATAGCAAACTTCATTGTGAACAGAGAAATGGTTTATAACTAATTTTGTTTTTATCCTTCTTGGCCGGGACTGTAACCAAATTAGACAATGGACATTCTGCTGTGCAAGTTTCTAACTAAACAAAAGTTAATGGCACTGAAACAGATACATTTTATATTGAATCATCTGGCAGGTCTAATCAATTATCCTCCTTATAGAAAGAGAAAAACATCTTTGTTCAATTGTGTGAAAATGTTTTTAAGCAAGTCCTCATGAGAAGGTGATCAACCAAAACACTGCCTTAAGGAAGAAAAGAAGGTAATGTATTTAAAATAATTATAAAGCAGAGAATAAAAGCTTTTCTACTACCGAGCCAGAATACTGGTAACAACTCAAAACTTCTGCAGGCTTCTGCTGGTCTTACATGCATTTGGACAAAGAGCATGTGGTAACACCACAGATCACAAGAATAATTAGTCCCATTATTTATAACGTGATTTACAGTAAATTATTGTTATTATTTTGCTTAATACTCAGTAGTACATATCATTTAGAATTTTAAGCTGGCTTGATTCCATTTACTCTCCCTAGCAAAATGTGAAGCATGGAATAGACAAATGTCTGAAAAAAATATTCATTATTTTTTTTTTTAAAGGCCATCAGTCAGGTATGCAATCTCATTCAACAAAGACGTAGAGGCTGAGATCAGAGTTTATGATTCAAGGCATTCTCAACTTCCCAAACATAAATATAATAGCTCGGAAGTCAGGATCACAGTGAGTGTTGAGCAGAAGCTCCACACCCAATTATTTGATCTATGTTCCTGTCAAGTTAGGCTTCAGGATAGGTCAGTACTTTGCAAATCTTATCCAAAGGATTATTTCAAACCCTGAGAAAGGTCAACAACTGCAAGTAAAACAAAGGGAAGGCAAAAGAAGCATGAATTACATTGAAAAAATGACTTTGGTGCATTAGTTTAACACTGGAACCTACATGATGTTACTATGACGGACAGCATTTCATGGATGGCACTCCAATAATTCTTATACAAGCATCAGCTACATTTGAACATTTTCTTAATACCTTCAGGACAAAATAGGGAAATTAAACTAAATAATGCAGATGAACATAACATGAACACCTTAACTTTGTAGCAAGGAACCTTGCCCATTTTAGTGCATACTTGTGAGTGACTTTCTGAGGATGTTACAGGGTTATTGAGCAGCAATAGGCAAAGATCTTTGATGATATTCTATGGTTGGGGAATTGCTCAGATTTTGTTGAGCACTCTGTTAGTATGTTCAGCTGAGGATTCTCATTTGGAAACAGAATCCACACTGCTGCTGACCAGATAACTCAAGCACACAAACTCATGGACCAAATCAACCCATTTTACCCCATGATTACAAAAATCAGCACCTTGTAATTAGTATTTTGTGGCCCTTTGAATGGAAAATGTTAAAACTCTTTTGAGTGGAATTTTTATTATTTTTTAAATTCTTCTTCTTCTTTCTTTGCAAAGATAGCCACAATGCTGACCATGCAAAGTAATGCAAATAGTTTACAATGCCCTGTTTTATGCGTCTCATAAACCATCAGTCAAAGCATATTAAATTCCCATTGATTCAGCAAGGTGGTAATTATCTACTTACAATATGGATGAATGGAAAATGCAGCACAAATGCCCAGGCACTTTTATGATATTAACATCAAATACAGGAAGCACTATCATTATTTTGTTGCTGAATATGTTTTTGGTATCCTTTGTAAAAAAATAAGTTTCAAAATTAGTCTTCTGTCCCTAGCAGCTAACACTGCTTTGCAGAGTATATGGCCAGCTTGGATGATAGGTTGATGTTTATTCATGGATAAAAAGCCAGGTGAATACGTTTAACTTTTATCATAGAGATTTTAAAAAAGTTGACAATTACTGAGCTTGATATCTTGACTAATGTTATTTTCTCATTGATGTTGAGGTATGACATAGGCTGCTGGGTAGCCATCAACAATATTTCACCCTGCAACAAAAGTTAAAATTATCCTCACTGAAACCTGAACTATAGCTTAAACTGCAGATATAAATAAAATGAAGAATTAACCTCTCTACGAAGCCAAGCCAAAACCCCTTACATTTGCAGACCGTGAGATTTATTACTGCTTAATTCCAGACTTGCTAGGGTTGATCAAGGGCTTATGTTGACAGTTCAGGTCTCCCATGTGTTTAATATAACGCTGGGTCATGCCAGGGATTGCTTTGAATTTGTGCTACTTCTCTTGTGACAATTAAATAACCATGATGCAAATCTAAAAGGGTAAATAAAAATAGAGAGTGTGGTGAGATTTGTTTTTTTAATTAGATATAAATCTTGAATGAGTATGTTCAGAAAGGGTTTAACAAAGTCAAGATAGTAAATTGCTGCATATCCTTCTGAACCTTCTGAATTTTGTAGTCGGCAGGGCTGCATATCTGCCAACTTCGACAATTTTACATTTTTTATCAAGCCAATTTACCTACAAACCTGTACGTCTTTGGAGTGTGGGAGAAAACCGAAGATTTTGGAGAAAACTCACGCAGATCACAGGGTGAACATACAAACTCCATACAGACAGCACCCATAGTCAGGATCGAACCTGGGTCTCTGGCACTGCATTTTGCTGTAAGGCAGCAACACTACCGCTGTGCCACCATGACTGCCATATAATCTTTGCTCTGATATCTCAACAGATATCAAACACGTTTAACCTATTTGGGATTTGCACCACCTCCATCCTCTCTCAGAGTAAAATAATATTCCAAATAGCCCATTTAAATATCTTCCACAAGATCAGAAGGATTTAAAAAATGATAAGATGTCAGCAGAATAAAAATAAATTATGTGAATATGAATCTCTAAACAAAGATATTTGAAAATCAACAGTAAAACAATATGATGCCTGGGAACTTTAATTTGACGTAATAGTGTGCAAATAAATAAGACAGATGATAGATAAACTCTTGCTAAAAGACTACTGGACTTCCTCACTGACAGACCCCAGTCAGTGCAGGTTGGAAACAACACCTCTAACATCATATCTCTGAGCATCGGCTTCTCTCAGGGCTGTGTCCTGAGTCCACTGCTGTTTACCCTGATGACCCACGACTGTTGTGCCAGGTTTAGTACAAACCACATCATGTAGTACGCAGATGACACAACAGTGGGCCTCATCCAGGACGACAATGAACTGGCTTACAGGGAGGAGGTGAAACAACTGGTGGACTGGTGCAACACAAACAATTTGATCCTGAATGTTGAAAGAGCAAAGGAAGTCATCGTCGACTTCAGGAAAAACCGGCACAGTCACACACCACTTCACATTAATGACAGCGATGTGGAGTTGGTCAGTAGCACTACGTTCCTGGGGGTGCAGATCACTAACAGTCTGACCTGGTCAGAAAACATCATATCATTAGAGCGCAGCAACGGCTGCTCTTTTTGCGCCGGATGAGAAGAACTCACCTCCCCCATCCCGTCCTCACCACTTTCTACAGGGGTACCATAGAGAGCATTCTGACCAGCTGCATCTCTATCAGGTTTGGGGACTGTAAAGCCTCCGATTGGAAGTCCGTGCAGAGAGTGGTGAGGACAGCTGAAAAAATTCTCGGGACTTCTCTCCCCTCAATCGGGGACATTGCGAGCAAACGTTGCTTGTCTAAGGCCAGTATTATAAAGGACCCCACACATCTTCATCATGGACTGTTCACTCTGCTGCCCTCGGGCAAAAGATATCATAGCATATGGAGCAGAATGGCCAGGTTTTGCTGCAGCTTCTTCCCCCGAGCCATCAGACTCTTGAATGCCATATAATGGGCCACCACCATTATCTATTTTATCTTTTTATCCATTTTATCTTTTTATCCATTTTATCCTTCCGTTATTTTTGTGTTGCACGGGGAGCCAGATTCAATGAAATTTAGTTTAGAATTGCGTTTACTGATGTATTTCTGAATGACAATAAAATTTTGATTGATTGATTGTTGTCATATCATTCCCTTGATGAAGAACTAGGTGGAAAGGCAATAGACTGGATTGGAAGGGCTGACATGTCAAGCTTTGGGATAAACTGTCTAAAACATCATCCAAAAGTTTGTTTATTAAAAAAGAAAATAGCACTTTTTTTTGCATGCTATGTAATATGAAGCTGGATTTTCAAGGTTTACTTACGGTGAAGCTTCTTCAAGTGAAAAAACATCATCAGCACCACATTGGATTTTCTGAGCAGATACTGTGCAGTGTTTTCCGACTAACATTTGGAAACAGTGAAAAATTGGTGCATGAATTTTAACATGCATTGCCAGCACGTTCAGCCTACCAGTAGTTGCACTTGGAACTCAACTCACAATTTAATTCTCTAAATCCATTCTCTTATGGACATTAAAAGGCTGAAAGCCTCCGGGGAAATACAAAGGAATTACAATCTGTATTTATCCATTTGTATCACATTTGGCTGAATGCCACAGAGGGAATGTCTCATGCCCCATTGAAAATCAGTATGTTGACCGTCTGCAACCAGTGCAGCCAGGCACCCTTAATCTGTGGAGGTCACCATAGCAACTAGTTCCACACTCTCAAGCACACCCTGGATATAAAAGTAGCTGCATTAAAACAGTTTTCCTTTTTGTAACTGCAACTTCAGTAGATAAAACAAATGGGAAAGTTAACAGCTGGGGCAATTGACAGAGTGAGAAATAATGTTTGGTAGAAAAGGCAAGCCCACCGCTGATCTGAAACGGCTCTTTATCATTGAATCATTGCTTTGTCCATTGAAATGTACAATGATTGTGGTGTGCAAGCATGGTACACAATGTTGAGTGATGTGTACATCACAAACGAGATGTACGATGAAAAGAGGTTAGTTTAATTGTGCATGCTTTAGTCTGTTAACTGAAGCTTCTTATTAATTGTTCTTGTTTCTTGATTGTGATGCTTAATTATTAAACATTTCAGTTACACTAAATCACATTCCCACCACCACCCCCTTTCCCCCCTTTATACCAGAACATCAAGTCTTCAATTCATAAAGCCTTAATACTATGCAGCTGAAAACATTCAAGCAGATAACTATCAGGTGATTTCTCAAGATGATAGCCACGATTTCATCAACATTCCTTTCAGATGACACATCAAGCTTCTTCACACTAGTTCAGATAATGAGATGCAAACATTAGAAATCTTACATTGTTTTTACTGACAAAGTCCCAGTAGTACCAATTGCACCAATGTGAAATATGACCAGCCACAGGTACTGAACAGAGTTGCGACGTGCAGCTGGTCAACTCACTTGTACAGTAAGACTGTGGAAGTGGAGAAACATTCTCTTCTGAAGAGATTAGTGACCCCAGTGGAGTATTGAAACTGATCTAGATAAGTAAAAGATTATAAATCTACTTGACAAAACAGAGTAAAGGTAACAAAAGTTCCAGAAACATGCTAATTAATGCTATTTATAAGAGATAACTAGTTTACAAAACGCCTACAACAATTTTCACATATTCCAAAGATCATTATTACTCATGAAGTACATTAGTAACCCTAATAATGCAAGAAAAGCAACAACCAATTAAGCATCCAATAAAGTCTAGAGACAGCAAGAAACTGCTGGTGCTGGGAACTTCTTATGATTTTGATTTTTTTTTAAAACAAAAGTGCTGAAAGAATTCAGTAAGTCATTATCCGTGAAAGGAATGGATGAATTACGTTTTGGGTCAGGAACCTTCTTCAGACTGGTGGAGTGGGAAAATGAAATGTGGAAAAGAAGGGTGAGGTGAGGAAAAGACTGTTGAGTAATAGGTGGATATGGGGTGGAGTAATTAGCAGAGAGGTGGAGATAATGACAGAGGCCAGTGAGACCAAAGTGTGTCAGATAAGGAAAGAAGAAAAGTGAAATGTAAAGCCAGAGGGAAGGATGTGGGTGGATGGGGAAAGATTGGATAAAAAGAAATATACGCTCGGAGATGGGAGGTTAGTGTCTGGAGGGAAATGAGCACGGTGACTGGCTGGAAGGGATATGAATAATGTTGAATTGGCCAATTCTAAATAATAACTTGCCCCCCTCTGCTGTCTTCACCTCTCCTTCTACTGCCACACCTCAACCCTGCTATGTACACATTTCTCCCACCACCTGGAATGTATCATTTCTGACAGCAACATGGTCCCTCAGTAGTTTATCATCAGTTTTACATAAGAAAAAAATCCCCAGTGATTCATTTATCCATGGGCTGCATTTTGTTTGCCCAAAGTTTAGGTAAGCTGCTGACTATATGTGATGTGGCAAAGTATTCTGAAAAGTTAAGGTATTGATGTGATCCATTAACACTTATTGCAGATTTAATGTGCCCTTAATATGGAAGGTGTAGTCATAGCAAACAATTTGATACATTTATTAATTTGATTTTTTAAATTATGATTTTGCTTTCTTAGGTTTTGTTCCAACTGTAGTTCCAGATGTAGTTTGAGCATTTCGTTTTAAAAAGATTCACAGTATAAATGATTACACTAGATTACAACGGATGTGCACCCCATTTCTCCCTCCCCCTCTTCCTCCCTTATACCCTTTGGCCTTGTATTTCATGCCTCTATTCTTATCTCACAGCAATTTGTCTCCTTTTCATCTCTGACATTTGTCCATCCATTAATTAAACACCTCCCCCCTCCACCCCCCCTCTGTCCACCCATCCTTTGCCAGGCAGTTTCCAGCCAGAAAATCTATTGACATATTAAACCTGTTCACGTTGCACAGGTTCAAAAGTGGAGTATGAATTTGCTGAGATTTCATGAGGAAAATCTATATACAGTTTTTCTGCACCAGGTTAGATTTGCAGCAAAGGTTTTGAGTCCCTTTATTACAAGGATGAGTTTACAGCTGAGAGAATGAAAGACAAAAGTAAGATTAAATCAGTTATTTTAAAAGCTTTGAGAAAATGGTTCTAATTTGATAGTGAGTAATTAAAAATTGCTAATTGTTTATACTTTTAATGGTTCAGCTTTGACTGATCTGATTACCTCTGAATAGTCAGGGCCATTCAGAAGCATTCAAAAAGCTTTGGGAGGAAAAAGAGGAATTTATGTGGTGAAAGTGTAGTGAGGAAAAGGTAAGGTTGGGGAATGATTCAGGCAAAGATCAGTGGTGGGAATAATTATGATCGGGGGAGTTCAAGGTTTGGGGTGGGAATTGAAAGGATGAGGGGAAATTTAATAAATTGGTGATGGGGATCATTGGGATGCAGGCAGAAGACTGCAGAGCTGGCAGTGTTGGAGCTTACATGAAATAGGAACATGATTGGGACGGATGACGGAGAGTCTGAAGTCAATGATCTGTGGCATTTTGGTCTGAAGAGGTGTGCACTTTACGAGTTTGCTTTACTTCAGATCCACTTTACATTCAGCATTCTGGGGTTGATAGGGCAAAACTGTCTCTACACCCAGTTAGTTGCCTATGATGTTGAACATCTGAAGGACAGGAACCCCATAAATGTCGAGCCTCTGCCCAGTGTGAAGCACGGACTCCTTCCCTATGGGAACACCCCACATGTTGTATCTTCATCAAATAGGCTGACAAAGCCATGCGTAAAGACATGCAAGAATGTCCAAAAGTAGTTCTGATGTTCACCCAAATATAAAGCTTCAATTTAACAATGTTAAGTACTGGTAAGATCTTGTGCATTTGGAGACAACAGTATCAAACCCAATAAATGTTAACATTTAATATTATCTGGAGTCGGGTATGAAGAATCATCATTTCCATCCCCTCCTCGCCATTGCCCCTTCTAATAATGCATCTCTTCAGAGTGATCTTCTACTTGTGAATGCTTTCATGCACATGTCCTAGATTTACATTCCCAAAATGCCAATACTTTAGAAAGTTGGAGGAGATTCTGAGGTTGGCTGGAGGCTGAGGTCGGAAATGCTGCCAAACTAAGTTTGTACATGTTGCCAGACAAACAATCATGATTTGTAACTGAATAAGTATTGAGCCACACAGCAGCATTGCAGACATCTCCAGAATGTTCATTCCTGAAATTTACTCTGGTGGTTATTGCCCAGCTGCAATCAACCTTGGATTTCAATTAGGTTTCTTAAAATCAGATAATTGATATCCATATAAGAAATTCTACTCATTACTTTACCAGCCTTTGCACTGACTGGGGTTGATTGGTTTTACTTTCTCTCTCCCTTTGCAGAAAAAAAAAGTATTTTTTAAATTTCTTGTCTCCTTTGTGCTTTCAAATTATTAACATAAAATGTTGCAGGTTAAACATAAATGATCTTAAGTGATGGCATCACGGTGGCGCAGCGGTAGAGTTGCTGCCTCACCGCGCTTGGAGCGCAAGAGATCCCGGTTCGATCCCGACTACGGGTGCTGTCTGTACGGAATTTGTGCGTTCTCCCCGTGACCGTGTGGGTTTTCTCAGAGATCTTCAATTTCCTCCCACATTCCAAAGACATACAGGTATGTAGGTAAATTTGCTTGGTCTAAATGTAAATTGTGCCTAGTGAGCTCACAGGTCCCTGGTGGGAGACTGCTTTTCGGAGCTTTTTTTAATTTTTTGTCCAGTTAAATGTAGTTGTTCGTGTTTTTTTTGTACTGTTTCTAACTGTGTATATGTGGGGGATGGGGGGGACTTTAAAAATCTCTTCCCTGCACGCGAGACCCGACTTTTTCCCTGTAGGGTCTATAATCTGGCTCATCATCATCTGTAATTCGTCCAACATCGGTGGTGTCATCTACGAACTTGAAGATGAAATTTGCACTATGTCCGGCTACACAGTCATGAGTATAGAGTGAGTAGAGCAGGGGGCTGAACACGCAGCTTTGAGGTGCTCCAGTACTGATTGTTAATGAGGAAGAAATATTTCTGCCAATTCAAACTGACTGTGGTCTGTGGATGAGATTGAGCATCCAATTGCAGAGGGATGTGTGGAGACCCAGTTCCCCAGGATAAGGGGGAATTCCTTTAGGACCGAGATGAGGAAAACATTCTTTACACAGAGAGTGGTGAGTCTCTGGAATTCTCTGCCACAGAAGGTAGTTGAGGCCAGTTCATTGGCTATATTTAAGAGGGCGTAGATGTGGCACTTGTGGCTAAAGGGATCAGGGGGTATGGAGAGAAGGCAGGTACTGGATACTGAGTTGGATGATCAGCCATGATCACATTGAATGGCAGTGCAGGCTCAAAGGGCCAAATGGCCTACTCCCGCACCTATTTTTCTATGTTTCTATGAGCTTGGTAACCAGCTTGCAGGGGATAATATTGAACACCGAGCTATAGTCTATAAACAACAGCCTGACGTAAATGTTTTTATTGTCCAAGTGGTCCAGTGTGGAGTGGAGAGCCAGTGAGATCACATCCTCTGTTGACCTGGTGTGACAGTAAGCATACTGTAGTGGGTTGGAGTTGAGGCAGGAGTTGATATTCACCATAATCAATCTCTCAAAGCACTTCATCACCACAGACGTTAGTGCCACTGGTTGGTAGTCATTGAAACACGTCACCTTAAGGGCCTGTCCTACTTAGGAGACTTTTCAGCAGACTGCCTGCGACCTTCAAGCTGGAGGCACACGCCTGAAAAACCGCGAACTGGAACGCCGATCATCTGAGTGGAACACACACACACACACACACACACACACACACACACACACACACACACACACACACACACACACACACACACACACACACACACACAGGCGGGGGCCAGGGAAAGCGGGGGAGCGCTGTCTGAAATTCACACTGTGCAAAGCCAAGGTGATACAGACACACACCGCGATGAACAGGAAGGTTAAAGACGGCTAGCACAGTGTACGGTGAGTCCTTTAAAAGAGTAGGGGGGAGGGGAGAAGTGGGGGGGGAAGGAATGGAGACACTTTTAAGAAGCCAAACAACTTTTAATTAGCGAGAGATACAGAGCTGCGAAGTTTAGCGGTAATTTAACATTACCGGTCGGTTTTCCTTGGTTCTGAAAACTCGTGCTTACGTTTTTTTTCCCCCAATGAGCCAATGAGATGAACTAAAACTGCCTACAGCTGCCTCGACTACCTACAACGATATGGCGACCCCACTACCACTGCACCTACGACTACAAAAGTATCGATTTTCTCCATGGCGACCAATCTTTGGTCGCAGAAAAATGTTCAACATATTGAAAAATTTGCTGTGACCATACTGAGGCCGTGACTAGTTCCCAGAACGTGGGAACTCCTCTCGACCATGAAGGAGACTCACCAGAGACCGACAGCGAACATGTGGCAACCATGTGGCGATCATGAGGCGAGCGCAGAGTCTCCTGCACTCGCCTAAAACGTCGCCTAACAGGTATTATTGACGCCCTCTTAAAGCAGGTGGGAACCTCAGACCTCAGTACTGAGAGGTTAAAATTGTCTGCAAAAACCCCAGACAGTTGGTCTGAGAACTCGATCGGGCATACCATCAGGTCCAGGCACTTTCTGAGGGTTCACCCCCCTGAAGGATCTTCTGACGTCGGCTGTGACTGTAATACCATCAGATGTGACTGATGTGCATTCCCGAGCGTATGGGGGCTCGGGAATGCACATCAGTGTTCTCCCTATCAAAGTGTGCATAGAACACAATGAGCTCATCAGGGAGTGATGCTTTGCTGACATTGAGCTGCCTCCTGGTTTTGCCTTGTAGGAGGTGACGGCATTCAAACCATGCCACAGTTGACGAACATCCCTCATCCTTCAGCTTTGAGCGGAAATCCCTTTTGTCCTTTTTGATGGCCTTGTCAAGGTTGTTTCTAGACCTCTGCGTCACCAGTCTACAGAATCCAAGCAGTCCTGTAGTGTTCCTCTGCCTCCCCAGACCAGCTCTGTGCAGTCCTCTGGGGGTGCACTCTTCAGTTGCTGCCTGCTGAAGCAGCACTGCTGAATGGTCAGATTTCCCAAAGTGAAGGCGAGGGATAGAGCGATAGGCATCCTTGATGGTCGTATAGCAGTGGTCGAGAGTGTTTGGTCCTCTAGTGCTGGAGGCGACATATTGGTGGTAGCTTGGGAATTATTTTTTCAGGTTGGCCTTGTTGAAGTCCCCGGCTATGGTGGTAAATGTTTTGAGGTACGCTGTCTGGTGCTTGTTGACCATGGCGTGCAGCTCCTCCAATGCTAGACGGACATCTGCCTTGGGTGGGATGATGGAAGTGACCGCGGTCAGGATGATGGAGGTGAATTCCCTTGGAACTTCACCGTCAGATGTTCCAGGTGCGGAGAGCAGGAGTTAGACAGAACTGCCTCATCTGAGCACCACGAAGAGTTGACCATGTAGGATAGTGTTAATGTGCAGGGATTGCTGGTCAGTGTGGACACAGTGGGCCGAAGGGCCTGTTTCCGCGCTGTATCTCTAAACTAAACTAACTGATGATTTTAAGGAACCGGAGAAATCAAAGTTAAGGCTGCAAGGTGCAGAAGCTCGGAGATGCAGAAACATCAAATGAAAAACAAGGAGATAAAGCTGAAGAGGAAAGAAGCATCAACTATCGGTACAGTGAGAAAACAAACTACTGGAGGAGCTCAGCCGGTCGGGGGGGGGGGGGGGGGGGGGGGGGGGGCGAACACGACTTCTTCATCAGTCTGAGGAAGGATCCTTAGCCAATACGTCGTCTGCCCATTTCTCTCCACAAATGTTGGCTGACCTGCTGAGTTCCTCCAGAACTTTGTTGCTCACCCAATATTAGAACATCTGCAATATCTCCTGTCTCCAACTATCCATAATGCTTACCAAAGAGTCACAAGGAACTTTAAGTGCTATGGGTGGATTATTTTTGTTTTATTAATCCCTGTACTTTGGTATTACAGGACATTCTTTCGTGATTGCAAAAGCATAAATTTGGCTGTAATGATCTGTAGATTATTTCTATATGTTCTCGCACTACCCCTTGGGCCTTCATTAAATTACACTTTTCTATTTGTTGTAGGCCACATAAAGAACATGGACCATAAAGCGTAGGAACAAACTATCCAACAAAAAATGATCCGTTGAAGTTTCTACTATACTTGGCTTGCCCAATTTGATCTAACAACCTTGATTAACATCTTCTGCATAGTTCTCCCTCATGTGTTTATTAAGATTCTCTTTAAATGCTGCTGTTATATTCACCTCAATTACTCAAGTGATAACAAGCCCCGCAATCTAACCACTTTTCAATTAAAATATAATTCTCACAATTAATCAGTGAATGTGTTTTGGTATTTTGCCATTTTGTATTTGTGTCTTTTTTCACCTATCTTTTTTCACCTTCTCCACCTATCAAACTATGTAATAATTTTAAAGAGCTCTATCATGTCACCTCTCAGCCTCCTTCACTCCAGTGAAAACTGATCAAGCCCTCAGGGAACAATTTTCACACAAAAATATCTGCTTGAATGACCTGGCCAAGGCAACAACATTTAAGTGGTAGCTGGACAGGTAATTGAATGAGCAGAGTGTAGAAGGATATGGAAGTGTAGAGACAATAGTCAGCTCTGATGCGATGGGTTGAAGGACATGTTTCTATGCTGTACAAATTTATTGTATGACTATCAAATCTCTCCATACAACTCAAGCCCTCATTCCAGATAAACAAAGATCTTCGAGCGGAGCAAGATGGTCCACTCCTGCAGAATCCAATGGACTGACGTGTAGTACGCAACGGAGCGTAACTTCCGCCATTTCAGTAATCCCGACCCGACTTCAGTTATGCCTCTCGAGGTGTAATCAGCATTACGGGGGAACACATTTGCGTTTTTTCAAATGTTTTAACTGTTTTTTTTTTTTCCTTCCAATCGCATGAGGGCCACCATACAAACTAACTAGGTTGGGGATGTCACCCAAGTATGCAAGGATCTAGTCTGGGCCAGTATACCATCAATTAGACAAACTACTAAGGTGATTGGCAAGATTGTAGCACTTTTTCCAGCTGCCCAATACGGACCTTTGCATTATCAAAATTTGCAGAGAGCCAAGATCTCAGTGTTAAAACTGAACGCTGGACATTTCGATAGACCAATGCAGCTGCCTCTCAAGGCACAGATTGAGTTACAATGGTGGATTGACAATATTTATGACTCACTTAAACCCATCATTTTGCCCAATCCAATGGTATACTTACAAACAGACGCAAGCTCCCATGGCTGGGGAGCTACGGACAACTACTCTAGTTGTGGGGGCAGATGGGACACCCTTGAATCCACCCTGTTGTTGTCACAAGGGACAAACTATTTGGAGATGCTAGGAGCATTTCACGGACTTTGAGCTTATTGTTCTAACCTTACTGATGCTCATGTCCGTCTCCAAATAGATAATACCACTGCGGTGGCATATCTAAACCATATGGGTGGTACCAGGTCAGTTTCATGTGATGAATTGGCAAATACAATTTGGCTCTGGTGTGTTCGATGGAATATTTGGATTTCAGCTACCTATTTACCAGGTCAGCTCAATACAGTGGTGGACACCAGGTCACGCAAATTCAATGACAACATCGAGTGGATGTTGAATCCCCAAATATCCGCTAAAATTACAGCCAAATTTGGTGAACCGGATATCAACCTCTTTGCGTCACGGTTGAACCATCAGGTACCAACATACGTTTCGTGGGAACCAGATCCTGGGGCAATGGCGATGGATGCGTTCTCGCTGGACTGCGGGAAATGGGTTTCTATGCATTTCCTCCATTTTGCCTCATCTGTCGGGTGTTGCGGAAAATCCAGACAGATGCTGCTAAGGGCATTCTTATCATACCCGACTGGCCTACGCAGCCATGGGATCCAGTGGTCCTTGATATGATCAGTCAACCTTGGGTCCTCTTAGAGGATTACCCACAATTGGTAACAAACCCTGTGTCAGGGGAACCACATCCCTGCCACAGTCATCTAAACTTGTTGGCTTGAAGGTTCTGCACAGGCCATTACTGCGGTATGGCCTATCATCTAGAACAATGGATACCATCGGAGCGTCATGCCGGGAGTCCACCAGGCGGCAATATCTCACACACATCCGGAAATGGGAAACCTACTGTGGCCGCTCCCACATTGCATACGACGCTGTAACCATAACCAACGTATTGGAATTCCTGGTGGGGTTGCACCATGTGAACATCTGAGCTACAATGCCATCAACAGCGCCAGGAGTGCGCTGTCATTCTACCTCAATATTGAGGTAGGATCCAACAGGCTGGTGTCCAGACTCATGCGGGGAATATTCAATTCCAATCCGCCCAGACCACGTTATAACATCACCTGGGATATCGGGAAGGTATAAACCCTGCTCAGGACGTGGTCACCCATGGAGGGGCTTGACCTGGACAAACTCACCCTGAAGCTGGTGATGTTACTGGCTCTGACTTCAGCGCAGAGGGTACAGACACTCCACAAGGTCCGGATCGACAGGATGATCTCTTCCCCTTGCGGAAGTAATCTTCTTCATAGATGAATTACTCAAGCAACATAGACCTGAGTACACAGGGCTGCAGCTGAAGTTCCCGGCATACCCCGCTGATGCAAGGCTATGTTTAGCCACCCATATCCGTCACTATGTGAAAGTGACGAGAAAACTGAGGGGAATGGAGAATTGCGATGAGGGATTTCGTGCCCTCCGCTCCCAACCCTCGATCATAAATCAACTGGTAATTAGAGTCTCTTCAATCTTACTATACCAAGTCATTTCTCTGTTGTTGTTTCTGTGATTCCACACTGCTACTTTGAAGAATGTCGCGCATGCGTGCTGGCGGGTTCTTCACGAAATCCCTCATCGCAACTCCTCATAAAATAAAGATCAACCTTCGAACTGGTAAGTTCTCGTTTAATCTTACTATTATATATAATATATATGCACACATATATACATGTGATATAGATGCATATAATTATATAATACACACACATACATTTTTTGCATTTCTTATATATATAAACACATATATATTCATTATATATATATATATATATATATGATGCATATATATATATATATGTGTGTGTGTGTGTGTGTGTGTGTGTGTGTGTGTGTGTGTGTGTGTGTGTGTGTGTGTGTGTGTGTGTGTGTGTGTGTGTGTGTGTGTGTGTGTGACATACACCTAAAATATATAAGACACATATATATATTCTCTTGTTTCTTTCTTGTGATCTCTAATTATTTGTTGAGCAACCTTTTTCTTTCTTTCTTTCTTTCATTCATTCATTCAACCTATATGAACTCTCCCTCTATGAAATCCTAATATTGTGAATAAAATATAAATGAATACAAAGGCTGACGGGACAGGATCAAGGGTTTGGTTTAATCCAGGGGTCGGCAACCTTTTTTGCATATCGTAACTATTGCAACTTTTAAGAAACATTTAGACAGGTGCTTGGATCGGACAGGTATAGAGTACAGTCATAAGTTCACAACACGATGGTAGCCTGAAATTTGGCAAAATTGTCTGCAATTTGGTAATCACGCGCTGAGAAGCTTTGTTACAAAAAATGGGAATAGATAACATTGCACTCAATAAATTCGGAAACGTATTGACATTAAGGTGTAGGAAGGAACTACAGATTCTGGTTTAAACCGAAGAGAGACACAAAAAACTGGAGAAACTCAGCGGGTCAGACAGCATCTCTGGAGAAAAGGAACTGGCAACGTTTCGGGTCGAGACTCTTCTTCTGACCCACTGAGTTACTCCAGCTTCTCGTGTCTATCCTTGACATCACGGTACATCATTGTGAAGATTGAAGAACTGCCCTAAGTTATGTCTGATCCAGCATATAGAAGATATGAGGATTTGTTAGGGTCGCAGGTAATCCTTTAGCAAGGAAAATCCGTCAACCCTCTGCAAGATTAGCTCGGTCTAAAACGCCAGATAAAATATTCGGTGGGGGGGGGGGGGGGGGGGGGGGGGGTGTAATGTACAGGAGATGAATCGCAGACGTGCCTCCAAAGTAATTCCGTTAGTTTTAATTACCACAGTCTTTCTTACTATTGTTAGAGCGCTTATAAAGAAGAGGTGCAGAGGTGCCTCCAAAGTAATTCCGATAGTTTTAATCACAGCAGTCTTTTTTACTATTGTTAGAGCGCTTATATATTTTTCAAAAGCAATTAAAGTGTGGAACTGCTGCATTTACGAAGAACCCTGCACTTATAGCGGAGCAGTACGCTCCGCTTGTAGATGTCGACCCATGGCAGAAGCCGGTTACGGGAATGTCACTGAAGATTACCCATCAGCTACTACGGCTTTTTCGTGGAGTGAACCATCTTGCTCTGCTCTAAGATCTTTGCAGATAACTTCCTTGCAAATATTTTCTGCACATAATAACTTCCTTGTAAATCTTTTTTACACACAATGTGTGGTCTAAGCAAAATGTTGAAAATTTGTAACATGATGGTGATGCGCCAACTCTTATGCTCAATGCACCAGCCACCATATATGTTGTCTTCACCACCCTTTCTTCCTAAGTTGCCACTTTCAGGGAATTATGTACTTGTATGTCATAATCTCTCGGTTCAACAATACTCCCCTGGGTGCTGCCATTCGCTGTGTCTATCCTACTCTGGTTTAACATGCAAGAAACACATCACTCGACACTCTATCTGTATTCAAACGCATCCGTTATTTCCTTGCTTACCTTCACAGTTGAATAAGATGACCTTCTTCATTGTCTACTGCACCATCAAATTTGGGTCAAGTCACTCACATTCTCATCCAAATTATAATTATAGATGATAAACAGCATAGGACCCAACACTAATCCCTGCCAGACACCACTGGTCATAGCTCTCCAATCTGAATAACAATGCTTCATTACCTCCCTATGCCTCCAAGTTAATTTTGCAAATGTTCAACCAGCTCACCCTCTATCCCATGTCTACTAACTTTTAGACCAGCTTACTATATGGAACATAGACACAAAATCCTGGAGCAACTCAGGAGGTCAGTCAGCCAGCATCTCCGGAGAAAAGGAATAGGTGACGTTTCAGGTCGAGACCCTTACCATACTTTTACTATAAAATTACAATTACAATTACCATGACAAAAAAAATTCCCAATCTGACCTTTCTGTCCTGGGCCTCCTCCATTGTCGGAATGAGGCGCAGTGCAAATTGGAGGAATAGCACCTCAGATTTTGCTTGGGTAGCTTACACGCAAGCGGTATGAACATTGACTTCTCTTAAGTCAAATAGCCCTTGCTTTCCCTCTCTCTCTCCATCCCCTCCCCCTCCCCAGTTCTCCCACAAGTCTTACTGTCTCTGACTACATTCTAACTCAGCCCTGCCCACTCCCCTGACATCAGTCTGAAGAAGGGTCTCGACCCGAAAAGTCACCCATTCTTTCTCTCCAGAGAAGCTGCCTGTCCCTGCTGAGTTACTCCAGCATTTTGTGCTTACCATATCTAACCTGATCAACAACCTTGTAAAAATTAATTGTCTGGGTTCTATTTATTTCATCAAACTGTTCAGTAAACATTTCATTATCTTACTTTCCAGCAAAGTTAAGCTTGCACAATCGAGACATGACTCCCTGTTATCCAGTAATAGTCAGAAAGCTGGCAAAAAAAACCTAATTTCACTGGAATGGAATGGAATTAGATGTGATGACCTGAAGGGGAAAACAAATCAACTTTCTGCCAATATAACAAAACAGATTATCTGAATATTGAAATATTCCCATTGGAGAAGACGTTACAAATTGGCTGTGGTGTTTCCTACATTCCAACAGTGAATTGACTTCAAAAGTACTTAATTGGGTGTTAAGTAATTTGGAATATCTTGGAAGGTTCTGCATAAATCTTTCTTGTTTAACTCTGGTTTACTTAGACAAAACAAAGTTCCAAGGAGGCTTCCATCTCAGAGTTTCAGACTGTAAAGACCCATTCACAATATTGAATAGTGAGTGTTATAGACACTTAAATATTATTTAAAAGGTGCCAGTTCAGATGAAAGGACAGATTTAATGATGGTTGAACATCACAGTCACATAGTGGAAATATGGAGAAAAAAAAAGTTATAAAGATGTATTTGAGGGAAGAAAACATTTGTAGCTTTTGATAAACTAATGCACAAATTGAGATACTTCGAAATGAACGAAAATAGCCAGAGATGTGGTTAGAAGGAAGTCAAGGTGGGGAATTAAATATTGCAGTGTAATTTATATTTAGAAGTGATTGTGAGTGTTCGGGCAGGGGGAATGTATAGAAGAGGGGACAGATCTGAACATAAAGTTGAACAAGTGAGAAATTATTTCGGCCCAGAGAATAAGAAGCAAGAAAGATGGCGAGGAGACACAAGGAACACCAGATATTGGAATTTTAAGCACAACACAAAGTGCATGAGTGACTTGACATGTCAGGCAGCATCTGTGAAGGAAATAGATAGGCAATGTTTTGTGTTAGGGTATTTTTTGAGATAAGCATAGATAAAAATAATATTAATGAGAGTTGTGATAGTAGCAACACCCTGCGAGAGACATTGAATCTAAAATATCTTGCAGCAATTGTGAAGAACACAGAACAGTACATTATTATTATTAATTATTATTATTTTATTAAACTTTTATTTCAGTCAAGGTCCAGATAAAAGATGACATTACATAGAATACATTGCATATAAAAACACCATAAAATACATATAAAAGCTTAGCAAATTACGTATAAGAGCATCATAAATTATATACAAAACGCATTACATAGTTTAAAAGGGCATGAGGGAAAAAAGTTGTTCAGCACGGACTTGAAGGGCCGAGATGGCCTGTTTCCGTGCTGTAATTGTTATATGGTTATATGGTTATATGGTTATAAAATCCAGAATAAAAAGAAAGATCAATGTCCTGCAACGAGAGAACTATACCAATACCTCCACAACTGGGATTGGTAGCATGTAGTGCTAAACCTTATGTTTGATGACCAAGACAATTTTGTTTCAGAGTTATTAATCCTGCAAATAAATGTATACATATGATTTCTTAGGATAGCTTGTATTGTACTGACTCCTGCAGCCACAAACATTTTACTTGCACTACACCATCTATGTTTCTTCAGTAATATTCTCATGGCATCATTATACGCTACTTTAAGTCTCTGTATACTTGTTTTTCTGTAGTTTGTAGTTCTGTAGTTCAGCACAGGAACAAGCTCTTTGGCACAAAGTCTATGCCGATCATGATGTCAAGACCAACTCTTATTTGCTTGCACATAATCCATATCCTTCCATTCCCTGCATATCCATGTGCTTATCCAAAATTCTCTTAAATGCCCCTATCACCAGCACCCCTGGCAGACGTTACAGGCACCCAACAACACTGTGAGCACGGATTACGGCTGGGTAAGTTGTGCTTAACATCCTAGATTGTTTTTTTTTAGTAGGCAACGAGGAAGGTTCATGAGTACCATCTATTTCATGGAGTCTAAGTGTACTTATCAACGTTTTTGATGATTTCGTAGATGAGAGGATAGTTGATAAAATACAAAAGTCTAGTCCATGGAATCCAAAGAAGGGCCAAACAGCTCCAAAGTTACATCAATGACAATAAGCAAATTGTACTGATATCTTTGTGATTGAACCAGCGTCACCAGTGGGATTACACAAGGCTCATTTGTATTTCATAATATATACTAATGATTTTGAATTAAATAAAGGCAGCATAGCAAAGAGATTTCCAGACAATAAGAAAACATTCACAATGAGGAAGAAAGTTTTAGATTCCAAGCAGATACAGATGGTTTGGTCAGCTGGAAAGAAGTGCACCAAATGGAATTTAATCCAGAGAAGGATGAAGTAATGCATTTGGGAACTGGAAAGGCAGGCAAGGGAATATATAATACATCAAGGAACAAAGGTAACTTGGAGTGTATGTCCACAGATTCCTCCAGGTCGCAGGATGGGGAGGTAAGGTGGTTAAAAAATAATATATGCATGCTTTCCTTTATTAGCTAAAGGAAAAAGAAGCAGGGGAAATACATAGTTTACTTCAACCACAGCTTAGTATTGCATAGTGTTCTAGTAACCATATTACTGTAATTATACTGGAGATATACACAGAAGATTTACAAAAATCTAACCAAAACTCGAAAATTGCTGCCACGAGAAAAAAATGCATAGCTTGGGATTTGTTGTCATGGACAAAGTTGAAACTTAATTGAAGTCAATAATATTGAGGGATCTAAATGGAGTAAATAGAAGGCTCCTATTTTCTTTTCATCGGAAAGGATCAGAATAAGAGTCAGAGATTGATCCGGATTGGTAGAAGGACTTCAGCGGAGATAAGGAAATATGGTGTGGTCTCAAAGGTGTCCAAGATCTCGATCCCACCACCTATAAGAGAAAAAAAAATCGCATAACATTTCAAAAGTATTTCGATATTTATTTGTACAGCTGTGATGAGCAGGTTAGGGGTCTAGTCAGGATGTGGGATTGGTCTAGGCTGCTCTCTTCCAGCTGGCACAGGCCTGAGGATGAATTTCCATCCCATGAGACAGATTTTCTATGATTGAATGAGTCCATATCAGCACTGGAGCTCAGCTATCTGCAATTATATTAATAACTTGGATGAAATGAAAATATAAAATGTATCCAAGTTTGTTGGCAACACAAAGCAAAGGGTGAACGTGAGCCGTAAAGAGAACACCACGGGTCTGCAAAGTGACACCAGGTACTCCTCTCCGCTCTGGGAATGTTCTGCCATCTATCTACCTTCTATCTATCTACACATAACCAAAACTCTGATCATCTTCCGGTTTGTGCGGTCTTTCTATTTGCACAAAAACGTTTCACAATAGCGCTGCTATTTTTCACCAGTTCGCTCACCATTCTCTTATGCTGCGATTGCACCAAGTTTTGTTCTGATTGGTTGAATGTCGTAAAGGTTAGCGAGGTTTAAAAAAATCTGAAAACAGCGCGTGCACAGATCGATCTCTTCTCCTGCCGTTCAGCGCCATGCGGATTAGTCTCTTACCCTGTCACTCACAGGGACGGTCCACCCCTTTCTGCATCATCGTGTCTTTACCAGAGCTAAGGATGGCCGGCGAAGGTTTCCAACCGAACACAATTTTTGGAGGGGCACCAAGCAGCCCAGCCCCAAACAGCCCAGCGTTGGAGACACAACGTCAGAGACCCAGCCCAGCCTAGTTGGAGACACAACCCTGACAAGCGTCGGAGACCCAGCCCAGCCCGGAGTCAGAGATGTTGCCGACGTCGTGAAATGGAGAGCGGAGACTCTGATCCCGGTGGAGGAGAACATCCAGCGATCAGCGCCCGCTGTGAGTGCCCATCGCACTGCCAATTCCAGCAACTACCCCTCTGGTCCCCCACGCTGGCACCTTCCCCCCCTCCCAGTGTTACCCCCCTCTCGCCCATGGCTCTCCCCCTCCTCCCTGCCCACACACCCCTCTACCCCCACAACTCCTCTCCCGCCCACACACCGGTCTCCCCCCACAACTCCCCACCCCGCCCACACCCCCGCTCCACCCACAACACACCGTCACAACCTCCATCTGCCCACATTCCCTCGCCCACACCCTGCCCTGTTTGCATTGGGGGAATGGGTGAGTGGTGGAATATTGTGTTGGGGAATGGGTTGCGTTGGGGGACCAGGCCTCCAATGCACCCCACTTAGTCTAGTTCACTATAAATCTCTAGCCTGGGTTTTGACCTCTATTAAAAGAAGAGTGGTAGATATCTCGTATTTACTCCATTTAACGTTATAAGCCTCAATTAATTCCCTACTCATCCAAGAAAACAAATCCCAAACTATCCAATATTTCTTCATGTCTGCAATTTAATGTGACTGAGTAAAATAATGAACAATGGGATATTAAATGGGAAAGTATGAGATTCACTTTGGTAGAAAGAAGAAGACAATGTTTTTTGTTAAAATAGCTAGAACGACCAGAAGGGTCATGTCCCAAAATGGTGTCAGTCCGTGTCCCTCCACAGATGCTGCTTGACCCAGTGAGTTCCTCCTATACTGTTCTTTGCTCAGTAAATGTAGATAACAGGGCAGCACGGTGGCGCAGCGGTCGAACAACGACCTTATAGCGCCAGAAACCCAGGTTCGATCCTGACTACGGGTTCTGTCTGTACGGAGTTTGTATGTTCTCCTCATGACTTGCATGGGTTTTCTCCAAGATCTTTGATTTCCTCCCACACTCCAAAGATGTACAGATTGTAGATTAATTGGCTTGGTGTAAATGTATAATTGTCCCTAGTATGTGTGTAGGATAATGTAAGTGTGCTGTGATTACTAGTCGGTGTGGACTCGGTGGGCCGAAGGGCCTGTTTCCACGCTATATCTCGAAACTAAACAGCATGATTCTGTGCACGGTTTTGTGAAGCACAGAAAATAGCAAGTATTCAGATATGAAAAGGGGTCCTGGCCCAAAATGTTGGCTGTCTAGATCCCTTCACTGATACTACCAGGCATGCTGAGTTCCTCCAGCACATTTATTTTGCTCAAGCATTTAATATACTGGCCTCTACTAAAGGAGGCTGAAATACACGTTAGGAAGTCTTGCTGAGTGTCGACAGGGCTTTCTGAGTGGAGTGGGAAAATATTCAAACCATATCTATGTACAATTTTGCAAAGCTGAGGAAACTTATTTTCTTCGAAGTATTCACATTCCCTGAAGTTCAGACAAATTAGTTGTGATCTGAATGAAACATATCACCAAATGCATTATGCTGGTGCAGAATCCACACAAAGTTAATTTGCAAGTCAAATCGGCAGTAAGCAAGGCAAATGCAATGTTTGCATTTATTTTGAGAGGGCTATAATGCAAAAATAGCAATGTAATGCTGAAGCTTTATTACGTAGTGGTCAGACCGCATTTGGAGTGTTGTGAGCAGCTTTCGGCGCCATATCTGAGGCCCGACCCCTGTTCACCCCGTGGATCGGGAATCGGAGAGAAGGTGGAGGGAGATGGCAACGGCGGTGGACATTGGACAAAGGATCCAGTGAGAGGAACCTGGGGGGGCCTTACCTTCCGTACCTTTGTGGTTGGCTGCGGGAGGCACCCACTGGGGGAACAAGGCCTAAAGAGGACCAGGCATGGAGAGGGACATCAGATTGTGCGATAACAAAAATGGAGGCGATGGCTGCAATGGGCTTTGTGGCTAGCTGCAGCTGGGACTGTAAAATGGTGCCAACATTGTGCCTCTCGCAAATGGACTCAGTGGGTTGTTCTGTACATACTGTACTGACCAGGGTGATTGTGCTTATGTTCTGGGACAGACTTGCTGAGCTGTATACAAAAAATGTATTTCACTGTACCTGGTACACATGACAAGAAAGACACCATCAAACCATTGAGAGGTGATTGGGGTGTTGGAGAAGCCTTTGCCCTCCTACATTGAAACATTGAGTATAAAAGGTGGGACGTCATGTTGCAATTGTACAATATGTTGGCTAGAGCACACTTGGAGTATTGTACACAGTTATAGTTGGCACACCATAGGAAGGATATGGTAGCAGTAGAGATGGTGCAAAAGATGTTTGCCTGACTATTGCTTGGAATGGAGGGCTGTTGGTATAAGCAGTGATTGCATTGGCTGAGTTTATTCTCACTGAACTATTGGAGGCTAAGACATGACCTTATAGAGGCCTATAAAATTGAGGGGCACAGTCAGTCTTTTCTTCCAGGAGAGTTTAGAAATAGAGGGTAGACACAAAATGCTGGAGTAACAAAGAAGGGTCTCGACCCAAAATGTCACCCGTTCCTTCTCTCTAGATATGCTGCCTGTCCCGCTGAGTTACTCCAGCATTTTGTGTCTATCTTTGGTTTAAAACAGCATCTGCAGTTTTTTCCTACTAGAAATAGAGGGCATAGATTTGAAGTTAGAGGAGAGAAAATTGAAGGAGATTGGAAGGGTAGGGTTTTTGTACAAAATGTTGTGGTCACCAGGAAAGTGCTTCCATAGGAGATGGTGGAGGTAGATTGAAAAGGAAGTTGGGCTGCAACTTAGGCAAGGCACAGATGAATATCGGCCTTTTGCAGGCAAATTGAATAATCTCAGACATCACAAATGGCACCAACAATAAGAGCCAAAAGGGCCCTTTTCTGGGCTGTTTGATTCCATGGTTCTATAATGCAGACTACTACATAAGTATAACATGGTCTATATTTACATCTGTAAACCTATTCCATTTACTGATTTTATCTTGTGTCTATATGAAAGGTTATGTATCTTCTGATAATTTTAGGAAAATAAAACCGTGGGTACATTAAGCATCATGCCAAGGACGAGGATCAATAATGCCCAGCAGAATATACAGTTGATAATGAGTGTGTACAAACATTCAAAATCCTTAGCAACAACTCCTAATAAAACTACTTGGAAAATAGAGTTGTCATGTTTATTAAGGTTTTCTTTTGTTCATGAACTTCAAGCACTTCAAAATTCCAAGTAGATCATAGATTTTTGTGCCACACTTAATTAAAATAATTTGGAAATCTCAACGTTAGAAAATTGAACGATGTGGTTTATTCAGTTTAGCAACATTACTATAAGAAAGAAAAAGGCCAGCTGAAGAAGGGTCTCAGCCCAAAACGTCACTTATTCCTTTTCTTCACAGATGCTGCCTGGCCCACTGAATTACTCCAGCATTATGTGTCTATATTGGTGTAAACCAGCATCTGCAGTTCCTTCCTACAGCACCTTTTTGGTGCCTTCCAAGTTCCTTTTCTGAATACTCCAAACTTTGTTAGCATACATGGAGTAGATGTGAAATATAATCATGGTTAAAATGCAGCCGTAAGCAGCTAATTTGCAAGAAACCACCTCCAACAAATATCAATGTGATAAAGTCTGACTAATATGTAAGAAAGGTCTCGATCCAAAATATCACCCATTCCTTCTCTCCAGAGATACTGCCTGTCCTGCTGAGTTACCCCAGCAATTTGTGTCTATCTTCGGTTTAAACCAGCATCTGCAGTTCCTTCCTACACACTGCTCAGTTTTGTTTGGTGCTAAACAATGGTGGTAATAACTTCCCTGTGCCCCTTTAGAATAATGGCCTGTGATCTGTAAAAGGTTCAGTGCATTTACACACACTTGAGAGTGCAGTGATCAACCCACAGCCCACAATCATCTCCCTGGCATTCCCACGGCCATACTAACATTTTTTCTCATAAGAAAGAATTGTACCGGAAGCAGCATCTTACATGCCACATTGAGGTTTTCTACTGCAAACGCTTTAGCAT
Organism: Raja brachyura; assembly: GCA_963514005.1. The sequence goes on from OY740782.1 coordinate 72,243,632, forward strand.
TGAGATGTGAACTGTCACATGAGGCATTTGCAGGAAGCCAAATAGTTGTCAGGACCTTGACATGCCCTCAAAGGCAGTACTAGTTTAAACTGGCTTAAATTGATGACAAAATGAGAGGGAAAGATAGGTCAGCCATGATTGAATGGCTGAGCAGACTCGATGAGCTGAATGGCTTAATTCTGCTCCTATGTCATATGAGGTTATGAATTATATTAAGACTTGGGCAGAGATTTTCAGGTGTTTTGGATTTTCAAAACCTTTACATGTCCTCAATGTAGCAAGTTCTTTCTGACCTCCGTGGGATTGAGCAGACAGGGATAGATCACCTGTCTCTGACCCCGGCATACATCCTGATTCAAGATGCATCTTTGTGAACAGCCTTCCCTCGCATGGTTAGAGTTGTTCTCACTAGACTGAGCAGATACTACAGTGGTGGAGCAGACTGACAGGCACAGCGCCACCTACCTGTCAGATTGTCCCTGACATCTGCGTATGAACATCGGAGAGAAGCTACCAGCACACAGGACATAGCCAACTTCATGGAAACATCAGCCAGAGATAGAATACCATTTGGCCTGTGGAAAACTTTTCCTCATCTATCGTTTCACCTAAGAAAATGCCATAGCCCCATCCATGACTGAGTGTAACTCAAATATATCTTCCCTTTATCTAGTTGCTGTTATGTTTACAAGCTTAAATGTATAACAGTCCATGTGCTCCACTAATAATTGTATTGTGTTTTCTGTTTGACAACATCTGGAAGCATTCCAGATCAATGTAAAATATTCTGTGTTACTCTGCTCAGACTCTAGATGTTAAGAATGAAAATTAAACCTCATTGCTTCTTTTCTTTTATTCAACGCGCATGCATCCCACATCAAGGACATCTTTTCTGTGGAGTTATTCTACTTTGCTCATGTGTTGGTAGAGACCATTTTAGTTTGATGCCCGTTTTGTTTACGTGAGGATTTTGGCAACTTGGAAAGCAGGTTTACGATAAGTAAATAAAGGAGGATTGTATACAGTGTGTATGGAATAAGAAAAGAATAACAAATGGATGAGTGGACATTGGTTTAGTTCGTTATTCATTTTTCAAACCTGTGCATCACATGTATTTGTTTCCGATTCCCAAATGTGCTTGAGAAGGGGGTGGCAAGCTGCCTTCTTGATTTGCTGTAGCCCTGATTTTCTGGTGATCCCTAGGTTATTGGTGGTGTGGGAATCAGTGATTGTATCCCAATGCACATCAAAGTAGTACAGCGTAGACAATCTTTTGTTGGAGGATGTCATTGCCTGATAGGAACAGCACCTTCCTTTATGTGCCATATGCCTTCATTCATAGGAATGTTTCCTGTTAATGATCAGTGAATTTAGCAATACCTCAATTCCTTGCTGCCTTTATGTCATTCTCACCTCGTCTCTAAAATTCAGCTCTTTGTTCCAAGGCACTGATGACATCTGGACTCATTTGATGCTAGGTAAATGCAAACTTGGCATCGATGAACAAGTTATACAGAGTCATGTAGTCATTGCTGAATACAGTATGGAAGCAGGTCCATTGCCCCATCAATCTCATTTTATTATCCCCAAGTTCCTGTTAACACCCTAGAATGGCTTGGCTAGAGACACAGTACTCCAGCAGGCATATTATTGATCTCACACCCTTTACTTTTAGTTTGGAGATACAGCACAGAAATAGGCCCTTCAGCCCACCGAGTCCACACTGACCAGCGATCCCTGCGCATTAACACTATCCTACACACTAGGGACAATTTTACATTTATACCAAGCCAATTAACCTACAAACCTGTATGCCTTTGGAATATAGCAGGAAACCGAAGATCACTGAGAAAACCCATGTAAGTCATGGGGGGAACGTACAAACTCCATACAGTACTGCACCCGTAGTCAGGGTTAAACCTGGGTCTCTGGCACTGTAAGGCAGCAAGTCCGCCGCTGTGTCACCATGCCGCCAATTTATCCTGAGCTCTCATCTGTTTCTGAATATTGGTGGAGTGAATCAAATTGACAGAGACTGGCCTCTGTGGTGATCCCCTAAGGAAGCAGAGATGGATCATCTATTTGACATATCTGGTTGAACGTGTCTGTGAATGTTTCAGCCTCTTCATCAGCACACTCATGTTGGGCCCCGTCATCAATGAGGAAAGGGATATTCCTGCAGCCTCCTATCCCATTCGCTGTTAAATTGATCCTCACCATGCAGAGCTTCAACTTGATTCAATGATTATGAAACTCCCTCACTCTGTCGATTCCTTGCTGTTTAGTGTACATGACCTCCTGCAAAGTAGCTTCGTTAGCTGGCACTTCATTATTTTTAGATACGCTTCGTGATGTTCCCAGTAAGCTTTGTAGGGAACATACTGTGATGGTGTACATTCCAGCCATTATTCGTGATTCCACAAAGCCTCACAGATGCACAAAATTGAGTGTCAAATCTGTTTGGAGTCTATCCTGTTTAATAGCGTCACCCAACGCATTTCCTGCCCTATGTTTGACCAGATTCCAGAAGAGTTCATGAGGTCTCGATTCAATGTTGGAGATTCCATTGGCTATTCCCTCCTGCTTGTTTACCACTGTTCTACCATCTCCGGGTTTGCTGTGCTAGTGAGTCCAGACATATTTAGAGATTAAAGGTAAAGTCTGTCATGTGTTCTGTTTGATATGATTCTATCATTATATCAGGGTGAATATGGGATGGTGGCGTAGCAACAAATGTGCTGTAGAAATAATCCAGAAGCCTGGATTAATGATCTGTGGGGGTCAATTAATTAATTTAATGAAAGTATCTTCCTGGGATGAAGGACGTATCTTCAGAGGTAAAGTTGGGCCTACACCATTTGAGGTTTAGACAAAGAATAGATGATGTAATTAAGGCTTCAATAAGATTACCTCTTATTATTCTACTCAATGAATATAGGATTGACGGGAGATGCCGAGAGGAGATTTAGAGGGGTGGATTTCATTGAGGATGTAACTTCAGAAAATGGTCTGAAGATGGAGGAACTGGTTTGCAGTGGATCATGACATGGGAAATCTCCACCCCCAAGGAGCTCAGAATTTTGATCAAAGAGGCCACATTTATATCAGCCATGATCTCATGGCAAAGCATATTTAAGGGCCTATGTGGCTCATTATCTGTCCCTGTTTCATCGACTAATCAGTGGGTCAGAGTCCATGATCTCAACTCAGTTATGCAAATTTATTTTAACTTCCTGGTTTTATGTCTCTGTGATGCAGAAAACATGTGATGTGCATCAATGAGACATGATTTCAGTTGCATTTGATAGGAACAGGACAAATGGGAATGCTAGGCATTGAGATGAAGGGTGGATGTCAAATCAAATCAAATACGTTTATTTGTCATTGCGCATCAACTGTACAACGAAATTTCATGTGCATCCACTTCAATGGTAAACAATAAAAGACACAGGATAAAAAGATTAAAAAAGAACAAAATACATTAACACAAACAACCATTTACCCTCACATTTACATTTACTACAAGGTCAATGCATAAAATAAGTAATAGATAATTTTTAAAAAAATGCACATTATATTGCACATTCTAGGATATTCTAGGTAAAACATAGGACACCAATCAGATTCAAATACTCATTACTGTGTTGATAATTTTGGATGCAATGTAGAAAAGGGACCAAGAATAGTGAGTAAATCTACTGAATCGCAGCTTTGAACGTCCTACATGCATAAAATACTGAGTCTTCTTCCTTGTGTCAGTCCTTGTATTTACACAACTCTCAGCATTCAATGTTATACAGTTCATCTCCTTCCAGCTTATCCATCCACCTTTGCATCGAGACAATCTTGATGCAATATGCTTCCTGCGACTCAATCACCCAAACTGAATGAAAGGCCTGTTGTTCACACCTTGTATAGGAGGACAAAAGCGAATGGAAATTGGCTCAGTCGAATGAGGAAGCTGTGACTCTGAATTGGAGATGGATATATAAAGAGCACATAGTCTCCAACTGGTGATGGACACAAAGTGCTGGAGTAACTCAGTGAGTCAGGCACCATCTCTGGAGAGAAAAGATAGATGGCGTTTCGGGTCAGTTAACTAGTGGTGGATTTCCAAATATTTCCAACACACATTCGGATGCTGGTTTAATTTGACTATTGATGGAACCTTTTGGAATACTGAATGCAGTGGCTGACAGGACTTTACCCGAGGTAAGCAAATGCACTATATTTTATAGATGGCACATATTGCAGCCACTGTGTCAGATGGAGAGGATGGATTGAATGCCCAGATTGGTTGATAGGAATATTAATCAATCAGGCTGCTTTATTCAGATAGGCACAAAATGCTGTAGTAACTCAGTGGGTCAGTCAGCATCACTGGAGAAAATGGCAACCCGAAATGTCACCTATCCATTTTGTCCAAAGATGCTGCCTGACCAGCTGAGTTACTCTAGCACTTTGTATCTATCTTTGGAATAAACCTGCATCAGCAGTTCCTTTTTATTACATTATGTTTTATTCAGAAATTGTGGAGATCTTGCACGATGTTGGACCTGCACTCATTTGGGCAAACAGAGAGTAAAATAAAATCAACTATAAGAACGTAGCAGGTACTGTAGCATCTGCGGAGGAAAATAAACAGGTGAAATTTTGGCACGGGTCACTTCTTCAGACTGATGGAGTAAAGGGGAGATTGCTAGTAAAGGTTAGTGGAAAGCCACATTGCAGGAGGTTCTGTACTCTGACTCATCCCCATCAGTGATACGACCCACAACAGTGGTGATGTTAGCAAACTTGATGATGGAGTTCGCACTGTGACCGGCTACGCAGCCATGAGTATAGAGAGAGTACAGCAGGGGGCTGAGCACACAGCCTTGAGGTGCTCCCGTGCTGTTATCGAGTCTGACACATTTCCACCAATACGAACAGACTGTGGTCTGTGAATGAGGAAGTCGAGGATCCAATTGCAGAGGGATGCGCATAGACACAGTTTTGTGAGTTTGATAACCGGCTTGGAGGGGATGATATTATTAAATGCCGAGCTGTAATCGATGAATAACAGCCTGACATATGAGTTTTTTGTTGTCCAAGTGGTCCAGAGCGGAGTGGAGAGCCAGCGAGATCGCATCCACCGTTGATCTGTTGTGGCTGTAAGTGAACTGCGGTGGGTCCAGGTTTTTGTCGAGGTAGGAGTTGATTTGCGCCATGATCAGCATCTCAAAGCACTTCATCACCACAGCCGTTAGTGCCACAGGTCGATAACCATTGAGGCACGTCACCTTGCTCTTCTTGGGCACTGATATAATTGATGTCCTTTTGAAGCAGGTTGGAACCTCAGACCTCAAAAGTGAGAGGTTGAAAATGTCCGTAAAAACTCCAGCCAGTTGGTCCGCACAGGTTTTTAGAACGCAACCAGGTATACCATCAGGTCCAGGCGCTTTTCGAGGGTTCACCCCTCTGAAGGATTTCCTGACGTCGGCCTCTGTGACTGAGATTGAAATACCATCACAGCGAATGGGGGCTCGGGAAGACACATCGATGTTCTCCCTGTCAAAGCATGCGTGAAGCAAAGAAACAATTTCATTGTCCTGTTAGGGACACATGACAATAAACTCTTTTGACTTTGACTTTTTACTTCAACCCAAACCCCCCCAAACAACCATTTGCATGCAGTGCCTTTTTACGTCAACCCAAAGCCACCAAACAACCATTTGCATGCAGTGCCTTTTTACTTCAACCCAAATCCCCCAAACAACCATTTGCATCCAGTGCCTTTTTACTTCAAACCAACCATATTTTCATTTTCAAACCACATTAAGGGCACTCACAGTTGATTAGACATGTGTTCAGTGTTATTCAGTGCTCAGAGAGACATGACCCTCTGGCTTCCTCCATCTTGCAGAGACTGAGTGAGGCACACCACTTCTGGGTTTTATAGTCCCTCCCCCTCCCACCAGCAGGGCAGCAGAGAGAATGGCAATATTTAAAAAAAACATTAATATCCCTCTGATTTTTCATTGATGGGAAAAATCCTCTGGTGCAGTCCGGCGGAGGGGGGCTCTGAGCGAGGTGGCCAAAAATGACGGCTGTAAGTGGCAGCGTTCTCTCGGAAATCAAATCGCAGTGCATCAAAAGCGGTCAAGATCTTACTTTTAGTAATATAGATGTCCCAGACAGATTCTTGCTTACTTACATACATTCAGTTGAGCATGTTGATCCTGTGCTACAAGGGCATGTAAGGATCTGCCTACAAGAATTCTCTGGAACAAGTGAGATAGGAGGATTTAAAGGAAGTTACTGGGATATCTTAAGGATAGCGAGAGGGGATTAAATAAAAAGTAAGTACATTTCACACATCTTGAGATAAAATGGATTATTTATTTCAACCCAGATTTACAGTTCTATTTTTCTCTTGGATAAAGTGAATGAGTGCAAGTGAGAGCAAAATAATGAGTGAGTACATGAGACTTGTGAGCATAATTGGATAAGAGGGCACAAATGAGTGTTGGAGAATGATACAGTTTATGTCAGTGTGTTAAACTAAGTGGATACAAAGGTAAAATGGGTGAAGAATGTGCAAACCATTGAGAGAGAGAAACAAACGTGATGAGGGATAGTGTGATTGCTTGAAAGATTAAAAGGATTGTGAAAATACAAGAATGTGAAATGTGCATATGAAGGAGCTGAACTAAGTTCAATACTGACAGCAGGTAATGATGCAAGCAACTGAGTGATGTTTATGAGGAACGGATCTCGGAGAGAAGTTTGTGAATACAAACGTGAATATGAAATAGCAAATAGAGGAACATGACAGCAAATTCGTGCTTGTGGAAGCCAATGTTCAAAATGAAATTATTTTAGGCTTGTCATTATTGAGTAAAATATGAGAACCACTGAATTGAATACGGTGTATTGAATGCGTTTAATACAGTTTTTAAATCTTATGAACCAGCACAGTTTGCAAATTTTATCCCAAAGGTGTGAGACTCTGGATGCGCAGAAATAGTTTTCATTGACTAGGACTATCATCTTCATCTGCATGTATGCACACAGAAACGCGGGCGCACACACATAGCCAAAGGTACAGATGTAAAATGACATACAAAGGCACAGAGACAAACACATGTACAATGCATACAAAAATAGACAGTCACGCAGACGTTAAGGCACACAGACAAGACTTGGACAACACACATTTGCACACAGACAGACAGAAAGGTATACACGTATAAATACTCTCACGCCCCTAAGGACGGAATGATTGACGGCGCGACGCTAGGAAGAGAGTTCTCACAAAGCCGCATGTGTGTGCGAGAGAGAGGGAGGAAGTTAGGACACCGACACTGGTGCTCAGTCAGTTTAGTACTGCAGACAGGCACAGGCAACACATTGCAGAGGAAGGGAATTAGCAGCAGCAGCGAGACCTTCAGCACTGCTTGCAAACTTAACAACTGCAGGCAGAAACAGAGACGAGTTGTTGCAGCTCACAACGAGTGTGGACTCACGCGAGTGTGGATTCCACTTCGGTGCTGCAAGCCGCCAGAGAGAGGGGGAGCTAGCAGAGCCGGCTCTTGCACCCCGGCTCAGTGCGGACGGAAGGCGGCTGGAGGTGGCGCTTGCAGCCGGGGTGTTGGTGACCGGCCAAGGCATCTCTTCTTCCCCATGTACCTGTTAGCACCAGCCGGCTTCCTCCTGCGTTACAGCCCTATCGGGAAACTCGGGGGGTTGGCAAGCAAGCCTTCTATCTATTGAAGTTAATATTATTCCTCCTCCCCAAATGAAAACCATATCAGGGGGCAACATTTAAAAGAACACTTTCTTCCCTTTTGGTGATAGCACACACAAAAATGCAGGTCCTGGAGGTTATAATGGGCTCGTTGCCGGTTACTGACAGAGAGTCGTTCTACAGAAGAGTGCTTGCAGTTTCCTACCTTCTGCTACTGATGGGACTTATCAAGGCACGTTGGAGTTGTGCATTTCTACTGTCGCTTTAAACGTGCATATTTCAATAGCAAGTAGAACGTGTTAGTTTCATGCATTATTTGTATCCACTTTTATCGTCTGGTTGTATCTTTCAGAGCGACTGCGCTGTTGAAGCGATCCATGTCGCTGGAAGCGAGAGGACAGTCCATCAGGTGTCACCGTTGGAGCCGCCAGTGTTGGGTTACAATAGCGGTAAGTATCAAGGACTTGGGGTGTGATGAAAGATGCCGCTAGCTGGCATCGCCACCAACAGTCAGGACACGCTGCATTCATGTTTACGTGGCGAATAAGGCACTGTTTGTAATTTCTGACTCCCAATGTGCGATGTGTAACGGGCTTCAGCACAACGCCAGAGGGTGCTCCAGGCCAGAGTAGCAGTTGCTGCACCGTGTCAACCCTGGATAGCAGGAATTTGAACCATCAGGCTGGAACTCAGCACGGTTCACCGACCTTGTTTTAGTCGTTGTAACCTAGCTGCATTCATGTTACATCTGATGTTATTGAGCCATACTCTTAGAGAAAAAATATCCACATGCAAATTTCTTCGTTTGCATGATGGTTAAAATGCAACAATTAGCAGATGTTGGACGTCATCTGATCAAAAGGGAAATCTCGGGAGGAAAATAATCCCACGTTTTGTAAATAAACCATGAGATTGCAATCCATTTCGATGCAACTACTAGTAAAGTCTGATGCCTATTTGAATTCTAAAACATTGCCTCCTTCCGTTTTTGTCGAAGAAAGTGTGTGATGTTTGTAATTTTAATCACGTTTATTCGAGTAATTTGAGGAAATGAGCGAAGTATATCTGAGTGTATATTAATCTCAATTGACCACCGGGTCGCCCAGTAAACAATTTGCTCGTTTCCCGCCACTTCATACTATAAATCATAAAGTGTTCAAACAGGTGGCCTCAGATTGAGTGTACTATTGTAAATGCCACTATTGCCATGGAAACAAACATTTAATGCACTGATGTTGCTTTTCCCGAGCACATTTGCAATGTACAAACAAGTATGTTTTTCTCTTTTAGATGGTTAAATGTCTAATGAAAACACAATTTGTTTAAAATTCTATTCCCCCAGATTCAATTGCAATCATTTCCGAGTTTGCAAAAATTAGCAATGTGTTTAATTGTTTTTATTTGTAATAGGTTGAAGCGCCCAGTATGAAAAATTATATTTAGAAGTAGAATATGTGATGCTGAATTGAGAAGTGAAACATTGTTTAATGGGGACATTCTTTGGAAAGTGAACCAAAATGTCACACAGGTTTCCAAATGGCATCACATAAAGTAATACATTAAAAAAAAATTGTAAGAGATTAATCTTATCCATTGCTATTTTCCTACCTACATAACTATAATGCATGTCTGCTAAAGATATGAACATTCTTGCATTTTAAAATTCCCAAGAGTTGGTAAGATAAAACGGAGTTATGAAAAAAATGCTTTGGTGTGAGGTCACACACGTGACCAGTCATATTTGACCTCTGACCCTCAATAAACATTGTCAGCATAACATAAATATTTCACTTGATAAATGTTGAAAAATAATTAAATCATATATACAGTACAAAACAATATACCTGTAATGCTTTCAGAATTAGAAGAGATGTATTCCACAATTGTTCATATTTTTGGTCACACATGTGACTAAGAATGGGCCAATGGTGGCTCGGATTAATTAGTAGCCATTGTAATGTTCAGGTGAAGGAAGGTTGGAATGCTAAACTCATAGGTTTGAAATGCAGCATTAAGGCTCTGGAAATTAAGAACTAGATTTGCTAGGTTTTGCAAGTTCAGGTGTTCAAGTGTCATGCACATCAATAAATGCATGCTTAATTCATGAAGTAATCCTTCTTAGTGTGTTCAGCATCATTACAGTACATAGAATAATGAATGGGATTATATTCCTCCATAATCAGACATTAAGTAGATTATTTATCCTAGGAAACTTGAGTTTTGACATGCTTGTTGAACTAAATCACACAACAAAAGCACAGTCACAATCAAATTGCTGAACATATTATGATAGTTCCCTTTTTTTCCATGCATCAACTGTCCACCTCATAGAGCCTCTTGCATTACTTATTTTATTGTTTAATTTACACCGGAGAGTACCCACACCTCTATGCTGTCAATGAAGCATCTTTTAGACTTTAGAGGTACAGCTCCAAGCTCCTACACCTACCAGGTCTGTGCTGACCAGCGATCACGCCGTACGCTAGCGCTTTCTTACATACTAGGGACAATTTTATCGAAGCCAAGAACCTACAAACCTGTACATCTTTGTAATGTGGGAGGAAACCGGATCACCCAGAGAAAAAAGACACAGTCGCAGGGAGAACGACAAACACCGTACAGACAGCGTCTTTCGAACCTGGGTCTCTATTGCTATAGGGCAACAACACTACCGTCCAAATCTTTTTCTCTTTCCAGGAAATTCTATACTTGCATAATGGCCATTAATAATCAATAGCCATTTTAACTGTTGATTATGTTTTTTTGTGCTGTGGACTCTCAGAAGTTTTATCATTGTTTAAATCATCTAACTGACTAGTGGCAATATTCACTACTAATATAAATATGCCAGCAGCTGGATAATTTATATCAACTGGTTATTAAAGACCATGTTTTCTTTGATTCGTACAATAATTTATGCATTCAGAATCTTAATTCAAGGATAGATATGATCTATTGGAGACAGAAATATATTTGGATAACCACATTCTTTTCAGAATGTTTTATTTGCATGAAGTTGTTTGGATGCACCATCTAATCCTAGTAATTCCTATAAGCAATCATACTCGTAATTCAACCTTAATATAATTAAAACCTCTTAAGAAATTTCACAGGAATGTGTCCAGGTAAGTTAATACCAAATAACTTCTAAAGTGTTTGGCTTGCATCCAAATGTAAACAAAAATACTTATGCAGAGGCGTAATGACAGAGCTTCCAACCAAAGCCAGTGATGAACCTCTAACTGATCCAGGAGTCTCCCTGTCGATCTCTGACATGGACCTGTACTGACCGCAGCCATTTCTGCTTTAGCCATGTTGGTTATCTCTGCTGAAGCAGTGAACTCCTCATGGACGGGACAGCAGAAATTTCCCACCTCTCAAGTCAATAAAGTCTTGCCATGAGCCTGCACAAGTTAGACTGAGCATGTGCAATGGCTTCCATTGCAATGAATGGGAGATAATAGGTGCTTGGAGAAGCTGAATAAAGCTATATGTTAGTTTCAATGCCTTAAATTGTTTTTGCATGTCCGTGCATTTTTAGTATTTTAAACATAAAGCAAAATGTCAATCGTTTGAACAGTATTTTTATTTCTAACAGATCCGAAGTTTTACTGAGTGCTTGTGAATGTTAAGGATGTTCATAGACGTTCAATAATAGTGGCAGGTTTGACAGCAGGTGAGCCAAGGGTTAGGCAGGTAGGGCTTCCATTAGTCGCCTGTGCCTGGAAGGGACCCAGCACCTTTGGGCCAAAGACAAAAAAGCCCCGATAATTAAATCCAGACATAGTGTGCATTTAAACTGTAGTTCTCTTCACTTTAGTATCGGGTTGAGAAGGAAAGATAGATCAGCCATGATTGAATAGTGGAGTAGACTTGATGGACCAATGGCCTAATTCTACTCCAAGAACATATGACCATGAACTTTATTATGGGGCAATGCAACATAGATGAGCTTGGAACTTTTGATTTTATTTTGTTATTCTTAAATACATTAATCTCAGCCAATGCGGGATGAGAGTTACTGCACTTGGCTCCTGCTAGGAAAGCTGAGGAGCCTCCTAGCAAGTCCATTGAGTTTGAACGGTGGATGATTAGATGAAGGTCAGACAGAATTTGCAGGAAAGGGAGCAGAAAAGAAGCTCTTTTCCACAGGTGCTGCCTGAAATGCTAAGTGCTTCCAGAATCTTCCTTTCATGTTTCAGATTTGCAGCATCCGTTGTTTTATTTTATTTTCATGGAGTGTGAGAGGTTGGCATTTAATTCTGGCCCTCACAGAAGGACTGGGCTTTTAAACCCCTAGTAAGCAAGAGCAGATCTAAGAGTGTTACCTGCTAGGGTGGTGGAGATGGGTGCTCTCATATAAGAAATATTTAAATAAACACTTGAACTGCTATGACAGAGAATGTTACATGGCAGCGGCTAGAAAATGGGATAGCATTTATAAATGTACAGGGAGGAACTGCAGATGCTGGATTACACCAAACATAGACACAAAATGCTGGAGTAATTCAGCGGGACAAGCAGCATCTCTGGAGGGAATGAAAGGATGATGTTTTGTGTCGAAACCTTTCAGACTGAGAGTCAGGGGAAAGGGGAACAGTTGATGGTTGGCTTCAAAACAGTGGGCCGAAGGGCCTGTTTCCACGTTACATGGTTCTGTGACTAAAAGCTGATGGATGGCCCCTTCGCTTGGAAATGCATGAATGCTCTTGCTACGTACCTGCAGTTACCTGAACCAAGTTTTAACGGCCTATCTTGCTGATGCTGCCCCCAGCATTGCTAGCTGTAAAGACTTTTCATTCATTCATGGGGTATGGATTTTGCAGTCTGTGTTATCATTTTATTCACCATCCCTAATTGGCTTTGAGAAGTTGGTGGTGGACTGCCCTCTTGAGCTGCTGCAGTCCTTGAGGTGTGGGTATATCCACCATGCTGTCAGGGAGGGACTTAATATTAATCACTTAATACTTTCCAAAAGTCTTTGACACTGACATTTTAAATGGAGTCAAATAATTTTTAAAAGTTACCTAATACCACATCATAAATTAACAATAGAAGTAAACTTAAGTAAAATGATTTATGTACTAAAAGGCAGTACCTTTCTGTTTGCCTACAAAACCACAGCCCTGCATTCCCCGTTGAAATCAATGGTGCGGCAGATCCCATGCCTGTTCTGGCCTGTTGCAGGTTCAGGGAGAGTTTTTTTCGCCCTCTCCAAAAGCTGGAGAATCTCAGCAACACTGAGCTCCACAGCTGCTCTCCACGTGAGATCCAGCAGTGAAACGGACTGACAGATTTTGCATAACAAGTCTATCAGTGAGACTGAGACATGCACACTTGACTGTGCAAAATTGGAAGTCCTGAACCTACTGCTGTTTAACTAGTTGAATGCTTGCTCAGAGTCAACAAAATCTCACCTGTCATGTTGCCATGTTATCTGTTGTATATTAAAAGTTTTCCATGTAAGATAGTTAACAGACTAAAGTGAATTATAAGGGAGCATCTTATTAAGTGAAAGCCACCAAAGTGATACTTGGGCAGAATTATTTTTTAAAATTGTATTTACAATTTCCGTATAATTTTTTGTTGTTGTTTCTTGACAATAACCACTTTCCGTGAATGGATTTGGAGGAAAGGTATTGACCTCTCATTGTTTATTACAGAAAAACACATTGTCCAACTCTACCTTAATTCATTTTAAAGAACAGAGCCCCAGAGAGCACAGGATGCAGCCTCTGGCTTATGATTTTCCCACATGGAATGTGCATTGCAGTTCTCAGTGGGTTGTACTAAGCAGCTTTGACAGATACAGCCTCTTGTGAAGGAAAGTTAGTACCCAAGAATGTTTTACCTACCTGCTTATCTCTAAGTGGAATTCACAAAAGCCCAGGAAACTCTCATCATAATTTAGGAAAACTGAACAAGACTTGATAAATGTTCAAGCTAAACTGAGGTGAGACGAATTAACCTATCTTTTGCTATTGATTTTCTTAACATGTTCTTGAATATTAAATCCAATGAAGGTAGACAATGTTCTTTGTACTTGCAATTCTGGTTGCACACTTCAATAGAGGTGCTTGAAATTTCAACAAAATCTGGAACAAGCATCCCTGTGGAATATTGACTGATAAATCATTTTCAGGTCCAAATTGATTTTAAGGAACATTATAGGTTGAAAATTTACAACATAAATGTGACATCTCAGAATAAATTATTTGGAAATTACCCTTTTTTTTTAAGAGGTTATTTAAAGCAGCTTTAAAACTAACAGATATAGTTGTTCTTCTGCAGATTATGAAATTGTGACTCCGTATGAGGCTGACAGCAGTGGCGATTACATCTCTCACATGGTAATCCATCAGCAACGAAAGAAGCGATCGACTTATCTTGGTGGTGAATCTCTCTACTTCAAACTCAATGGCTTTGGTCAGGAATTTCATGTGGAGCTAAGGACTTCTGAAGGCCTAATTCCTCCTGGATTTATGGTTCAGACTTTTGGGAAACGAGGCTTGAAATCCGTGGAGCATTATCAACCAGAGGAGCTGTGCTTCTACCAAGGTGCTCTAATGTCGCACAACAATTCTTCAGTGGCACTTTCCACATGCAAAGGCTTGGTGAGTCAAACCAGTTGTTTTTTAACTGCATTAACTAAACATGAATGGAGTGGGTTAAAGAGGGATAGCAAGCCGTCTATTTCCATAAAGCGCACTGATTTGTAAAATGTTATTGTTTTGTTTGTCAAGACCGTGAATGTTATTTTTGCAGTTGCATCCATTTCAGTTCAATTAGTTGTGTAGAGTCCAAAATTTATCAACAATATGTATAAGTGGAATGTCTTTTTAAAACAAAAATTAAGATTTATTTCATGATCGAGCTCGTAATTTCCTGACCTGTGAGCAATGTTTTGTGCTGGAGCAATTGTCCCAATGTTAAATGTAGTATTAACTTGACTATGATAACACTCCGATCCATCAGTCACTTTGTATGCAAGCCTGCACAAGTGTTGCAATGCACAAAATATGAAGCCAACATAATCTCACAGAATGCTTGTGCATTTTCATCCAGTTAATTGTACATAGCATCATCTTAGCATTAAGCAAATGCTGGAGGAACTCGACAGGTCTGACGGCATCTATGGAGGGGAATGAACAGATGATGGTTTGGGTCGAGACCCTTCCCCTGGATTGAAAGAGTGAAGGGGAAACATCCAGTGTAATGAGGTGATGAGGGTCTAAAAGTCCATTGAACCTGATTGTTTCGACGTGGAGCTTACATTCGGTGATCCTCAGTGAAGATGGATTAATGAAATCAACAATTCCCAGCCTTAGTCAATGGCTGTCAACTGAAGGACAGAAAGAGCATTCATGGGAGGCATGACCTTAGGATTTCATTCAAAGTCCCACGTCACATTAGGATATGTTGCCTTTCATTCATTGTTGCTTGCTTGAAACAATATGTTTTCCTGTGCAATACCATTGTAAGTGTATCTCAACTATGAACAGAAGAGTTTCAGGAAAGTGTTTTGGCTTGAATAACTAGGAGTGAGTAGTAAATATACAATTGGAATTTGTTTCACTGACAAAAATTAAAAATGCAATTTAACATTGGTTTAATGGAACTAATGCAGTTAACCATGAAAATCATGATAACATTGGCTTTTTGTATACATCCATGTGATGTGGGAGTCGGGGGCATGGCTAACATCTAATTTTCCTTTTGTCCCAATGTTAAATGTCTGAAGAAGGGTTTCGGCCCGAAACGTCACCTATGTCCTTCGCTCCATAGATGCTGCTGCACCCGCTGAGTTTCTCCAGCATTTTGTGTACCATCTATTTTTCCTTTCCTGTTTGTGCGATTGATTGATCTGCTTGAACTGTTCCGGTCCAAATGGCAATGATATTTTAACAATATTGTTAGGTCGGGAGTTTGAATCAGAGTGAAGATTTGGTAATATGTTTTCAAGTCTGGTGTGGGAGTTAAAGGGTGGGGTGGGCTGCAGGAGGTGGCAAGTTGTACAACTGTCACATCTGTCCTCAGTGCAGAGGTCGCTGGTTTGGATGCACTGTTGAAGTACCGTTGAGGTGATCCAATGAATATTGTAACTGGGATGTACTGCAGCTGTATTGCTGTTGCACTAATAGTGGAGGGAGGGATTACTTGGACTGATGAGTGTGTGCTAATTCAGCTGCTGCTTTGTTTAGTATCATGCCAAGCTTGGAGCTGCACTCATCCAAGTAAGTGTAGATAATTTACAACACATTGACATGTAATTTAATGGTGGGAAGCCTTTTTGAAAATCGGATGAATTATTCAATGTAGAGTCCAAACCTCCAGCTTGCTTTTGTAGCCACACTGCTTATTGGCTGGTCCAGCAAATATAGAACAGTACAGCACAATGTTTGTTGTGAAGATGCCAAGACCCTCTTATCTATATGTCCATTCCCTGCATATCCATGTGCCTATCCAAGATCCTCAAATGCCACTATTACATCTGCCTCAACCGCCAGCACTGGCAGCGCATACCAGTGTATTTGTGTGTACCACCACCCTCTGTGTATTTTTTAAAAAGTTGCCCCACAAATCTCCTTTAAACATTTACCTCTCACCTTATAGCTACTAGCATTTGATTTTTCATCCTGGGGAAAGACGTTTCTAATTAATGACGACCTTCAGATGATGTTGATGGTGGAACTTGACAAGGGTAATGCTTTGAATGTGGTAGGTGGAATAGGAAGGACGTTGTTAGAATTGTGGTAGTTTCAGATGATCTTTCTTGGAATTTGTTAGGGGAATATTTCTTGCCACTTGGCAGTCCATGCCCAGATGTTAGTCCGATCTGTCAAACAGTCATGATCATTATTGAAGGGTTTGAATAGAAAATGGAACATTGTAACACCAATGAACATTCCAATGTTTGACTTTGACATGACAGGGAACAGTTCATTGACACATCAATTGAATAGAAACATAGAAAATAGGTGCAGGAGTAGGCCATTCGGCCATTCGAGCCTGCACCGCCATTCAATATGATCATGGCTGATCATCCAACTCAGTATCCTGTACCTGCCTTCTATCCATACCCCCTGATCCCTTTAGTCACAAGGGCCACATCTAACCCCCTCTTAAATATAGCCAATGAACTGGCCTCAACTACTTTCTGTGGCAGAGAATTCCACTCTCTGATTCACCACTCTCTGTGTGAAAAATGTTTTACTCATCTCGGTCCTAAAAGACTTCCCCCTTATCCTTAAACTGTGATCACTTGTTCTGGACTTCCCCAACATCGGGAACAATCTTCCTGCATTTAGCCTGTCCAACCCCTTAAGAATTTTGTACGTTTCTATAAGAACCCCCCTCAATCTTCTAAATTCTAGCGAGTACATGCCGAGTCTATCCAGTCGTTCTTCATATGAAAGCCCTGACATCCCAGGAATCAGTCTGGTGAACCTTCTCTGTACTCCCTCTATGGCAAGGATGTCGTTCCTCAGATTTGGAGACCAAAACTGTACGCAATACTCCAGGTGTGGCCTCACCAAAACCCTGTACAACTGCAGTAGAACCTCCCTGCTCCTATACTCAAATCCTTTCGCTATGAATGCTAACATACCATTTGCTTTCTTCACTGCCTGCTGCACCTGCATGCCTACTTTCAATGACTGGTGTACCATGACAAGTCGTTGCATCTCCCCTTTTCCTAATCGGCCACCATTCAAATAATAGTCTACTTTCCTGTTTTTGCCACCAAAGTGGATAACCTCACATTTATCCACATTATACTGCATCTGCCATGCATTCACCCACTCACCCATGTCACCTTGCAGCCTCCTAGCATCCTCCTCACAGCTAACAATGCCCCCCAGCTTCGTGTCATCCGCAAACTTGTAGATGTTGCATTCAATTCTCTCGTCCAAATCATTAATATATATTGTAAATAGCTGGGGTCCCAGCACCGAGCCTTGCGGTACCCCACTAGTCACTGCCTGCCATTCTGAAAAGGACCCGTTTACTCCTACTCTTTGCTTCCTGTCTGCCAACCAGTTTTCTATCCACATCAATACTGAACCCCCAATACCGTGTGCTTTGCATACTAATCTCTGATGTGGGACCTTGTCGAAAGCCTTCTGAAAGTCCAGATATAACACATCCTCGAAAGCCTTCAGATATAACACATCCACATATAATACGATTGGATGTGGGACCAAGCCCTTGGAAACCTCTGCAGTGATGTCCTGGAGTTGAGAGGGAATAATTTACAATGACAGCAATCTTTCTCAGTCCTAAGTTTAACTGCTGCCAGTGAAATGTTTCCCCCTGATCCATGACTTAAGTTGTACCAGTACTGATTGATGCCACACTTTGTGTAATTTTAGTTTAGGGATACGGCATGGAACCATACCCTTCAGTCCACTGCGTCTGTGATGACCATCGATCACCCGTTCACCTTAATTGTATGTTATCCCACTTTCTCAACCACTCCCTATGCACCTAGGGCAATTTACAGAAGTCAATTAACCTACAAATCTGCACGTCTTTAGGATATGGGAAGAAACCAGAGCACCTTGAGGAAACCCACGTGGTCACAACAAAAATGCGCAAACTCCACACAGACAGCACCCAAGGTTCAGGATTGAACCCAAGTCTCTGCAGCTATGAGGCTGTATATTTACCAGCTTCGCCACTGCTGGTAAAAGTTTGGGGTGTGGTAAATATACCACACCCCAAACTACTGTGGAAGGTCTTGAGACCCAGATGTCAAGGGATTAAAGACAATCACTTTACTTCCTGGAATTCAGCCCTCTTGTCCATGTCTGAAGGAAGCATGGCAATAAAGAGGTTCAGAGTCAGGTGCTCCTAGCAGAGGCCAAGTTGAGCAACAGTGACCAGATTATTGTTGAGTTGTTGTTATTGGGAGCAGTAGAGGTGATGGCTCCCATTCCGTGGTTGATAACTGAGTATATAAGGTGATGAGACACGAACGATTGCAGATGTTTGAATCCAGAGCCAAAAACAAACTGCATGAAGAGCTCAGTGGGTCAGGCAGCATCTGTAGAGGCAAAGGGATGGCCACCTGATGTGTGAGGGGAGATAATAGAGCCTGATGAGGTAGGCAGAGGTGTGGAGTTTGGAGATGGTGGCTTGTGGGAAACAAAAGGATGAGCACTTTAAAATTTAAATATTCCAATACTGGGAACTGAAGTTGATTAGGTGGCTTCTGGGGAATTAGTAGACTGGAGTGATGACAGGATATGGCCAGTAATACTTGAGTGTGATGTGTGAGAAGAGGCAGATGAATGAATTGCAAGCATTTCCACAGGTTGCACTCATAAGGAGCAGTAATCAAACTTGTGTTTCAGCCATAGTCTGATCTCTGACTGCAGTCAAATAGATTCTGTTTCTGCAGGCTGAGCAGTAAAAAAACAGCATTCAGCTGTTATCTCACTTGAATTCCTTGAGACCTCCTTGATCATATGGCTGAATTGGTGCTGTCGTTTTGCATGCTATGGGTGGCTCTTGAGTTGTCTATGGTATTTGATGCTGGACAGATGGTCCTCAAGCACACGTTCCAGGTGTCCCAACCAGTGTGACCTTTAGCAGGTCTAGTCCATTCCATAGGCAGATCCTCTTGTTGGTGTTCTATCGGTTACAAGTGACTAAGAATGTTTTCAAGATGTTTAAAATGGTCTTTGTCCAATCACCACTCCTGCTTTCAGTACTTGAGCCATCCTTCACAACTCTAAAGAAGAGATTTAAGGGGATATAAGATGGACAATTTTGAGTTCAAGCTGAGCAGTCCACTGGTCCAGAAACACACAAAGTACAGTGACCAAGTTTTTACTTGTTTTTATCAAAGCTGGTAAACATTGAACCAAGTAGCAGAGATTGAAGATGCAGATTTCCATCCTGAATGTGGCACACACATCAGAGAATCTATTAATTTTCATGTGTGAATTGCCAGAGGAGTTAGAGATGGACAAATCATCTTCTGCGAAGATAAGTCCCTCCAAGTAGTAAGTTAGATGGCTTTTATTCTGAAATTGTTTTCTGTTGAATAAGCAGCTGGGAAAACTAATTTCAATTAGTTTGACTGATGTGGATGCTAGCAGCAGTTTCATGGATACTGATATCTTGGTAAAATTGATACATTTGACAATAAAACAAGCATTGCAGTTTGATCTGCTTTTTTTTAATTATTGGAGCATGCTACAAAAAAAGATAATTAACAAAATATATAAAAATTGAAAATTCTGCTAATTAAACGCTTTAAATATACCCAAACCAGTTTTTCTCATTTGTTTCTCCGGAGTGCAAATGTAATATTTTTAAATGTCCTCAGCGTTGTGCCTAACTCCTGCTGGATACTTTTGAAAAATACTTTTGAAACATAAATTGTAAATTAATATTGTCATGGTTCTCTGAATATTGCTGCTGTCTTTCCAAACTGGTTTCATCTCTGTTGGAAGATGTGGTCGATTCTGCTTCTCTCTAAACCCCTGGCAGTGATCATCAATATATTTGCTTAACTGAACACAGATTTGTTAGAGTACTTCTGAATAAACACCTGGAAACATGTGGTGGAGGGTTTCGGCCCAAACTATCATCTATTCATGTTCTTCAGCACTTTCTGTCCTTTTGTGTAAACTGGCATCTGCACTGCCTTGATTCAACATGTGGTTTTACTTGTATGGATACCTAACTAGTATCCTAAATAGGCTAGCCTAAATAGACCAGTAGCTGGTAATTAATTCTTAGAATTAATTCTCCTGATCTGTGGCTCATAAGGTCAGAAATATTGAGACCACTTCTCACTTATAAATATCTAATGGCTTCAGAACCTTCTGGTTTTGCATCTACCTAATGGTGGGTATGGCTATATGTGTGCACCTGGTTTGATAAGCAAGCTACATAGTTTCTGTTGATCAGTAAATGCAGAATTCGACTTTCATCCACATTCAAGATGTAGTCTTGCTCTTGCGGTGAGGGGAAGAGGGGGGGGAGGGGTGGGGGGTTAATTGTGTAACCTGTAAACATAGAATTATGCAATAATAATACAATATTACAGCAGATTTTATCTTATTAATGAATATGTTAAAACCTTTCGGGAATATAAACTTTTCCGAGGTAGAGAGATATATTTGCTGACTTTTTTATTTCTAAGTTTAATTTTGTCATCATGAACTTTATTTTGATAAATTCTCCATATATTGAGCAAATTAATATATTATTCCATGAAAGATTACCCATTAAAATTGGATAGGTCGTAGAAAGAGTGAGCGTGGGAGTTGTAGATATATTATTTGCAACACAAATTAAGAAGTAAGATAACTACATTTTCAGTTGGCATGCTCTACAAATTAATTAAACATTGTCATTTTGAGGTTTGTTTTTCTCCTTGAGTATTTAATAGTTATGTTTAATATCAGTTCTTTGCAATGGTTAGAAGTGTTCCTTTGAATAGATTTAGGTTTATGATTGCCAGTTGGCATTCGGTATGATAAATGGCAATGTTTTATGGTCAGGAGCTAGAACAAATATTTTGTACTAATACTGTTTTCCAATGAGTTTCTGACCACGGGGGAACATGGAGGAGGACTGGCCAAATGTTGTGCCTTCCACCACAGTGATGAAAGCTGTGATGGATGTTTATGTTAAATCTTATTGTGTTTTTGTGTGTTCTTTTTCATTGTACCGCTGCTGGCAAATTCATTTCACTTGCACTTTATGTGCAAGTGATGAATAAAACTGATTGATTGATTGATTGATTTTCTGACGGTATAATTGACTTGATTGGATGTGCGAGACCAATAATATAAAACAATTCTTATGACACTATTGCCATGGTGGAGCTGTAAAGATGATGGGGAAAATTGACAGGAGATGCAGTGTGTTAAATTTTATTAGAAAAGGCACCTAACTCTGGCAGCTTCCCTACCTCTGACCCGGCTGCCATTCATTTTTAATTTTGCATAACTCTAATGTTGGATTTTATAACCTAAAACAAAGTTCTGTCCTTCAACTTGCTACTGACAACTTAAGAGGCAAACGACTCCTGGTGCAGATCACTCCTCCTTGTTTCTGGCTCTGCCTCATTAATTTTATTTCCTTTTAATGTCTGTGCTCTTTGGTCTGCCCAGCCAGAGGGCCTCAAGCACTGATAGGTTCAAAAGTGAGCAAATTTATTAATGTGAAAGACGGTCAAATAGAAATGAACCTCCGAAATGAATGGCTTTGTGTGATAAGATACTGAGAATTTATTTAAACTGAAATAATAGGCTCTTAAAATTAACTTTGTAAAAATGAAATGACCAATATTCATATCGTATTTATGCAAATGTTCCAATTTGTTTGGATCAGATAATTACCTATATAAAAACTAAAGTTGTCATTTCAGCTTAGCTACCAGAAGTTAAGCT
Source organism: Raja brachyura (assembly GCA_963514005.1). The sequence goes on from OY740782.1 coordinate 72,265,772, forward strand.
ATTTTCATGCTGGATTCTGGAAGCCCTTGGGAATTGAATGCAGTAGCCCAGGTGTAAGGGGAAGTGGAACAAGTCCAAATTTCAATTGGTATCTTATGTTGAAGAAAAACATATTGTTGCTATTAAGAAAAATTGTGCGTCTTTGAGGAATATGTGTTTACAGTTGTGAATATACTGGAGTCAATGGAGTAGTGTCATGGATTAATTCAAATGTTACTTAACTGGTATTAATTAAATCACTATAGAATTATTGAAATATTGACCGACTGCAGGATGCAAAATTGAGGGCATGCATGGCTACCCTGTATATCACGATAAATCAGTTTAATCAGGCCAAGGGAAACTAGCAAGTGACCCAGGCTGCAACCCTTCTCTTTAGTAAGAAGTGCCATGTATTTGTTTCAAGTCGTGCATTCTTGCAGACTGTCAGTGATCAGTCCCAGTCAAGTGTTCAGAGTAAGAGGTTCAGTCACCACGCTGGTCTCCAGATGGAATGTTGCTGTTTGAAGTGCTGTGATTGAACCTCTCCAACTTCCTCCAGCGTCGTATGATCAACCTTGAAAATGTCTGGCATATGGTCAAGTGCACTTGAACCTAATCCAGCTGTTGGCAGCTTCCTTCAGTGTGTAGACTGTGGTCAGGATTACGTGCTATCAGTTTGTTTTGATCAGTTTTTGTACCATTTTAATATATATTTGGTTTATTTCTTCTAATTAACGTTATTGTAAGGATACAACATTTGATTAGGAAAGAACTGCAGATGCTGGTTTAAATCGAAGATAAACACAAAATACTGGAGTCATTTGGCAGAGGCAGCATCTCTGGAGAGAAGGAAAGAGTGACATTTCGGGTCGAGACCTTTTTTCAGACTGACATTTGTTTCCTGTAGTTTCTGTTAATGAAACATTTTTGATATGTGATATACTTGCTATCAGCAGAATCTTACCTCAGTTACCTGGATTTTAGTGAGACACCTTTCTATAAACACTTGACTGAGCTTTTAAAGAAAACGCCTGGGTTTGGAGATTTCCTTTGCATTACAGCAACATTTGGGATTGTATTCTTTGAATACTTTTTACAATTATTATCTTATTTCGCCATTCACATAATACACAACGTGTGACAGAATTTAGTCGGAAGTTGATTTCATCAAACACGCCCAAGTGGATAAATTGTATTCATTTGGAGAGTGAGTGGGATTGAATGTGGGAAGGGGGTTACAGTAAACAAATTGTTGGGCATGTCAGAAAGTTGGCTCCCAGCTTTCGATATCTGCCCTTCACTTTTGCATTTTAGTCTGAATCTGAGGAGTTCCCTTTGGAAACACAGATTGTCAGCTGAATCCATGGGATTTCAGGGTTTCACAGAACTTGCAGCTAAATACAAACCAAGAACAAAGTGGAGATTGAAAGAGTTGAAGCTATGGAGGTAAAATATGGCAGTAAGCACTCTCTACTGCAATTGTTTTCTTAACTGCTTGTGGGAACGGGTTTGTTTTGGGTGTGTGCTGAGAGGAATTCTGCACACTTTGGAGATGTTATCTACACTTTGATCTGGTTCCCGTCCTATGACAGATCAGTGCAGGAGCTGCCAAAGCTGCATTAAAGTGCACCTCCACTAAGGAACAAGGTGACCACTAGCAGCAGTGAAAGAACAGCTGAATGAATGCCAGCAGCCTGTTGCTAGCAAGAGGGAGTCACAGAAGGTTTTTTTTATCCAGAATGCTGTCTCTTTACACATTTTCTGCTTCTGCTCAAGTTGTATCTGATTTATTGTCAGCACCAAGATGCAGCAATTGTCCAAAAGAGCAGAACTTGGGGAGCCCTGTGGCCACTGAGTACTATCTTGTGCTGCTGTCCCTACCTCTGCTATCTGCTTTTGAACTACAAATCACCATCAGAGAGAGACCTGCCATAGAAGCTTCTAAACAAGATAATCTCAACTAATTTATGGTCTGCATGTCCTCTGGTGGATGCCTGGAAAGAATGGGAATCCTCTTTGTCATTAGATATTTTAAAAAAAAGGTGATTAATAGGTTCTTAATTAGCAAGGATGTCAATGGGAGAAGGCAAGAGAATGGGGTTGAGAGGAAAAAATACCGTTCAGTGAGTGAAGAAGGGCTTGCCGGTGCACCTTGCATGCCGGGGGTAGGGTCAGTAGTCACGGTGGCATCAGCAGGTCCATCCGCTATTATCAAAATTCATTATATTGGGGTCTGTTAAAACGAGGCTTTACTGTGCTTTTGGTGGCTTTCGAAAATACAGTTTCTCTTCACTTGTATGGACAAATTGTGCAGCAATAAATCTGGGAACAGGCTTTCAATATTTCTTGAGAGAAGAGCTGCTGTACTTGTATTGGATACATGACACTACTGGCATCACTCCCTGGCGGTGAACAACATTGTTTATGTAGGTAAGTGCAATCTGATTGAATTCACCTTGGAACCACTCCAGCCACCTGTATGTGCAGCAACATTTTCACAGCTGGAGTCTTTCCAGGGTAAACTTTGTCCATCATCCAGTGCTCATGCTGGCAGTGCATGGGAGATTGGAGGGGGCAGTGTTGCTAAGAAAGGAACTATTAATGTACCTTTGGCAAGTTAACTTTCTAATATATATTTAGGATGCTTCACTAATTTGTAAAGTGAAAATAAACACAAATAATTTTCATTTTGAACAATGTACTATTTTTGAGATGCAATATGATTGCAAGATAACATTTTCACAATCTAGATTAAAGAATAATATTCTACGTGATAAGCTTTTTTTTGTGGAAGAGAACAGTATAATTCAGATTCAATTTAATCTATTGTCATATACACCAGGGTGCAATGAAACTCCTTGTTTGCATGAGCTCACAGAGTAATCAGTGTACTCATAGTAATGATAAATACAATGACAAGTGCAAAATAGCAGAATGGCACAAGATTATGGAGCATTCCAAAGTTGTGCAAAAATGTTAAATGCAATAACACAATAAGCAAATGAAGCCGAGTTAAGGGTAACAGTATGGGGCAGCAACACTGAGAATGGGATGTGTATAAGGTAATTGGTTCAGGAGTCTGATTGCAGTGGTGAAGAACATTTTCCCAAATATGGACATCTGGGCTTTCAAGCTCCTGTACCTTCTTTTAGAAAATGGGAGAGAAAAGGGAATGTCCAGGGTGGCAGGCAGCCTTGACATACTTCGAGCCTTCTTGATGCACTGCACCATGAAGATGGGCTGGATGGAAGGAAGTGATGAGTTTGTGATGAACTAGGCTGTTGAGGGCAGACATGAGCAGAGGTATTGGCATTCCAGGCTGAGATGCAATCCATCAGAATACTTTCAAAGGTACTTTGGGTGCTGCCAGACAGGCGCATGGCACGCTACATCATGGAGCTGATATCAAACCGCAGCTTTGTGCTTAACACCAGTGATGGACAGCACAGTAGGCTACATAGACTGAAGAATGGCGTCCCACAGGGATCCACCTTCGCTCCACTGCTTTTCAACGTGTATATCCATAACCTCCCAGAGACCGTCGCTGGAAAATATGGGTAAGCTGACGATCTAGCCATCCTGATGAGACACAAAGAGTGGAAGAGAATCGAAAGCTCCTCGAGTCAAGACATGGGGACTTTGGCAGTATACCAACGACAGTGGCGTCTAAAGCTGAGAGAAGGCAAAACAGCATTTCATCTAAACAACAAGAAGCAAGAGCGAGCTGTCTTCGTTAACAACAGGCGCTTCGACTTCCAACAAACACCCACTTACCTCGGTGTAAAGCTGGACAGGTCGCTCACATTCCGTCAACCCCTGGCAACCTCATCTCCATTACACAGCTACATCTCTTCACCAGATAAAAGCTGTCCAGGGTCTGACTCCCCAGAGGAGCATGGGTGAAGCTCAACAGACTTCGTACTGGAGTTGGGCGTTTCAATGCCAGCATGTGGAGATGGGGGCTCCGCCAGAGCCCAACCTGTGAATGCGGAGCAGAACAACAGACAGCCAACCATGTCATCTCTGGGTGCCCGCTCTACCACCCACCAAATGGAACTCAGGGCCTGGCAGACATTAACGCAGAGACAACAACCTGGCTGCTCAACACCTGGCTTGAGATCTAACTATTCCTTTGGTTTATGTTTCATTCGCAATAAAAATACTATCGAGAGCACATCTGTTGAAACATGAGGGAATCCTTGTGGACATGCCAAATATTTTCAGACACGTACTGTAAGAAAGTAAATAAGCTTATGTGCTTTCATGATCACTGGGTCAGTGTGATGGGACCAGATTAGGTTGCTGATGATATGGCACTTTTCTCTATCTTGTACTCGGCATCCGAAGAAAACGCAAGGCAGATGCTGAGTTTTTACTCGGATGATTTGCATGCAGCCTGACTCAGTTCAAGTTCCTGCTCTGGTGACCCTTGGTTTGATGAACAACATCTCAATCATTAAATGCACAACCCTTCCAAGTACAGAGTCGTGAAAATAGGATAAATGGCCCCTATGGCTCCATTGCTGTTGAAGTTATGCTGTGTTAAGGACACATCCTTGTTTTTATGCACTCTGTCAATCGGGAAATTGAATCCCAGAATGTACAAGTTAAACTGCTCTTATTTTCCTAGAATCTTGTATCTATATAGCAAATTTATTTTGCTTTCATTGTTACCTGTCACACCTCGCTAGAATCTTCATTTTTTAGACTTCCCAAAGTTCTTCAGAATAGTCATTCTCAAATTCTGTCACATTTAGATGGTTCCTCCCTCATTACATATACATTTCCTCGTACTGTCTAAGTCTGTGCTTGAGGCTGTGTAAGTATTGTGGGTTGATCTGCCACAAGAGAAAACACATGCAAATTACATATTTGTAATAAACTTGTCTGAAACTCATCAAGAGTCATTCCGATCTGTAATATCCCGACATTGGAATATCTGAGCTGATAAGTGAGAAATAAAGTAAACTGTACTTTACTTAAAAATGGGGTTTGATTCTGAACAGATCCCAATGGATTGTTAAGAAGTGGAGTTACTGCAGATCAGTAGCAACATTTTCTAAATTGATCATCAACATAGGTCCAACTCAAGGCTATGCAGATCAGTAACAACATTTCCTCATTGATCATCAATACAGGTCCACCTCAAGACTGTGTGCTATACTTTTTACACCCTTGAAGGTGTGGCTAAGCATTGCTGCAATGCAGTCTATAACTTTGTAGATGACATCTCTTTTGCTGGCTAAATCATGAGACAGCTGAGAGTGGCTGAGTGGTGCTGCATTAACAATCTCTTGTTCAATATCAACAAACCCAAGGAACTAATCATTGACTACAGAAAGGAGAAGAAGGGAGACCAAGTGCCAGTTTTCATCAGTAGTCAGTGGTGAACAGAATTAACAGCTTCAAATTCCTGGGTGTTAACATCTCAGCTGATGTGTCCTGGAGCCAGCACATGGATGTAATCAAGAAGCAGGTGCGCCAGTGCCTCTTACTTTCTTCAAACTTTCAGGAAGTTCATTCTAACTTGCATAAGTGGGTTTAAATGTACATTAGCTGCTTAAGACAACAAATACTCTAGCAAATGTCTACAGATGCATTGTATCCTGACTGATATCCTATTTGTGTGGTTCCAACACACAGGAAGGCAAGAAGCTGCAAAAAGTGGTGGGTTCAGCCCACACCATCATTTAACGGATCTGAACGAAGTGCTGCCTAAAGAAGGCGGCATCTGTCATCAAAGATCTCCATCAGCCCTTTTTTCGCTGCTACCATTAGGCAGGACATGGAAATATAGTGCCATTTCTCCTTTGGTGCTGAGTCAGAATCTTGTAGCTGCTAATCCATCAGCACTCCATGAGTACCTTTACCAGAAGGGCTGCATCATTGCAAGAAAGTGACACGTTACCATCTACCTGAGAGACAGCCAATAACTCTTGGCATTGCCACTGACAGTCCTCTCCCAAAACGTGAATGATAAGGAAAATGAAACAAATCTGAAAAGATAACCGGGATCGTAGTTTAACACTGCATTGGAGAAATAAATACCAGTACTCGTATTGTACTTCTGAGGTCCTCCAGAAATGAATCCAGTGGATTCTTTATGTGCATTAACAGAGGCCAGCATTATTCAAAACCAGGAAACAAAGTGCTGGAGTAACTTAGCGGGTCAGACAGCATCCCTGGTGAGCATGGATGGGTGACGTTTCGGGATGGGACCCTCCTTCAGAGCTTCAGTTTGAAGAAGGGTTCCAACTTGAAAAGTCAATTATTCATATTCTCCAGGGATGCTTTATGAACCACTGAGTTACTCCAGCACATTATGTCCTCCTTTATTAACCTGCATCTGCAGTTCCTTTTTTCTTCTTTGCTTAAAACCTGTCTGTACTTAATCCGCGTCATGTTGTATAATGGCAACCAATTTTGATGCTGACGTCTGTCCGTCAAAGCCTCTTTCAATACCTTTTTTAGCACAGTGCTGATCAGATATTGAATGATGAATGAGCAATTGTTGCAGCACCTAAAGTCACTGATACTATAATGATATCAGTCTGTATTATTAGTAACAGTCACGAGGCTTAAAAATTATCCCCATTATGTGATACAAAATAAAATACTGCAGACGATTAAAAAATCTTGAATTTAGAAATGCAGAAAAGTGGAAATGTTTGGCAGCAGGTGTAGGAGAAAGAAAGTTAATGCTTCAGGTCAATCCCCTTTGCCATGGTCGTCACATGAAACAATAATTCATATTTCTCCCTCTATCCAAAAAGGCTACAAAACCTGTTCAAATGTGACACCAAGGTCTTGGACATAATATTTCCATTAGTGCTTTATCGTCCATCGTTAATCTTCTGAGTAACCTACCTTGCAAAAGTGGAATTAAACACACATTAGCTGCAAAAGGAACAAATCGAAGTGAAACGAAGGAAATTTAATGTTCAAGTCACTTCACTGGTGGAGATGTATACACATGAATGCGACTCAATAAATGATTAGATAATCAAAACTAATGTACTTTCATTGGAAACAGTTAAAAGTCGCTTGGATTCCCGTTCCATTGAAGAACAAAGTGAATGTGTGTAGCATCGTTTGACAATGTGCATCCAGTGTGTTGGCAAAACTAAAAGGCTCCCTTGAGATATAGATCAAAGTACATATGGGTTGTGTTAAGTATGGGTGGAAATTAAAGTCCCGACCAAGCTTCAGTTTTGATGTGTGCACTTTTGATGGTGAACTTCCGTCATCTAAAGCAATGTCTGCTCTTATTGCTGAAAGCAGCCACTGTACAACTGCGGTCTTTGAGGATCATAAACCCCAGCAATAATAGACTGAGTAACTATACACTGCACCAGGTATTTGCTCCACTAGCCTTGGGCAACTTAATGCCCAGAGTCAATGGCCTTGGCTCTTCCCCATGCCTTTTACTTCCCCATGGATCAAAACCCTGACTTGTCCTTGAATGTATCCAGTGATTAATCCAAGGTAGAAAATTCCAAAGCTATAACCTTCTGGAAGAAAAAGTTCCTCTTTAGCTATTATCTTTAATTCCCTTCAAAAGGAAGGATATTTTTCCAATATTGCCAAAATGTACTCTTTATCTGTCATTCAGGAATTGATTATTTTCCTTCATGTACATAAATTAATTACCATAATCTTACCAAAGTCTCTGCGGTCCGGTCACACAAACTTTGCATTATGGGATACACCAGCACCAACAATCTTGGTCCAAGGCCTGAAACGGTACAGGCTATGCAGAATCCCAGAGTCCCACCTCTGCATATCTTTTATTGGGGCAAAACATGCTACCAGCAATAAGCAGCCTATTTTCACTGCTAGTTTATGCAGTAATCCAGTAGGTTCAAGCATTCCACCTCCCCCCCCCCCCCCCCCCCCCCCCCACCAACTATTCACCTCATTGTCAGTGTACTCCTAGACTGACCCAGTTGTCAAATGATGCATGTTTACGCTGTGCAGGTGTGGTCAAGCACAGTCAAGAAATCATGAGGAAGCAACACTCGGTACATTTGATGCTCTGCTTACATGCGGGAATCTGCAACCACAGCAATTACGATGAGAAATGTGGAAATCCTAATGTTTCCCTGCAAGGTCTGACTCGCTATTATGTACTGTCATCTAACTTTTATATTGGCTTGGAAACTATTTTACTTAAATTATGGGGTTTTCAAAATGTATTCTATATTGGGGGATTGTATATTGCCTCAAGAGCCCGCAGCTTCAAGATTAGGATTCATATCAGTTTATTGTCAATTACACCAGGGTAGAATAAAATTAACAGTGCAAGTGAAACTATTTGAGTAAGTGGTATACATTAATGATAGATGCATCAATAAATTCAACTGTGAATGCCAAACATCGGAATTGTGCAAAGATTGTAATGAAATCTGATGCAGTGGGAAATAAACTGCAGCGGGAAATGAAAGAGGGATCTGTAGGAATGCCATTAATACACACATTAGACCAGATGCTACCGCCACAGCTGTTAGTATCAACAAAACCACAAAGTTTGGCAGTTTGCTAATATGATGGAGATCCTGGCACCCTCCCACCTCCCTAGCATACTTCTAGCAAACGTTCAAAGACTCGAGAATAAGCTTGAAGAGCTAACAAAACTGCTGCTTTAATGGGAGAGGAGGGACTGCTGTGTCCTTTGTTTTACTGAACCATACCTCACCCTTGACTCGCCTAGCCCTGCTCTATGACCTGAGGGCTTCTTCATTTATGGACCATACACAATCCATGGGCAAGAGGAAAGGCTGTGCAGTCTGCTTTTGTTGCACTGATGTGACTGTCTTTGTTCAATTCATCTCCCCAGACCAGGAATACTTGTTCGTAAAATGCTGTTCCCTTTAATCTACTGGGGAAATATCACCTTAGAGTGATAGTTAGATTGTGTTTTTTCAATCTACATATCGCTCTAAGCCATCATCATGGTGGCATTGGACAAATTATATATACTCTGTTATTAACGCTCTTAAGACAGCTAACCAAAATGTCCCTGTTCATCTTCAGTGACTTCAATCAATCTAACACCAGGAACATATTCCCTAAATACCACCAGCATTTCTCCTGTCCCACGTGGGGATTAACTATCTTCACTATTGCTGTACTACTATCAAGTATGCCTATCACTCCATCCCATCCCCTTATTTTGGTCAGTCTGTTCATCTATCAGTGCTACTCCTGGTGGATTATAGACAAATATTGAAGAGCATGGAACCAACAAAAAAAGCAATATAGCAGTTGTCCAAGAAATGTGCCGAATACTGCATTGCAACAGACAAATAGGGGCTACCCAAACCAGCAACCTTGGATGAGCAGGGAGATTCAATTTCTGCTGAAGTCCAGAGCCAAACCTTTTAAGAAGGATAACAATGCACTGTTCAAGAAGGCCAAGTATGATCTCTGCAAAGCTATTGGGGATTTTAAAACAAGCTGGAAGCTCAACTTAGTTAAGCAGATGCCAGACGATTGTGGCAAGGCATGAATGCCATCACTGGCTATAAGCTACTGCCACGGTCTTCAATATCTTCTACTCTCTGTTCAACAGTTTACTATCCCCATTTCCTTCAAAAAAATCCCCGCAATTCCAGTCCCTTAGCAAAATATCAGACAACTGTCCAGTAGCTTTAATATTAACCATAATAATATGCTTCAAAGATTGGTAATGTCCCACATTGGTGCCAATCATCCTGGCAAGTACATAGTTCCTTGAAAGTGATGTCGCAGGTAAATAGGTTGGTAAAGGAGGCTTTTGACAAACTGGCCTTCAGCAGTCAGGGAAATGAGTACAGAAGTTGGGACATTATGCTGCAGTTGTAAAGATATTGGTGAGGCCAGACTTGGAGCATTGCGTTCAGTTTTGGCCACCCTGTGAGAGGAAAGATACTATTAAGCTGAAATGGGTGCAGAGAAGATTTACGAGGATGTTGCCAGGACACGTACCTGAACTCTACCAAATGTTTGGACAGGCTAGGACCATATTCCTTTCAGCAACATTTGCCTATGATTGTGACATTTAATAGATTTTTAGATAGGCACATGGATATGCAGAGAATGGATCACATGGAAGCAGAGATTAGTTTAATTAAACTTTATATCTGCCACATTGTGCAGTGAAAGACCTGTTCCTGTACCATACTATATTCTATGAGGCTGAGGGGTAATTTTATACAAGTGTATATAAAGTCATGAGTGGATTTGATAGTGAATGCACATAATTGTTTTCCCAGGGATAATGGAATCAAGAACTAGAGCGCATAGGTGTAAGGGGAAAGGTATAATTGAAACATGAAGGGCCAGTTTTTTACTGACCTGTTGATGGATATATGGAACAAGTTGCCAGGTGAAGTTGTTGAAATGGGCCCAGATACATGGTTAGGAAAGGCATAAAGGGAGTGGGCAAATGGGAATAGCTTGGATGGAGAATCTTGATTGGGCTAAATGGCCTGTTTCCATGCGGTTCAATTCTATGACATTGCCTTTGTGTTATGATGTCAGGACAACAACATTGCCCTTAACATCAACAAGACAGTAGAGTTGGTTGTTGCCCTAAGGAAGCGAGGTGGTGAATACAACTCTGTCCTCATCAACAGAGCTGCTGCAGGGTTGGTTATCAGCCTCTAGTTTCTAGGCATCTGTATCACCAGCAACCTTACCAGGTCCCGTCATGCAATGCGATGATTAAGAAAGTGTATTTTCTCAGTGTCTGGAAAGTTTTGGCATGTGCATGAAGATTCTAGCAAACTTTTACAAATGTGTGAAAGCAAGTATTCTGGCATGAAGCATCTCAACTTGTTGTGGTAACTGCTCTGCTCTTGGTCACAAGAATGTGCAGAGAGAGGTGGGCATAGCTTAGTCCTTTACAGGCTGGTCAGTTTTCATCCAGTCTCTCTTCACGGTGTGTTACATAGGATCATAGAATCATAGAAAATGGGTGCAGGAGTAGGCCATTCGGCCCTTCGAGCCTGCACCGCCTTTCAATATGATCATGGCTGATCATCCAAATCAGTATCCTGTACCTGCCTTCTCTCAATACCCCCTGTTCCTTTAGCCACAAGGGCCACATCTAACTCCCTCTTAAATATAGCCAATGAACTGGCCTCAACTACCTTCTGTGGCAGAGAATTCCACAGACTCACCACTCTCTGTGTGAAAAATGATCTTCTCATCTCGGTCCTAAAAGACTCTCCCCTTATCCTTAAACTGTGACCCCTTGTTCTGGAGTTTCCCAACATCGAGAACAATCTTCCTGCATCTAGCCTGTCCAACCCCTTAAGAATTTTGTAAGTCTCTATAAGATCCCCCCTCAATCTCCTAAATTCCAGCGAGTACAAGCCGAGTCTATCCAGTCTTTCTTCATATGGAAGTCCTGCCATCCCAGAAATTAGTCTGGTGAACCTTCTCTGTACTCCCTCTATGGCAAGAATGTCTTTCCTCAGATTAGGAGACCAAAACTGTACGCAATACCCCAGGTGTGGCCTCACCAAGACCCTGTACAACTGCAGTAGAACCTCCCTGCTCTTGTACTCAAATCCTTTTGTTATGAATGCCAACATACCATTTGCTTTCTTCACAGCCTGCTGCACCTGCATGCCTACTTTCAATGACTGGTGTACCATGCCACCCAGGTCTCGTTGCATCTCCCCCATTCCTAATCGGCCACCGTTCAGATAATAGTCTACCCTCCTGTTTTTGCCGCCAAAGTGGATAACCTCACATTTATCCACATTATACTGCATCTGCCATGCATTTGTCCACTGCCCCAACCTATCCAAGTCACCTTGCAGCCTCCTAGCATCCTCCTCACAGCTAACACTGCCCCCCAGCTTCGTGTATCCGCAAACTTGGAGATGTTGCATTCAATTCCCTCATCCAGATCATTAATATATATTGTAAATAGCTGGGGTCCCAGCACTGAGCCTTGCGGTACCCCACTAGTCACTGCCTGCCATTTTGAAAATGACCCGTTTACTCCTTGTAAATAAGCAATTCACATACTCTTGAAGTGTATAACATCCTTTAATGATAGCACAGGGTATAACACATGTCAGCAAGCACTGGTTACATTCTTCTACTGACTGTACCCAGGGAGGAGAAAGCATTATGATTGATGTTAGCTAAGGCGGGGTTAATGGTACTGAGGTAGCTATATTATTGGTTGCATGCATAAACCTTCTACATCCTTCCCCTTAGAAAATCAAAACAGATTGGAAGTCATGACAACAGAATTAAACAAACTCGCCATAACGAACAGGTGGCCTACTAATCTGACCTGAGTGCGTACGCGTCTCTCCCCCTTCCCCCGAAAGATCAGAAGGAACCGGAGGCTGCGAAATAGCTGGGGAACCAGAGCAGGGCAGCGGGGTTGGGGAAGCAGGAGAGTCAGAACCGCGAGCGGCAACAGGTGACCCGCGCAGAGGGGAACAGGGCGCGCGAGATGGGGACCGAGGCATGCAGGGAACACTGGCCGGGTCGGCAGCCGGCCGTTGGTATGAGTGTGGCGGGGCATATGGGCCCGGAGGCTGCGGCTTTGGTTCGTTCACCGCAAGCAGGTGTTGACGGCTTCTTAGGTAGATAGTTCCCTCAAAGTCGACCAGGTACGAACGAGGTGAATCAGCCACCCCAACTACAGTAGCCAGACGGGTGTAACCACTGGCGGTTTGCAACCGAACAATCTGTCCAGGCAACAGAGGATCGAGTGGTCTGCACGACCGATCGTGGGAACGCCGCTGGCTGTCATGTTTCTCCTGAATGTGCCTCTGCAAGGAGGCAGGCTCCAGCACCCGAGGTTGCAGCTGGCGATGAGCAATCGGGATAGTGGGTCTGGTCGTCCTGGACATCAGAAGCTGAGCAGGGGACCCCATGGCCAGATCCCTGGAAACGTTCCTGAGGTTCAGGAGATTCAAATACAAATCAGACTTAGACAGTCTCGCCTGCTCCATCAGAAGCTTGGCGCTGCGGACAGTCCGTTCAGCAAGGCCGTTGCTCTGTGGGTACTCTGGGCTGCTGGTGAAATGCACGAAGTTCCACTTATCGGCAAAAACCTTGAACTCACGGCCGGTGAACAGCCTTCCATTGTCAGTCTGCAACCGGACAGGAGACCCAAAGGTGGAGAAGTGTTTTCGCAGCTTACGGATTACCATCTCCGACGAGAGGGATGTCAGCAAATCCACCTCGAACCAGTTTGAGTACGAGTCGACCAGGACAAGGTAGTGGTTACCACGCCACTCGAAGATGTTGGCAGCCAGCGAGGACTAAGCCAAGGCAGGAGCAGGTTGTTGCAACAGGGGCAGTCGCTACAGGTGTGGTGCAAGACTGTTGCACGTGGAGCAGGCAGAAACGCGGTCCCGGATATACTTGGCCATTCCAGGCCAGTAGAACTGGCATTGAGCGTGGGCGAGTGTTGCATCGACCCCGGGGTGTCTGCTATGGGCTGCGCGATAGTAGAAATCAAACAGGGAGGACAGGACCACAACTTTATGTCCCTTGACGATAACGCCATTCTATAACACTAGTTCGTCGCGGACCAGGAAGAAAGTCTGTTTCACTGGAGTGCTTCGTTGGCCACCCCGATTTAATCACCAAGGCAAGCCGCTGCAAAACTGGATCGGTAGCGGTGTGCTCGGCCAAAAGCTGTAACTGCTTGGTGGGAACAAAGTCAACACCCAGTACTAGCAAGTCTTCTGTTTCGTAGGGGTGGCGGGCACAGGAGGTCCGCGGGGCACGGGATAGGGTGTCCGCAATGTGCATCTCGGTGCCCTTCTTATAGACCATATTGAAGTCGAAACGCTGGAGCTGCAGCATCATGCGCTGCAGCCTGGCAGGAGCGGCATGAATCGGTATGTTCAGAATTGTCACCAGTGGCTGGTGGCCGGTTTCAACCGTGAATTTGCTGCCAAACAGGAAGTCTCTGAACTTGGAGCAGGCGAACACTACCGCGAGCAGTTCCTTCTCGATCTGAGCGTACCGCTGCTCGGTGTCCGTCATGGTGCGGGAGGCATAGGAGACAGGATGTAACAATCCATCGACAGGCTGAAGGCAGGCCGTGCCTAGACCGAACTTGGAAGCATCGCAGGTGACGGTGATGGGGCGGCTCAAGTCGAAAAACCTCAATGTCGGTATGTTAATCAGTCTGGACTTGAGACAGTCGAAAGCCTTCTGGTGCTATGGGAGCCAGGCCCAGTCGATATCCTTTTTTGTCAGCTGCCGCAGGGGTGCACTCAGCTCACTGAGATTTGGTATAAACTTCCCAAGGTAATTCACCATGCCCAGGAAGCATTGCAGACCTGGCACGTCAGTGGGGGCTACCATCTCGGAGATGGCAGCCGCCTTCAAAGGGTCGGGTTTTAGTCCGTTAGAGGTGAAAACATGTCCAACATACGTGACTTCTGAGACACAAAATCGGCACTTCTTGGGGTTCAGTTTCAGGTTGGCCTTTTGCGCCCGATCCAGGATGCGGCGGAGGTTCAGGTCGTGCTCGGCAATGTCTTTCCCATAGACCAGGATATCATCCACGATGATGGCACATGGCAGGTCTGAGAATATCTGCTCCATGTAACAGCTTGGTGGGATATGTCAGCATCAAAGACAAGCTGTGCGGGCTGTCTGCAAGAAGACGCTGCCAAATGGTGTGGAGAAGGTCGTCAGGTCAGAAGACGCTTTGTGCAATGGAATCTGCCAAAACGAGTTCTTAGCGTCTAGGACCGAAAAGACGGTGGCCTGCCCGACCTGAGCCGCCACATCCTCAACGGACCGCATGGGGTAGTGTGGTCTCCTGATGGCAAGGTTTAAGTCCTTCGGGTTGATGCACAAACGTATTTCATTCTTGTCTTTCTTTAGCGTGGCAACCATGGTGGAGACCCAATCGGTGGGCTTGCTAACCGCTTCTAGCACCCCCATTTCGACCATGTTATTGAGCATCGCCTCGACCTTGTCTTTCATGGCGCGAGACACCCTGTGAGGTGTGCGGACCACAGGCATCACATTTGGGTCAATGGAAATACGGTAAGTCAGTGGTAACTTTCCCAGGTCGTCGTTGAACAGGTCTTGGTACTCTGCTACTGGGCCAAACGACAGTTGCACTTTGTGGACCGTGCGGTCGAAGGACACCAGGCCAAGATCCTGGCACGCACAGTTGCCCAGCAGAGTCACACAGTCAGTATTCAAAACGTAAAAAAAACAGGTTTTGTGTGGCCTTTTGCAGCACACAAGTTAAAGTGGCCCTCCCCACTGGCCTTAGAATCTCTCCTCCATAGGCATGCAGAGTTGAACGGTCAGCAACCAAGGCCTCATTATTCCTTATCTTGTTGGAAAGGTTTATTGACAAAACATTCACTCTCGCCCCCGTGTCTAACTTAGCGAGGAAGGTCGAACCATTGACAGTTATTGATACGGTAGGATCGTTACGCTGGCCAGGTGCGTGGAGGAGGGTAAACACGCTCTACTCCTCTGGAGAACTAGTTGGTTCCTCATCGTAGGATTCTGCAATGTAAGGTTGGTGCATGACATTGACAAAGTGGGTGAAATCAAATTCAAACGTGGCCCAGCGCCAATGTCAGCATCAAAGACAAGCTGTGCGGGCTTTCTGCAAGAAGACGCCATGGCCAGAGAGATTGAGCACCAATAGACACAAAATCAAAAGAAAGAAATAAAACCCGATAGACAAGAGACGCAGGTATCTTCCAACTTAGGTTAATGGTACTGAGGTAGCTATATTATTGGTTGCATGCATAAACTATCTACACTCCTATCTACACTCCTACTCTTTGCTTCCTGTCTGCCAGCCAGTTCTCTATCCACATCAACACTAAACCCCCAATACCGTGTATTAAGTTTGAATACTAATCTCTTATGTGGGACCTTGTCGAAAGCCCTCTGAAAGTCCAGATACAACACATCCACAGGTTCTCCCTTATCCACTCTACTAGTTACATCCTCGAAAAAATCTATAAGATTCGTCAGACATGATTTACCTTTCATAAATCCATGCTGACTTTGTCCAATGATTTCACCACTTTCCAAATGTTCTGCTATCCCATCTTTAATAACTGACTCCAGCATTTTCCCCACTACCGATGTTCGACTAACTGGTCTGTAATTCCCCGTTTCCTCTCTCCCTCCCTTTTTAAAAAGTGGGGTTACATTAGCTACCCTCCAATCCTCAGGAACTATTCCAGAATCTAAAGAATTTCGAAACATTATCACTAATGCATCCACTATTTCTGGGGCTACTTCCTTAAGTACTCTGGGATGCAGCCTATTCTGCCCTGGGGATTTATCGGCCTTTAATCCAATCAATTGACCTAACAACACTTACCGGCTAACCTGGATTTCACTCAGTTCCTCCATCTCATTTGACCCCTGGTTCCCTGCTATTTCTGGCAGATTATTTATGTCTTCCTTAGTGAAGACAGAAACAAAGTAGTTATTCAATTGATCTGCCATGTCATTGTTCCCCATGATCAATTCACCAGTTTCTGACTGCAAGGGACCTACATTTGTTTTAACTAACCTTTTTCTCTTCACATGTCCATAAAAACGTTTGCAGTCCGTTTTTATGTTCCCTGCCAGCTTTCTTTCATAATCTATTTTCCCTTTCCAAATTAAGCACTTGGTCCTCCTCTGCTGGACTCTGAATTTTTCCCAGTCCTCTGGTAGGCTGCTTTTCTGGCGAATTTGTATGCTTCATCTTTAGTTTTGATACTATCCCTGATTTCCCTTGTTATCCACGGATGCACTACCTTCCCTGATTTATTCTTTTGCCAAACTGGGATGACCAATTATTGTAGTTCATCCATGCAGTCTTTAAATGCCTTCCATTGCATATCCACCGTCAACCTTTTAAGAATCACTTGCCAGTCTATCTTGGCCAATTCACGTCTCATACCCTCAAAGTTACCTTTCTTTAAGTTCAGAACCCTTGTTTCTGAATTAACAATGTCACTCTCCATCCTAATGAAGAACTCAACCATATTATGGTCACTTTTGCCCAAGGGGCCACGCAAAACAAAACTGCGAACTAACCCTTCCTCATTACTCAGTACCCAGTCTAGAATAGCCTGCTCTCTCGTTGGTTCCTCTACATGTTGGTTTAGAAAACTATCCCGCATACATTCCAAGAAATCCTCTTCCTCAGCACCCCTGCCAATTTGATTCTACCAATCTATATGTAGATTGAAGTCACGCATTATAACTGTTTTACCTTTGTTGCACGCATTTCTAATTTCATGTTTGATGCCATCACCAACTCCACTACTACTGTTAGGTGGCCTGTACACACATCCCGCTAGCTTTTTCTGCCCCTTAGTGTTTCACAGCTCTACCCATATCGATTCCACATCCTCCAAGCTAATGTCTTTCCTTTCTATTGCATTAATCTCCTCTCTAACCAGCAACGCTACTCCACCTCCTTTTCCTTTCTGTCTATCCCTCCTGAATATTGAATATCCCTGGATGTTCAGCTCCCTGCCTTGGTGACCCTGAAGTCATGTCTCCGTGATCCCAACTATATCATATTCATTAATAATTATCTGCACATTCAACTCATCCACCTCATTACGAATGCTCCTTGCATTGAGACATAAAGCCTTCAGGCTTGTTTTTACAACACTCTTACCCCTTATACAATTATGTTGAAAAGTGGCCCTTTTTGATTTTTGCTCTGGATTTTTCTGCCTGCCACTTTTATTTTTCACCTTGCTACCTATTGCTTCTACCCTCATTTTACATCCCTCTGTCTCTCTGCTCATGCTCCCATCCCCCTGCCACATTAGTTTAAATCTAGCGAACACTCCCCCAAGGACATTGGTTCCCTTCAAGCCGAGGTGCAGACTGTCCTTTTTGTACTGGTCCCACCTCCCCCAGAACTGGTTCCAATGCCCGAGAAATTTGAATCCCTCCCCCTTGCACCATTTTTCAAGCCATGTATTCATCTGCAATATCCTCCTATTTCTATTCATGTGGCACTGGTAGGAGTCCAGAGATTATTACCTTTGAGGTCCTACTTTTAAGTTTATCTCCTAGCTCCCTAAATTCGCCTTGTAGGACCTCATCCAGTTTTTTACCTATATCGTTGGTGCCAATGTGCACCACAACAGCTGGCTGTTCACCCTCCCCCTCCAGAATGTTTTGCAGCCGTTCAGTGATACCCCTGACCCTTGCACCAGGGAGGCAACATACCATCCTGGAGTCTCATTTGCAGCCGCAGAAACGCCTATCTATTCCCCTTACTATTGAATCCCCTACTACAATAGCCCTTCCACTCTTCTTTCTCCCCTCCTGTGCCACAGAGCCACCAATGGTGCCATGAACCTGGCTGCTGCTGCCTTCCCCTGATGAGCCTTCTCCCCCAACAGTATCCAAAATGGTATATCTGTTTAGGAGGGAGATGACCGCAGGGGACTCCTGCACCACCTGCCTACTGCTACGCTGGCTAATGGCCACCCGTTCCCTTTCTGTCCGCTTAACCTGCGGTGTGACCAACTCACTGTACGTGCTATTCACGAGCTTCTCAGCATCATGGATGCTGCAGTATGAATCCAACCGCAGCTCCAATCGTTCAATGTGGACTGCCAGCTGCAGCTGGACACACTTCCTGCCGACGTAGTCACCAGGGACACCGACCATATCCCTGATCTCCCACATGTTGCAGGATGAGCAAACCATGGGCCCGATCTCAAATGACATGGGTTGCCCCCAAATTACATCAACTCACTCACATTATAAAAATCTTAATTCTTTAAACTATCCTTTACTAAAAAGCACTGTACCCTTAGCTCACTGAACCCTTTAGCTCACGGAACCCTTTAGCTCACTGAACCCTTTAGCTCATTGAACCCTTTAGCTCACTGTACCTTAAACTCACTTTACCTTTAACTCACCTTACCTTTAATGCAAACCAGGGGTTGCACCCAATCAGCGGCTTCCACCAGAACACTTGTGTGGAACGTTACAGGTTTGGGTAACTCCTCCTCTTGCTCCAACGGCTCTGGGCCTCGGTTAAAACAAAGCCTCACGCTCGATTTTATAACTCACCGCCCGGAGACTCCTCCTCTTGCTCCAACAGCTCCTGGGCCACCAACATCATGAAGGTTGGACATCAGCCACCCTGGCAATTGCCTTTTCATTTTTTTTCACTCTTCTACTTTCTGGCAGTTGATATTAGAGTTTGAAAGCTCAGACATCCAGACTTAAGAAAAGCTTCTTCTCCACTGCTATCGGACCCTTGAACCATTCACCTATTTCACACCTTCTCTGTGAAGGTGCTACCACCAACTGTTTTATTCTTAACTTCATCTCATTCAGTTTTTCTGTTACTTCAATAATTTTTTGTGCAACTACATTTGGGGATTACCAATGTATTTTCAACATGCAGTTAAGTCTGACCTACTGTTCAAGACAGTTAAACTTTGGACTTTAAATTTTAGAGCAGAAACAGGCCCTTCGGTCCACCGAGACCCCGTCGACCAGCAATCACCCTCGATAGCATCGCTCTCCTACACAGAAGGGTCGATTTTACAATTTTTGCCAAAGCCAATTAACCTACAAACCTGTACGCCTTTGGAGTGTGGGAGAAAGCTGGAGCACCCGGAGGAAACCCACGCAGTCACAGAGAGAATGTACATACTCCGTACAGACAGCACCCTTAGTCAGGATCAAACACAGGTCTCTGGCCCTGTAAATGGCCTGTCCCACTTTCCCGAGGTATTCACAAATTCTCCTGAGTTATTCACAAATTCTCCCGAGTTTTCAAACTCGCAGAATGTTCGTAACGAGTCTGTAGGAGGCCGTAGGAGTCCATGGATATATCGTAGCAGCTCGTAATGCTAGCCGTAGGTACTTGGGGGATCAGGCAAGTCGGGGCGTTTTTTCCAGCCTAATGAAAAATGTCCACGAGGTAAGAATAGCCCCGAGTACCTATGGTTGGCATAACGAGCCGCTACGATATATCCACGGACTCCTATGGACTCTTTACGAACATTCTGCGAGTTTGAAAACTCGGGAGAATTCGCGAATAACTCAGGAGAATTTGTGAATAACTCGGGAAAGTGGGACAGGCCCTTTAAGCAGCAACTCTACCATTGCACCACCACTATTGCTATTATCTTTTTCAAATTGCCAGATTTCAGTGTTACTCCACCCAGTTCTAGTAAAAGATGTGCATTATGGTGACAAATATCAAAATCTGAAATAAAAACAAGGAAACCAGAGACACACGGCAAAACAGGCAGCACCCGTCAAGATAAAAACAGCATATTCACATTTTGTGTATAAAGTCTCCACTGAATGCAGTGCCAAATAAAACATTTACACAGAAACATTGATCTGTTGCAGAACTCCCAACAGTTTCTGTTTAGTTGCAAGGTCATTAATTTAGCCAATTGAAAATAAATATGATGTATAATAATTGCACTGTATTGAAAATGCTGTTTTTTGAACATGCAGATCTCCTAATTGAATCTGAACAGGCAACTTTATGTCAAAGATATTCCTAACTTAATTGTCTCTGAGTAATTGCTGGTAGTAGATGTTTATTGTAAATGTGAGGCGTTCTTAAGGCTTAGCAAGTTCACCCAGTGAGCAACTGACCCCCTGTGGACGTGCGCGTTCCCCGTTCTAACAATTATCTGTTTCCACATCACCACAATTGTGCTCGGAGCCCCAGGTTAGGGAGGTGAAAAGTTTCTGCTCCTGATTGTCATTTAGCAATTACTGTTGAAAGTGCACAGATGTTGACCTCAGATGTGGACAGAAGAGCTTAATTGTAATGCTCCCTGTGGCTAAATCGCCCACTGACAGCTATTGTCAAGGCTAACATGTAAATGATGGGCCGTTGAATGAGGCAATGGCACTTAACAAACCACCAGAGACCTATGCATTGTATGGGTAGAGAAAAACATTAATGTATACATTGTACCTTCATGGGTGGCTGTGATCATTCCCAGCTAACAATGACAAAGCTGGTGGTGTAACATGACAATGCTCTCGAATTGGATCTAGACCTCACTGTTGAATCGAATGTGCAGCAAGTAGAAATCGTACAAGTGGTCATAAATTTGCACCTTAAATATGGTGGAGTGATTTATAACATTTATTGTGACCTCAAATAACTACACACTAACTACCCCCCCACAAACACGCTAACAACCTCCCTTGATATTATACTAATATTATTAATTTGCTCCTTTTACCCCATAACCACCCTATCCACTGATGCATAGCCCCCAACTCGCAGGTGTGTCTAGAGAGGGAGGGGGGGAGGTAGAGAGAGAATGTGGAGAGACAAAGAGAAAGGGGCAGACAGAAGGGCGAGACAGAGGGAGAGGGGGTGGAGGAGAGGAGGAGAGGGAGGGTGGGTGAGGGATGGTGGGTGAGGGAGGGTGAGTGAGGGGGGGAGGGTGGGGGAGGAGGGGTGAGAGAGAGGGGAGGAGAGAGAGAGGGGGCTGAGAGGGTGGGAAGGGAAGGGAGGGGGGAAGGGAAGGGAGTGGGGGGAAGGGAGAGGGGAAGGGAGGGGGAGAGGTGGGGGGAAGGGAGGGTGGGGAGGGGATGGGGTGGAGGGAGGGAGAGAGGAGGAAGAATGGGGAGGGAGGAGGAGATGGGGTAGGGGAGAGAGGGGGAGGGAGAGGGGGAAGAGTGGGGAGGGAGGGGGAGAGGTGGGGAGGGAGAGGGGTGGGGGCACCCCATCTATTCTCCACTCCCTATCACCCCATTCCTCTCCCTCTATTCCCACACTCTCCCTCCTCACCTCCCCCATTCCCCCCTCTCCATCCCTACTCCCTCCTCCCCCTCAATCCCCCCACTCCCCCTCTTCACCTCCCCAGGATCTTGCCTGTCCTCCGGATCTGCAGAACTTGTTCATTCAGAGAGACGAACATAGAACAGGGAGGAGTCAGAGAGCCAAAGACTTATCTCTTCTCCCGATCTGCAGAGCATTTTGAGAACGGAGGGGGGGGGGAGGTGGGGGCGGGGGTTGGAGTGAGCAGGTGGGCCGGCGTGGAGCTGTGGGCTCTGACTCTCTGGAGTCAGCTGTGAGTTCAGCGGAACTTACGCCTTATCTCTGCTCCAGATCGGCAGAGCATTTACCCTGCACGCCCTTTGCCTTATCTCTTCTCCCGATCGGCGTGAGCGTAGTTGTTGGGGGGGGGGGGGGGGGGGGGGGGGTTGGAGTGGAGGACGGCCGGGCTGTCAAATGAAGAGAGAGAGAGAGAGAGAGAGGAGCGGCTTGGATTGGTCGGCATGTGGGATTGTGACATCAGCAGCTCTTGAGTCCCGTTTAGATTTTAAAATTGGTGCGAAGAATTAGATATACAACCAAATTGGTTAAAAATGGAAAAGGAAGATTGCTTACCTTTTGAAATTAGTTCGATTCTATTTGCTAATACCAAACTACATAAAAAAACTTATAGAGGAAACCCAATAATAGAAAATGGGATACGTATTTGGAAACAATTAAAGAAATCTTTAAAATTGGAATGTATACCACTGGATCTTCATATTGCAAACAATATTACTTTTAAACCCTCTAGGATGGATAAAGGTTTTTCACAATGGAAAAATTATGGAATTAATAAGATACGGGATCTCTACAGGGAAAACCTTTTTCTTTCATTTCAAGAATTACAACAAAAGTATGGACTACACTCAAAAGAATATTTTAGATATTTACAAATTAGAGATTATGTTAAATCAAATACACAAGAACTTAGAAATACAAAGATGAAATTCTAGATGAATGTTTACATAAACACCCTAACACAGAAAAATTAATATCATATATTTATAATATTTTATTGGAAAATGATGCACCAACGTTGGAAATATATAGGCAAGCATGGGAAAGTGAATTAGGACAAACAATCAGTTTAGAAGTATGGGAGGAAAGTTTACAATATATACACTACTGTTCATTAAATGCCAGACACTCTCTGATACAATTTAAAATTTTACATAGATTACATCTCTCAAAGTCCAAATTAAACAGAATTTTCTCAAATGTTTCTGCTATATGTGATAAATGTCAACACCTAGAAGCCAACCTAACGCACTCATTTACCAAATGTATAAAAATGACTAATTTTTGGTCAGAAATTTTTAAGATAATTTCGAAGGTAGTTAATACAAATCTGTCTCCAGATTCAAAATTAATCATATTAGGTATATTAGAAACTGATCAATCACTAACAATAAAACAATGAATTTTTATCGATTATAGTTTAATAATTGGTAAAAAACTAATATTAAGATTTTGGAAAGGTCCTACCTCCCCCACTATTAAAATGTGGATTACAGAAATGTCGGAGACACTTCATTTGGAAAGATTAAGACTTGTCCTCTTGGACAGGCTAGACCAGTTTAGAGGAACATGGTCTCCATTTATTGATTATCTAAAGGGACAAATTGGCTCGGTTCGAGGGCCTGACTGAAACCTGAACGAGGAATGGAAGAAGAATCATATACAATAGATCACTGATATATCTCCAATGAAGTATAGAATGTTTAAAACTCCACTCACATTATTGATTTTCTATTTTTACTCATATTTTAATTTCCTTTATTATTTATTTCTATTAATGTATTTCTGTATTAAAAATAATAAAAAAAATAGAAGTACAAACAAGAATGACTGTAAATTTTAAAAATATTAAGAATGTATGTGATGAATAGTATATTCTTTTGTTTTTTTTTCTCACATTTTAAATTGTCTTAATATGTATTTACTTCTGATAAAAAATATTAACAAAAAAAAAAGATTTGAAAATGAGTGAGTGTGGGGGGGGAGGATTTTATTTAAAACTGTGTACATAAAAAAGTCTAAATGTAATGAGGGGTGCATAAGTGAATGTAAAAGTGTAATGTCTAGCGAAATGGAAAAAATCTCGGAGTTCGAGCGTGTGGTTTTGGCGGACCATGGAATCAAAGGCCAAAAATCTGACACAAATAAACACAAACACAAACACAAACACAAACACACACACACACACACACACACACACACACACACACACACACACACACACACACACACACACACACACACACACACACACACACACACACACACACACACACACAGAGTTTTAAAAGTGCAGACCCATTGGGTCTGGTCCCGGAAAGTTTGCTTTTAGGCGACGCAGCTTTTTGGTTCGTTGGCTTTTAGGCGGTCCCACCCTTTTGGTTAGTTTGCATTTAGGCGTCCCATCCTTTCGGTTAGTAGGCATTTCGTCTTCGGTTTATTGGCATTTCGGCCTCGTTTCCATTCGGTTTTTTGGCATCGACTTCTTTGCTTTGGCTTCTTGTCTGTCGGCGCCACGTCCGGGTACGGTAAATGTGGCTAATCAACTCTGTGCCCCTACCATTTTACTTCATCTCTTAATACTTTTAGTTAACAATAACTTGCCATTCAACTCTTCAAAACTCTGTTGGAATATCCTACTTTTACGAATGCAAACTAGCTCTACTGATTCACCATAAAGCGTTTGATCAGTCTAACTGTAATTTGATGTTCTTGATAATTCCTAACAATAGATATTAGAAAAACATAGAAAAAAATAGAAAATAGGTGCAGGAGTAGGCCATTCGGCCCTTCGAGCCTATTAGGCTAACTGATTCATGACTCCTTGTTTCCTTATCTTCTTGAAATTGTAAAGTAAGATGCACTGCTTTTCAATCCAAAGGAACATTCTTGAATTGAAATAAAATTTAAAGTTTATTTGGATCCTTAATGTTCTCATCTACGTCCTAATCCTGGTGCTTTGCCTTAGAAACATAGAAAATAGGTGCAGGAGTAGGCCATTCGGCCCTTCGAGCCTGCACCGCCATTCAATGTGATCATGGCTGATCATCCAACTCAGTATCCCGTACCTGCCTTCTCTCCATACCCCCTGATCCCTTTAGCCACAAGTGCCACATCTAACACCCTCTTAAATATAGCCAATGAACTGGCCTCAACTACCTTCTGTGGCAGAGAATTCCAGAGACTCACGACTCTCTGTGTAAAGAATGTTTTCCTCATTTCGGTCCTAAAGGAATTCCCCCTTATCCTTAGACTGTGACCCCTTGTTCTGGACTCCCCCAACATCGGGAACAATCTTCCAGCATCTAGCTTGTCCAACCCCTTAAGAATTTTGTAAGTTTCTATAAGATCCCCCCTCAATCTTCTAAATTCCAGCGAGTACAAGCCGAGTCTATCCAATCTTTCCTCATATGAAAGTCCTGACATCCCAGGAATCAGTCTGGTGAATCTTCTCTGTACCCCCTCTATGGCAAGGATGTCTTTCCTCAGATTTGGAGACCAAAACTGTACGCAATACTCCAGGTGTGGCCTCACCAAAACCCTGTACAACTGCAGTAGAACCTCCCTGCTCCTATACTCAAATCCTTTCGCTATGAATGCTAACATACCATTTGCTTTCTTCACTGCCTGCTGCACCTGCATGCCTACTTTCAATGACTGGTGTACCATGACATCCAGGTCTCGTTGCATCTCCCCCTTTCCTAATCTGCCACCATTCAGATTATGCCTTGCTATGATGCTGCCACTTTTGCAATACTTTGAGGTCTGTTCCCATTTAAAATTGATTTATTTAGGGTATCTGGCATACTATCTTCCTTTACCGGTAGCACTGATATTCAGAGGTTAACAAGCAATATCAGAACTATTTCCAAGTTCTTTTCCTTCAATCCTACAGGGTTTTGTTTTACATTTTCTGAAGCATCTATTCCATTTAATTTTGGAAGTGGACATTGACTCAACCTCTTATGCCCTTTCAGCCAGGATGCATGCCAGATCTAAGTGGTTTTTTTCTTCGTCTTCCTGTACTGTGAAGGAATTCTGAAGTTATTGGTTTTCTTTGAGTGAAAACTTTGCAGCTAATTGATGGAATTCATCCATGGCAGTTCCATAATTCCTTGCTCCCTGAATATTGTTGAGTGAGCCACACACACCGGGGGATCCAAGGATCAAGTCCAATTTGAGTTAACTAGTTTCAGCCAGGATGGCAGTTTGAGTGTTACTGTTGGCTTGGGCACTGATAAAATAGGAAGACAAATAATCCAGCCAGCATTTCCACTTCAGATCTCTGTTCAGTTATCCCTGCTGGAATGTGCATATGTGGATGCTGGATAAGAGCTGCATTAGACTTAGATGTTACAGCCCCTGCAGTGAACAGTCTGGCCACATTCACAATCTGAGCTTTTGCATGTATAATGTCATTTATGTTAAAATACAGGAAGGTGTTTCATGGAACTACACATGGCACATTCACGGGAATAAGGGGTTTCAGGATGGGATAAGAAGGAGCTTTTATTTTAAAATAAGGATCAGAATTCCCTGGTGAATTGGACAGAGATGACGTCCGCAGTCCATTTATTCAAAATTTACATTCTTTGGAATCCAACATCACTAATTTCCAAGAATGTCTCACTGACATTACACTGCGGGTATTTACCAAGTGAGGGGAACAGAGAGCGAGTCCTTTTCTGGAGGTCACCTATGATTTCAACCAGTATGATGTGGTGTTTTAATGGAGAGCAGCTGCCCACTCACCCAGACTCACAAAGTCACCGTGTAAGCGCCTGTAGTTTGAAAAGCAGAAATGTAAACAGCAGTAATCAGGGTAGTGTTCAGTGCCAAAATTGATCACATGAATGTCAAGTGTTCAGGATTCTGGCTTTGATGAGCCCAAATAGTAAAATGAGCTGTTGCAGCTGCAGCCTCTGCTCTTGTAAGTGTTACCACTGTGTGTTTGTTTCTGAAATCATGGCCGCTTGAAAGAACGTGCTTCAGGGAACATCTGAAAAAATTAACAAGGATGGTGCAATAAGAATTATAACACAGCTTTGAGAACAAAGTTAATTATTTGAGGTTATGACGGAAAAAAATCCTCACAAGGTGAAATATACTGTATCTATCTGCAGCATTCTCAGATTTAAGCTTGCTACTTATTTTATGCAAGTTACTTGTGTTAACTTGGGCATTCCCCTGGTGTCAAAAATAACTTAGTTCCACTCCTAGGTAGACACAAAATACTGGAGTAATTCAGCGGTATAGGCAGCATCTCTGGAGAGAAGGAATGGGTGACATTTCGGTTCGAGACTCTTCTTCAGACTGAATCAATCTTCATTCAAATCAGTCTGAAGAAGGGCCTTGACCCGAAATATCACCCATTCCCTCTCTCCAGAGACGCTGCCTGTCCTTCTGAGATACTCCAGCATTTTGTATCTACCTGAATGAATGAATGAATGAATGAAGTTTAATGGCCAAGTATCCACATACAAGGAATTTGCCTTGGTGCTCTGCCCACAAGTGACAACATGACATACAGTGACAGTTACGAATGATACATAAAACATTAAACATTAATAATAAAACATTATTGATTAAACATGTGAATTAAATAAAATACCAGAGCAATAGGAGGCTACAGATTTTTGGTTATTGAGTAAAGCTACTACTGGTAGTAGAAGAAACTGGTAGTTTCTTCTACTACCAGTACTATTCTGGTACTAGAAGAAAGCTTCTACTACCAGAATAAAGCTGTTTTTATGTCTGGCTGTGGCAGCTTTGACAGTCCGGAGTCGTCTTCCGGAGGGAAGTGATTCAAAGAGTTTGTGGCCAGGGTGAGAGGGGCCAGAGATGATCTTACCTGCTCGCTTCCTGGCCCTTGCAGTGTACAGTTCGTCAATGGAGGGAAGGTTGCAGCCGATTACCTTCTCAGCCGATTGAACGATTCGCTGCAGCCTCCAGGTGTCGTGCTTTGTGGCTGAGCCAAATCAGACCATGATGGAGAAAGTGAGGACAGACTCTACGATGGCCGTATAGAATTGGACCATCATTGCTTGTGGCAGATTGTGCTTCCTCAGCTGTACATCCTCTGTTGTGCCATTTTGACTGGAGTCGATGGTAGCCCCCCATTTAAGGTCCTTGGAGATGATGGTTCCCAGGAACTTAAAAGACTCCACAGACGTGACTGTGGCATTGTTGATGGTGAGGTGAGGGGGTGCTCTCCTAAAGTCTACAATCAATTCCACTGTCTTAAAAGCATTGTGCTCCAGGTTGTTGCGATGGCATCAGGATGCCAGCTGTGACACTTCCTGTCTGTAGGCAGATTCCTCCCCATCCTGGATCAGTCCAATCAGGGTTGTTTCGTCCGCAAACTTGAGAAGCTTGACAGCAGTGTCTGTGGAGGTGCAGTCACTGGTGTAGAGAAAGTAGAGGGGAGAGTACGCAGCCTTGCGGTGTTCCTGTGCTGAGGGTTTGCGGGTCCGAGATGTGCTTTCCCAGCCTCACATGCTGCTTCCTGTCTGTCAGGAAGCTGGTGATCCACCGACAGTGGGGTTCAGGCACAGTCTACTCGGAAAGTTTGGAGTGTAGTAGCTCTGGCACAATGGTGTTGAATGCAGAGCTAACATCAACAAACAAAATCCTCTCATAGGTCCCCTGGCGGTCTAGGTGCTGGACGGTGAAGTGCAGGCCCAGATTGACCGTCATCCACAGATCTATTGGCCCGATATGCAAATTGCAGAGGGTCCAGCAGGGGTTTGTGATATTTTTCAGCTTGGCCAGCACAAGCCTTTCAAGGGTCTTCATGACTACAAAGGTCAGTGCCACAGGCTTGTAGGCATTAAGACCAGTAATCCTTGCATTTTTGGGTGCAGTCACAATAGTGGCGACTTTGAAGCAGGCAGGGACAGTACAGGTTTGCAGGGACTGGTTAAAAATGTCTGTGTAGACCGATGCTAGTTGTTCGGCACAGAGCATGAGAGTAGAGGTGGAAACATTGTCTGGTCCTGGAGATGTCCGGCTTTTCTGTCTTCTGAAAAGCCTCTCCACCTCCTCTATTTTTATTGTTGATGCTGGAGAAATGATGCTGTGCAGCACCGAGGGTGTGGGTAATTGGGTGTGAAGTGGTGATTGGAGAGGGTTGTGTGGGAACGGGTCCAGTCTTTTCAGACTGGAGTCTTGCTTTAACTAGGTGTGAAATGGTGAATGGGGAGGGTGCAGAAGAGCCCATTCTTTGCAGACTGGGATCTGACTGTGTTTGTTGGGGAGAGGAGGGGAGGGGGAGGGGGTACAATGGTTATGTTTCTGCCTGTCAAAGGTGCAGTAGAACTTATTCAGGTCATTGGTCAGCTGACGATTGTCCAAAGAACGGGAGGCTTTCCACTTGTAGCTGGTGATTTCTTGCAAGCCCTTCCAAACTGAAGAAGAGTTACTAGCTGAGAACTTGCTCCTCAACTTCTCAGAGTACTTTTCCTTGGCAGCTCTGTACTTGGCCTGCCTGTAGAGGTCTGCATCCCCGCTCCTGTAGGCCTCCTCTTTAGACTGTCAGAACTGTCTGAGTTCTGCAGTAAACCAGGGCTTGTTGGTTTTGATCCATGTCCGGGTCCTAGTTGGAATGCAACTGTCCTCGCAAAAGCTGACATATGATGATACAGTGCCTGTATACTCATCGAGGCTTGTGGTTGCTTCCCTTAACACATTCCAATCTGTGCAGTCAAAGCAGGATTGTAGGTTCTCAATGCCCTCGCTTGCCACCTTTTCATTGTTCTGACCACAGGCTTAGCAGATTTTAGTTTCTGCTTGTAGGTCAGAATAAGGTGAACTAAACAATGATCTGAGAGACCCAGACCTGCCCAGGGAACAGAGCGATATGCGTTCTTGATTGACATATAACAGGGGTCAAGTGTTCTCTTCCCTCTGGTGGGGCAGGTAACCTGAAGTCTGTATTTTGGATGGTCACGGCTGAGGTTAGCTTTGTTAAAGTCCCCCTAAACAATGACCATGGAGTCCGGGATGTAACCCTCTACCCTCATTACCTGGTCAGCAAGTTGCGTTTGCACCTCACGTACGCAGGCATGGGGGGGGGGGTATGTAAACTCCAGCGACAATAATTGAGTTGAAAGGAGTTACCTTTGATTTATACCAGCATCCGCAGTTCTTTCCTACACATTAGTTCCACTCCTGTTCTTGGGTGAATGAGAAGGCAATGTGGGAGTAGTATGTCCCACATGATGGGACAGGAAGGAGTGTGGTTGGTGCGTGGATAGTTGAATGGTACGTGGATAGATTCTGAGGTAGTATGCAGGTTAGAGCAATTACCTTGTTTCAAAAAAGCATGTGGATGCTTCATGTATCATAGAAACATAGAAAATATGTGCAGGAGGAAGCCATTCGGCCCTTCGAGCCAGCACCACCAGTCAATATGATCATGGCTGATCGTCCCCAATCAATAACCCGTGCCTGCCTTCTCCCCATATCCCTTGACTCCACTAGCCCCTAAAGTTCTATCTAACTCTCTCTTAAATCCATCCAGTGATTTGGCCTCCACTGCCCTCTGTGGCAGGGAATTCCATAAATTCACAACTCTCTGGGTAAAAAAGTTTTTTCTCAGCTCAGTCTTCAATGACCTCCCCTTTATTCTAAGACTGTGGCCCCTGGTTCTGGACTCACCCAACATTTGGAACACAATATCTCACACAAGGAAGAATATCTCACACAATGTTTCTATCTGCTCTAACTCATGGACTCATTAATCATCCTACCACAACCAGAGATAGAAACATAGAAACATAGAAAATAGGTGCAGGAGTAGGCCATTCGGCCCTTCGAGCCTGCACCGCCATTCAATGTGATCATGGCTGATCATCCAACTCAGTATCCCGTACCTGCCTTCTCTCCATACCCCCTGATCCCTTTAGCCACAAGTGCCACATCTAACGCCCTCTTAAATATAGCCAATGAACTGGCCTCAACTACCTTCTGTGGCAGAGAATTCCAGAGACTCACCACTCTCTGTGTAAAGAATGTTTTCCTCATTTCGGTCCTAAAGGAATTCCCCCTTATCCTTAGACTGTGACCCCTTGTTCTGGACTCCCCCAACATCGGGAACAATCTTCCAGCATCTAGCTTGTCCAACCCCTTAAGAATTTTGTAGGTTTCTATAAGATCCCCCCTCAATCTTCTAAATTCCATCGAGTACAAACCGAGTCTATCCAATCTTTCCTCATATGAAAGTCCTGACATCCCAGGAATCAGTCCTGGGATGTCAGTCCTGATCAGTCCTGAACTACTATGTCTTTGGTGACCATCGGACTAGCCTTGATCGAACTTTGCTGGCTTTTCTTTGCACTAAACATTATTCTCTTATCATGGATCTATGCACTGTAAATGGTTCGCAATCATGGAGTCATTCTTTTTTTTCCATTGGTTCTTTGTCTCATTAGAGCCCTTGACCCTGAGGGGTGTTGGACATCAGCGAAGGCCTTATCTTAGGGGCCTGTCCCACTTGGGTGCCATTTGCGCGTCACTTACGCGACAGCCTAAAAATAGGTTGGCGCTTCGCGACGCATGCAGTGACGAACGGTAACGCACGGTGCTTCCCTGTCGCCCCAGGATTTTGGAATGTTCAAAATCCTGGGGCGACATCTGGGTGTCTCATCATGTCGTGCGCCCTGTCACACGCTGACGTACGCTGTTCTGCGGGTGATGCCCGGTTAGGGTTGGGGTTGTGGACCACAGATGGGCTGTAAAATAGTCTTCCTTCAATGCATGGATTTTAAACATTAATTTATTAAAATGAATACAATAAAATCAATTGTGCAAATGAAAAGATGTCTGAGTCGCTCAGTTTTATTTATAGATGTGTTGGTCCGCTTCCAGATCCGATCACCAGGGATTGATTCAGTGAGTGTACACTGAACTTGCCTCTCCTCTCTTCCCCCCTCCCACCCCCATCCATCCTTCTCCACTCCCTGGTTACACAAAAAGCTGGAGAAACTCAGCGGGTGCAGCAGCATCTAAGGAGCGAAGGAGATAGGCGACGTTTCGGGTCGAGACCCTTCTCCAGTCTGAAGAAGGGTCTCGACCCGAAACGTCGCCTATCTCCTTCGCTCCTTAGATGCTGCTGCACCCGCTGAGTTTCTCCAGCTTTTTGTGTAACCCTCGATTCTCCAGCATCTGCAGTTCCTTCTTTAACACTTCTCCACTCCCCCTTGATGGGGTGACTACATAGAACACCTCTATACACTTGGCAAGGAAAACCCTGAACATATTGCTGTATGCACTTTAACTCTTGGTCTCCGAAATGTCTGTAGCTTTCGGTTTCAATTTGTTTCATTTTTAATCCTTTGTTTCCACTGATTCGTAATCTAGTCATTCTGTCAACAACTTTAAGGGCCAACAGCTGAAAAATAGGCTGTCGCCACATGGTCGCAGCGTGATGTGGGGATGACACCTGTATTGTTGTGAGCAGTCTCCTCAAGTGTCGTTACTTATTTCAAATGTTCAAAGCCTTTCGGCGACAGTGGGCTTGACGTTGCCTGTCTTCTCCTGTCATATGTGCTGTCATAGGTTGTCACCAGGATGATGCCAGGTGACGTTGGTTGTCGCTGGGTCATGACCGCAGTGAATTCCATTGGCGACAGCCTACGTCATCCTACGTCAACTGGCAACAGTACCGGCGTCAATAGAAGTATTCAGTTGTCTTCATTTGTCGCCGACAGGGTCGTAGCTTGTCGTAGCTTGTCACTGGTGGAGGTAGGTTTACTTCGGGTGTCGTAGGATGTTGTAGGTGGTCGCAGGTTGTCGTAGGTTGTCGCAGGTGTGGTCGTGGGTGGACGTCACAAGTCGCGAGGAATTGCGTCGCCGGTTGACGTAGCTTGTCGCAGCTTGACGTCGACTAGGTAGTAGCTTGTCGTAGACACTGTCGTGGGATGGGTGTAAAAAGATATTTTTTCCGGCATCACAGCGCGACAGTGACTGTCGCCACAGTTGCCTAAAAAAATCACAGGCCTTTTAGTCTGCATCCTATCACACATTCCCCTTTCCCTCCTTCTACAATTTAAAGCACACTGATTTACTTATTTGTTTTAACGAAGAGTCCTTGATTTATCGCATAAAATGCTCCACTAATGCTGACTGACATTCAGAATGACATTCACATTCACATTTATTGTCACATGCACCAATTAAGGTACAGTGATATTTGAGTTACCATGCAGCCATACAATTAAAAGAACACAACACAATTAAAAAGAACGATAGAACTTAACATAAACATCCACCACAGTGCTCACTGTGATGGAAGGCAATAAAGTTCAGTCAGTCTTCCTCCTTTTGTTCACCCGTGTTTGGGGCCTTGACCCTCAGCAGTTGCCGCTACAGACAGCCCGATGTACAAGCCCACTCATCGGGATGATCGAAGCTCCGACGTCGGGACGGATGGAACACATTCGGACTTGGAGTGCCCGAATTGGCCATTTTCTTACCGGAGACCGCGGCATCTTGATGTTATAGGCTGCAGGCAGGCCAGCGGTCGGAGCTCTTCTCTGGCGATCCCCGGTAAGGGATCCCTGGCTCCACGATGGTAAGTCCGCTCCACGCCTGCTGCTAGAAGCTCCGCAGACCGTGGCTTCACGATGTTAAAGTCAGCAGGCCTGCGGTCGGAGCCTTTCTTCTGGCTCTGCGATGGAAGTCCGTGCTGTGCCTGCTGCTGAAGCTCTGGGCTGGTCTCTGGGAAAGGCCACACCAATCAAAGTTGTTAGGCCGCGAGGGAGGGCGAAAATACGACGAGGATAAAAGTCGCATCTCCACCAAGGTAAGTGACTGGAAACAGTTTCCCCCTCCACCACCCACATAAAAACATACCTAGAGACATTAACACATACAATTAGACATACTAAACAAAAAAAGTCTAAATGACCTACAAACTGCTGGCGAGGCTGCCACCACTGTGGCGCCACCCGATGACTTGTTTGGTTCTTCCAGCGTTTTTTGATTTTGTTTTGTATTTTCAGTGCCTTAGTGATTCAGTTCCTGTTGTTGTGTTCTTTCATACAGTAGTAAGTGAACTTTGATTTTAACCTTTCCCGCTAATTAAATTCTAATGCATTTTATAACAGACTCGCCAAAGGGGCTGATTCCAGAGCTATTTACTTTAACGAACGGTAGTATGGATCAATGTTGACAGCTAAAACGTAAATTTACGATCCGTCTTTTTAAATGGTAGTGATTTTGTTGTAAAATTACTATGAGCTTGAGATCGTAATTCTTTTAAAGAGAGCTCAGTAAAGCTCAGTTCAGACTCGGCCTCTGCCATCACCTGGCGTCCATTCCAATTATGCCAAATGTTATTTTTAGTTGCCTCGCTTTGTCATAATGATTGCAAAGTAATTTCTTCTGCCTACCAATTAGTGCATTGTCATTTGTCTTCCTCTGTGGGCATAGATCTTCCTGTTACTTGAAAAGTGTTCTTAAACAGGGCATTTTGAACCAAAGGCTTGCTTTTTATCTTGCTTTGATAGATAACCTACCCTAATTCAGTGAGATTTGTTTGGTTCAGGTGAAGTGGGCCCCTGAAGCTGAACTTCCTGTCAACAAGACCATTTCTCATGTGTGACTGTTTTTCAACCTTTTACTTCACCCCTTTCAAGTGATGATTTAACTCAATCTAGAACTCGTATTCGACTGTAAAGAAAGTAGACAGATGGATCCGTAAAACAATCCTATCTGTGAGAACGATTCTTCCTACCTTGAGTAAAGTAAAATCACATCCATGCTAATTCGTCTTTCACCGTTTAGTTTAGTTTATTGTCACGTGCACTGAGGTACAGTGAAAAGCTTTTTGTTACGTGCTAACCTGTCAGCAGACCGACAATGCATAATTACAATTGAGCCATCCACTGTGTACAGTTACATGATAAAGGGAATAACGTGAATAATGTTTAGTGCAAGATAAAGCTAGTAAAGTCTGATCAAAAATAGTCTGTCTCCAAAGATGTAGATAGTATTTCAGGACAGACCAGGTGATCATTTTTTTCTTTTAAAATCTTTTTATTAATTTTCAAAAAACAGAAAAATAATGATAAATATAACAGTGATATTGATACATAGGGATCAGGATTACATTAACAACAAGTGTAACCTAAGTATGAATCCAGTGTCAAAATACACTTTGGTTATAGACCTCCCAGTCTCTATGTAAATATAGTTAAATGGTTAAAAGAGAACTTGTATATATAAAAACAAAAAGATAAAAAGGAAAAAAAAGAGAAAAACAAAACCCCCTATGTGAAAAATATATATCTTCTAGATGAGCTGGGACGCATCCTCAGTGATGTGACCTGGGGTCATCGAGTGTTTCGGGTCTCACAACATCAGACACCCTCGCCCAGGCGACCCAGCCGGGGTTGATCAGGCCCCGACTTGCGTCCCAGCAGCAACTGCCCAAGGATCAGCCATCTTAATAACTACTCTGCAGGGGTTGGGAGACTCTAGTGCATGGAGGGATTGGGCTCTGTGGGATGACTCCTGGTCGGGCTCCTCCTGCGTCTCACCAGGTTCAAGGCCTGTACGCTGCACCTCTTTCTCCTTCTCCAAGCATTTCATTCTCGCCTGATGGATGTTTAGGCCACGATGGTTCATTAGGCCTTTCCGTAGCTTTGTAGGGTGTCTTTCGCATGAAAGACATAGACTGGGGTGCTAACCCAGCCTTTCTCGGGTGCCGTCTTTCCGTGCCATCAACTGTCTCTCC
Organism: Raja brachyura; assembly: GCA_963514005.1. Next base: position 72,301,306 of record OY740782.1, read on the forward strand.
AGTAGTCACCAAACTATTCTTGGTTGTCACCCAGTCCATTCCTAGGTGCCACTGGCTGAGCCAGACTTCAATGTGAAAAATATACATCTTCTAGATGAGCTGGGACGCATCCTCAGTGATGTGACCTGGGGTCATCGGGTGTTTCGGGTCTCACAACATCAGACACCCTCGCCCAGGCGACCCAGCCCATGATGTTGATCAGGCCCCGACTTGCTTCCCAGCAGCAACCACCCACGGATCAGCCATCTTAATAACTACTCTGCAGTGGTTGGGAGACTCTAGTGCATGGAGGGACTGGGCTCTGTGGGGTGACTCCTGGCCGGGGTCCTCCTGCGTCTCACCAGGTTCACCTAAACTAAAATAAGGAAAAAAAACAAAAAAAAACGGAATCTGGGCTGCAAAGAATTTCACCAATTTAGATTCCTGTTTGTCGCCAAATCCATTCCACCGTATAAGGGTAAGAAAATTATTATAACGGTTGGAGAGGAAACAATTTATATTGTGTGAAACTATTGAATACAGTTTCCCCAAGTCCTAGCAAATTTAACCAAGGGTTCAACAATGTCACTCCTAATTTTTTCTAAATTTAAACATGATATTTTTTCAGAGTACCAATGAAGTAAGAGGGTTAGAGTCTTTCCATTTAAATAAAATAGATTTCTGGCAATTAATGTGGTAAAAGCAATCAGACGATGGGCTTAACGGGACACATGAATAACATTGGTAGCCCAAAAATTGCAGTAATAGGATGAGGTTGTAAATACCTAAAACTACAGAAATAGTATCAAAAATGTCTTTCCAATATTTTTCCAAGGTGATCCGTTTTTTAAAATTGATTTTAAAACAGATTTGGGCTAATTAGTTGAAATCAGTGAACTACTTTTGCAAGTCAAGTAAAGTGTGTGAACAATAAATTTCATGTATAAAATGCAAAGCAATTACAAAAGGAAGCAAAGTATTATAAACATTTACAAATTATAATGCCAAACATAGCTAGCATGTCTCATTAGCTGTATGCTCATTACAACCTTCTGCCCCCTAAAACTTCATCAGCCCTGGGGATATGAACAATGGTTCTCCTTCAGTGCTGCCTGTCAGTATGGCAGTTAGATCAAATGCACTGCATCGTACAGTGAAATGACCTACAGAGCATAATTACAGTCCTGTCACTATTAATATTTCCTGGTGATTTATGATTCATCCATAATTTTAGAACTTATCACTAGCAGTAATTATCAGGTCTGACGTTGACTTGAAAGATACGGATGTTTGGGTGTGGGTATGTAATTCTTTGTAAATGTCATCTATTTTTTAAGAGGGAAAAGATTTTGAGTTGAAGATAGACACAAAAAGCTGGAGTAACAACAGGCAGCATCTCTGGAGAGAAGGAAAGGGTTACATCCCAGGTCGAGACCCTTCTTCAGATTTTGAGTTACATATCAACAAACAACAAAGTTGTTCTGTCTGCTTAGAGGAAAGGATTCATGCTGCAATGTGCTGGAATTGCGTAAATGCATATCTTTAAGGTGCTCGCCCAAGGAGAACACCTGTAGATGGTGCTGCAGAATTATTCCTGCCCAGTCCTCTTTGAGAGAACCTTTTAACACCTGCTCTGTCAGTGCATAGAATTTACCCTTGCATTTGGTGAATCAAACAACCTGCTTCTCTCAATTCATTTCATTTTGGATCTAATATATACTTGTGCATATTTAGTCACAAGGACTAAATATCTTCTGATTTTCGATTTTGCACTGCTGTCTTTCTGTTCTGTTGTGGCTTATGTAGATATTAATCATTTGAATGAAATACATCTGGTCCATTATTTTCAATGAACACTCCTGCCAAAGATTTTAGAACCATTATTAAAGACGGTTTCTCATGTACCCTTGTTTTAATTCTTGCCGGGATGTACTGGAAAGGCCTGGAATTTCGCTGGAACCTCGAAAGGCTGACAAGTTCTTGTCAGGCACTGAGCATTCACTGGCCTGCTTCAAGCAATAAAATCACCAGATGTGAGGCAAAGCCGGGAATAAAGCTGTGGGCAGGGCCAGGGATGGTAACCTACAGGTTGAGAGTTTTGTTTGTCTAGCCTGTATTAGACATACATTTGAAGGGCTTAACAGGACATATTAGCTGTCAGTGGGTAAATAATGGGAATGGGCATCAACAAGGCACAGTGAGATATAAACTGATGTAGCACCCTAGATCTCTGAAGACGTTCTTTTTTTCATCAACTGGACCTCTAACACAGGGAATTTGGAGATAAACAGGTGAGAGCAGGGAGAAGCATGCGTGTTTAGGCTGTCTGAGTGTGGGAGGAGTGCAATGACACCAGAGTGCAAAAATTTCAAGCCTCAATGAGTACCCATGGAACCTGCTTGCACCTACTCACCTGCTTGAACCTAGTAATTGGCAGGCATTGTCCCTGCCCACCTCTGTTCCAGTTTTCTCCTACCTTCTACAGTCAGTCTAAACTAGGGTCCTGACACAACACGTCTCCTATCCATTTCTTCCACAGATGCTACCCGACTCCAACATTAACAGGGGTTCCTTATATCTCTATTAAAGTCAGCGGATTCACAGAACGTTACACAACTCGTTTCTGAAGTTATCAAACAGCAATATGCTGGTTAATTCTACTATTATGCTGGCTAATTGAGGAGTTTCACTATCTACCTAAGGAACTTATTTGCAAAACATTATGGTGCATAGTTAGTGTAATTATCAAAATAAACTTGTTAAATCGTGTTGCTATGATTTAACAGCTACTCTGTGTTCTCCTCTGCCCACAATCTAGCCCTTATTTGGTTCCACTCATCACCTTCCTTTCTTATCTGATTCCATAGTCTACAACTCTTTGCTGTTTCCACATCACCTGCTCGCCTCCATTGCTATCTCCATCCTTCTTTCCCCCACCCGAATCCAATTTCCCATCAGTACCTTCTCATTTGGATCTACCAATCACTTGCCAGCTTCTACTTCATCCAACCTCATCCCTTTATATACTGGCTATCTCTCCTTTGCACACCCAATTCTGATGCAGGGTCTCAACCTAAAACATTGGCCCTCCTTTCGCCTCCACTGGTGCTGCCTGACCCTCTCGAGGTCCTCTTGCAGCTAATTTTTTGCTCCAAATCCCAGCATCTGCAGCCGTCTATGTCTCCATTATGGTACTAAATATAAGGGTTGCATTGTCTACCTGACTTCTTGTTATCGAGTCCACACACAAGATTAGAAGATGTTCAGCCAGAGCTGAACACACTTCTCAGCATCTGCATACAATGGTGTCTGTCTTGTCGCTTCTTGTGCTTCTTGTGCGTGGTGGTGGAAGGATTGGTGGAAACAGGGTCACGACGTGAACGCTCTTTCCTTGACCCCTCTACCAGACTGAAATTCAATGTTTAGTCCCCAATTGAGTGTTCTGCAATATAATGAATGAAACTTATGTTAAGCATGTATTTTTTTTCTTTTCCTATTTCACTTTACATTCTACATCCCTCACTTAATGTCAATTTTTATTCATTAAGTTACAATCTTTTTAAAATTTCTCCCTCAAACTTCATACTGCTTTCCTTCAGCACCTCTTTTTCATGCCCTTATCTCCTGTTTTTTCTCTCTCTTTGCTATTCTTAAACCATCTTTATGTTTCTTCTGAAGGAGAACTTTTATACTTTGCATTCACCAGCTAATTCTTTTCAATTCTAAGTCTTCTGAAGGATCCTACTCACAAAATAATTGCAATTACAGTTGCATGCATGTCAAGTGATATAAGATTACTCAAGTGATATAAAATTACGAAGGTGTGATGCACAGTGTACATCATTTAATTTATCCACTGCCAATTGCAGTTTGATGCATGTTCTTTCAAGAGCCCTGCCCCATGATTTAAACCACAATTTCATTTATGCAGGAAATAAAAAAAAATTGTTTTGAAATTTAATAAGCCAGGGATGGGTGCCAGTACTCTAGCTAAATATAAGGGTTGCATTGTTTCCCTGACTGAAAAGCAATTTTTAGTCCCCATTTGAGTGAAAGTCCTCATATATTGGCTTGCTCCATTGCGTTTGAATTTGTGAGTTACTGTCCACTAAACCAAGAAAAAACACATCTGTCGGTAAATTGAATCTCAGATACTAAATGTACGAATCCACATTTAATTGTTCAGGTCAAAACCTGGCCTCACTCCCAAGTTTTTCCATTCAGGGGAGTTGCTTGCATTTCAGTTTGGAAAAGAAACAGAATCATATGCTCGTTTAGAGGGAATGAGAGGTGTAACAATTCAATTCATTAAATGTCTCACTAGATGCAAAGCAGGAAAGGATGATAATAAGTAGGTAGTTTGTGTGATTATGGTGGTATGGTTATGCCATTGTGGTATATATCATGTCGTGATTGGTGAATATGTTTAGATTGTGACTTTATTTTGAAGCAGAAATAATATGTGAATGCTTCATTGAGCATAATTCCGACTGGTAACTACGCACTTCATCCGAGCACATTATCACACACGTCATGCAAGCTGTCTTAAATGACCACCTAAACTGTCATTTGGCAACCTAAAAAGCTGCCTAGGTTGCCCGGCTGGAAACAGAGAAAAAAGGTTAAGTGAGAGCACTGTATACACAATAAATAAACAGATAAAGTGCAATAGGCTGTTATTGTTCAAAGTTTGTTTGATGGCGAGTTTAATAGCCTGATGGCTGTGGGGAAGAAGCTGTTCCTGAACCTGAATTTCAAGCTCCTGTAGCTTCTTCCCGATGGCAATGGAGATATGAGTGTGTGGCCAGGATGGTGTGGGTCTTTGATGATGTTGGCAGCCTTTTTGAGGTCGCGACTGCGATAGATCCCTTCGATGGTGGGGAGGTCAGAGCCGATGATGGACTGGGCAATGGTCACAATTTTCTGCAATCTTTTCAGTTTGTAGGTTCTCCCCGTGACCTGCGTAGGTTTTCTCTGGGATCCCTAGTTTCTTCCCACAATCCAAAGACATACAGGTTTGTAGGTTTTTGGCTTGGTATAATTGTAAATTGTCCCTAGTGTGCAAAGGATAGTGAAAGTGTGCAGGGATCGCTGGTTGGCCCGGACTCCATGGGCTGAAAGGCCTGTTTCTGTGCAGTATCTTTAAACTAAACTAAACTAAGACTAAACTACAGAGAGAGTGCATTTAAAAACTACAAGGGCCACGCCAAGATAGATTGGAAGGTGTAGGAAGGAACTACAGATGCTGGTTTAAACCTAAGATAGACACAAAAAGCTGGAGTAACTCAGTGCGCCAAGCAGCATCTCTGGAGAGAAGGAAAGGGTGACGTTTCAGGTCGAGACCTTTCTTCAGAGTTCATGAATACATCCTTAGCAGAGTGTCACTGTCAGAGTGAGGGCAAATGCAGATTGGAGGAACAGCATCTCATATTTCGCTGGGACAGCTTACAACCCAGCGGTATGAATATTGATTTCTCTAACTTCAAGTAACCCCATGCTATCCCTCTCTCTCTCCGTCCCTCCCCAAGAGCGGTAGAATCTGGAGTGAGATGATGTGATTGTGGAGAGAATTTTTAAAAGATGAAATAAGATTGGTGCCAATGAGTGGTTAATTGTTTTGTGTGAGCTGGAGATTACGTTTCCTACTCTATGATAACTTACACAAAAAAATCAATTAAAATTGATTCCAGAAATATTCTTTGAAAAATCAGGCAATTTGTTCAATATACTGTTTGACAAATAGTGGATAACAACAGGTCACAATGCAGAAGGGAGATTGATAAGCTGGTTGTAAGTGCCAGAACAACAATCTTGCTTTCAACGTTAGAAAGACTAAGGAGCTGATTATTGATTCAGGAAAGGAAAGCCAATCGTCTATGGACTTGTCTTCATCGACAGGACCATCAGGTTATTGAGCAACTCACTCTGCACAACCCTGACTATTCTACCTCAGCACCAAACCACCACCGACTTTTCACCCAGTGTGCCTCTGTGAAAAGCATGCCCCGCGCTAGATTTATACTCACAGTGCAGGTAGCTCCACCCTCTGTCTCCAACGGCTCCCGGGCCTCCCCAGTGTGTCCAGCTGCAGCTCCTGGCAGACCACATTGAACGATTGGAGCTGCGGCTGGATTCATACTGGAGCATCCACGATGCAGAGAAAGTCATGGATAACACATACAGCGAGTTGGTCACGCCACAGGTAAAAGGTAAGAGGACAGAAAGGGAGCGGGTGGCCAATAGCCAGCAAAGCAGTAGGCAGATAGTGCAGGAGTCCCCTGCGGTCATCTCCCTACTAAACAGGTTTACCATTTTGGATACTGTTGAGGGAGATGGCTCATCAGGGGAATGCAGCAGCAGCCAAGTTCATGGCACCATGGGTGGCTCTGCAGCACATGATGGGGGAAAAAAGAGGGGAACGGCTATTGTAATAGGGGATTCAATTGTCAGGGGAATAGATAGGCGTTTCTGCGGCCACAAAAAAGACTCCAGGATGGTATGTTGCCTCCCTGGTGCAAAGGTCAGGGATGTCACTGAACGGCTGCAGAACATTCTGGAGGGGGAGGGTGAATAGCCAGTTGTCGTGGTGCATATTGGCACCAACGATATAGGTAAAAAAAGGGATGAGGTCCTACAAGGTGAATTTAGGGAGCTAGGAGATAAATTTAAAAGTAGGACCTCAAAGGTAATAATCTCTGGATTATTACCAGTACCAAGGGCCAGTCAGAGTAGAAATAGGAGGATATTGCAGATGAATACATGGCTTGAAAAATGGTGCAAGGGGGAGGGATTCAAATTTTTAGGGCACTGGAACCATTTCTGGGGGAGGTGGGACCAGTACAAACAGGAAGGTCTGCACCTGGGCTGGAATGGAACCAATGTCCTTGGGGGAGTGTTTGCTAGTGCTGTCGGGGAGGATTTAAACTAATGTGGCAGGGGGATGGGTACAAGAGCAGAGAGGCAGGTGGGTGTACACCGAGGGTGGAACCAATAGGGAGCAAGGTGAAAAGTAAAAGTGGCAGGCAGACAAAACCAGGGCAAAAATCAAAAAGGGCCACTTCTCAACAAAATTGTATAAGGGGTAAGAGCGTTGTAAAAACAAGCCTGAAGGCTTTGTGTCTCAATGCAAGGTGTATTCGTAATAAGGTGGATGAGTTGAACGTGCAGATAGTTATTAATGACTATGATATAGTTGGGATCACGGAGACATGGCTCCAGGGTGACCAAGGCTGGGAGCTGAACATCCAGGGATATTCAATATTCAGGAGGGATAGAGAGAAAGGAAAAGGAGGTGGGGTAGCGTTGCTGGTTAGAGAGGAGATTAACGCAATGGAAAGGAAGGACATTAGCTTGGAGCATGTGGAATCGGTATGGGTAGAGCTGCGAAACACTAAGGGGCAGAAAATGCTAGTGGGAGTTGTGTACAGGCCACCTAACAGTAGTAGTGAAGTTGGGGATGGTATCAAACAGGAAATTAGAAATGCGTGCGACAAAGGCAAAACAGTTATAATGGGTGACTTCAATCTACATATAGATTGGGTGAATCAAATTGGCAGGGGCGCTGAGGAAGAGGATTTTTTGGAAAGTATGCGGGATAGTTATCTAAATCAACATGTAGAGGAACCAACGAGAGAGCAGGCTATTTTAGACTGGGTATTGAGTAATGAGGAAGGGTTAGTTAGCAGTCTTATTGTGCGTGGCCCCTTGGGCAAGAGTGACCATAATATGGTCGAGTTCTTCATTAGGATGGAGAGTGACATTGTTAATTCAGAAACAATGGTTCTGAACTTAAGGAAAGGTAACTTTGAGGGTATGAGATGTGAATTGGCTAAGATTGACTGGCAATCAATTCTAAAAGGGTTGATGGTGGATACGCAATGGAAGACATTTAAAGACTGCATGGATGAACTACAAAAATTGTTCATCCCAATTTGGCAAAAGAATAGATCAGGGAAGGTAGTACAGCCGTCGATAACAAGGGAAATCAGGGATAGTATCAAAGCAAAGGATGATGCGTACAAAGTAGCCAGAAAAAGCAGCATACCAGAGGACTGGGAGAAATTCAGAGACCAGCAGAGAAGGACAAAGGGCTTGATTAGGAAAGGAAAAATAGATTAGGAAAGAAAACTGGCAGGGAACATAAAAACTGACTGCAAAAGTTTTTATAGATATGTGAAGAGAAAGAGATTAGTTAAAACAAATGTAGGTCCCTTGCAGTCAGAAACAGGTGAGTTGATCATGGGGAACAAGGACATGGCGGACCAATTGAATAACTACTTTGGTTCCGTCTTCACTAAGGAAGACATAAATAATCTGCCGGAAATAGCAGGGGACGGCGGGTCAAAGGAGTACTTGAGTGAAATCCAGGTTAGTCGGGAAGTGGTGTTGGGTAAATTGAATGGATTAAAGGCCGATAAATCCCCAGGGCCAGATAGGCTGCATCCCAGAGTACTTAAGGAAGTAGCTCCGGAAATAGTGGATGCATTAGTGATAATCTTTCAAAACTCTTTAGATTCTGGAGTAGTTCCTGAGGATTAGCAAACGTAACCCCTCTTTTTAAGAAGGGGGGGAGAGAGAAAACGGGGAATTACAGACCAGTTAGTCTAACATCGGTAGTGGGGAAACTGCTAGAGTCAGTTATTAAAGATGGGATAGCAGCACATTTGGAAGGTGGTGAAATCATTGGACAAAGTCAGCATGGATTTACGAAAGGTAAATCATGTCTGACGAATCTTGTGGAATTTTTCGAGGATGTAACTAGTAGCGTGGATAGGGGAGAACCAGTGGATGTGGTGTATCTGGACTTCCAGAAGGCTTTCGACAAGGTCCCACATAAGAGATTAGTATATAAACTTAAAGCATACGGCATTGGGGGTTCAGTATTGATGTGGATAGAGAACTGGCTGGCAAACAGGAAGCAAAGAGTAGGAGTAAACGGGTCGTTTTCACAATGGCAGGCAGTGACTAGTAGGGTACCGCAAGGCTCAGTGCTGGGAGCCCAGCTATTTACAATATACATAAATGATCTGGATGAGGGAATTGAAGGCAATATCTCCAAGTTTGCGGATGACACGAAGCTGGGGGGCAGTGTTAGCTGTGAGGAGGATGCTAGGAGAGTGCAAGGTGACTTGGATAGGCTGGGTGAGTGGGCAAATGTTTGGCAGATGCAGTATAATGTGGATAAATGTGAGGTTATCCACTTTGGTGGCAAAAATAGGAAAACAGACTATTATCTAAATGGAGGCCGATTAGGAAAAGGGGAGATGCAGCGCGACCTGGGTGTCATGGTACACCAGTCATTGAAAGTAGGCATGCAGGTACAGCAGGCAGTGAAGAAAGCGAATGATATGTTAGCTTTCATAGCAAAAGGATTTGAGTATAGGAGCAGGGAGGTTCTACTTCAGTTGTATAAGGTCTTGGTGAGGCCACACCTGGAGTATTGCGTACAGTTCTGGTCTCCAAATCTTAGGAAGGACATTATTGCCATAGAGGGAGTGCAGAGAAGGTTCACCAGACTGATTCCTGGGATGTCAGGACTGTCTTATGAACAAAGACTCCATAGACTCGGTTTATACTCTCTATAATTTAGGAGATTGAGAGGGGATCTTATAGAAACTTACAAAATTCTTAAGGGGTTGGACAGGCTAGATGCAGGAAGATTGTTCCCGATGTTGGGGAGGTCCAGGACAAGGGGTCACAGCTTAAGGATAAGGGGGAAATCCTTTAGGACCGAGATGAGACGGAATTTTTTCACACAGAGAGTGGTGGGTCTCTGGAACTCTCTGCCACAGAGGGTAGTTGAGGCCAGTTCATTGGCTATATTTAAGAGGGAGTTAGATGTGGCCCTTGTGGCTAAGGGGATCAGAGGGTATGGAGAGAAGGCAGGTACAGGATACTGAGTTGGATGATCAGCCATGATCATATTGAATGGCAGTGCAGGCTCGAAGGGCCGAATGGCCTACTCCTGCACCTTATTTCTATGTTTCTATGTTTTTATGACTTTTCATTGCGTGTTTGCTCCACATACTTTGGTTTTTTTACCATCCTGGCCTGGTTTACTTAGAATAACTGATAATCTTTTGTATATACAGTATTTCTCATTGTTTATATTGCAGCTTTACAGGGACATTAGATGGAACAGGTAAGAATGTAATTGTTTTGTTTCATATCTGGTGCACATGACAAATAAATGCTCTTGGTTTCTTGATGATTTTGTATTATTTCATTTAGATACATCATGATGCAAAACTCTGACATAGTAGTAAATGCTCAATAGTTCAAAACATATTTGTGATTATTTTTTACCTCTTATGCGTGTATATTTCCCGAAAGAAAAATGCTATAAAATAGTAAGATTAAACAAGAACTTACCAGTTTGAAGTTTGATCTTTATTGTATGAGGAGTTACGATGAGGGATTACGTGAAGAACCCCGTACAGCCGCACGTGCGTCAATCTTCAAAGCAACGGTGTGAAATCACAGGTAATAGTGACTGAAGTATAATAGTAAGAAACAAAAGACTAGAACTACCAGATGATATATATGAGGGTTGGGAGCGGAGGGCACGTAATCCCTCATCGTAACTCCTCAGAAAATAAAGATCAAACTTCAAACTGGTAAGTTCTCGTTTAATCGTACTATTTTACTTCGGACTCACGTGAGTGACTACGTGAAGGTTTCAAAGCTCTGTGATTTCATGCCGTGTGAAACGAGTATACACAACCACAGCTGCTTCATTGACAAATGAAGGGAAAACATTCATAATGCATATAGTCATAACATAGATTTAAAACATGGTGATGCTGTTTAAATAAAGTAATAATATTTCCATCTCTTACCCAGATGGAAAGTATAACCAGAACATAAATAGAGTTAACAATACCCCCCTTGCTGCTGATGTTGTAGCAGCCCTGGTGGAATGAGATCTGGAATCAGAATCCATTCCTACATAACTCAAACTCCATTTTATCATCTGGAGTGGCCTGAACCAATACGTTCTTCCAAGTTTTTTGTGACTAACAACGTTGCTAGTTCAGAACCTCCAAGGCTCTTGGTGACCTTGATGTATTGTTGTATATATGTGTGCTTACATTATCAAAGGTCCCCTGGCATGCTTATGACTATTTTGAGACCTGCCCCCTTCTGGTCTGCTCAAGTATTTATAACATAATATTATATATTATTATTTACAGATGTAATCATCCTGTACCATCACAATTATGTAGCGACTGAACCTGCTGCGCTAAACCAGCTCCAGAAGGATAACTACCTAATGAACTCCAGTCAAATTTAAGGATGTAGCTGGAGCCTCCTGGTGAAATAGTGTTCACAAATGTCAACATACCATACGGCATTGTACTGGTCCTGGGAGACCTTGTGTTGAAGATATCCTACAACTTGATATCCGGCGTGAACCCGACAGAGCGGGTCTTGTTTGCTACAGCCAACTCAATGAAAAAGCACGTTGACACCATTAATGTCCGTACAACTCAATAATTAACAAAAGATCATTTAACATGAACTCTAAACGTTAGCAATTTATACCGTTTTCAACGTAACATGAGCATAAAACAAACTCTTTTCATCTCCTGGAAAAGAAAAGTCCTGCGTTTTGGTGCTATCCAAGCACTTTGAACACATAGAAGGATAGATGTAACAACCCAGGCCTTAGGGCAGTTTATTATATCTGCAGAACATAATTTAAGTTGATCATGCAACTGCTGATTTCCCAAGCCTCAGGCTGAACCAGCAAAATTACATTTAAAATAACCATATAAGGTTATATTATTATTCCCGACAAATCGGGAATCAATTTGCATAAGACAATCCCACAATTGAACCTAAAGCGGCCTCTTAATGACTTTATTTGAAGCCTTGATTGATGAAGCAAAATGGAGGGAGCCATAAAAGACCTTCCTTCTCCTTGTAGCGAGAATGTATCTTCCGCCACTGTTGTGCCACATATTTTGCAACCAGTGAATAAGCAGGAAAACAACATATCTATATTAGGTGTTCCATTTAACCAGATTTTCACAATATGGTGTGATTGAACACCAATTCTGTGTTGCCATTGACCTATACTTGATGATTCTCCTGTGGCAAACGATATTATGTAACCATTCCAGGGGTCTTTAACTGATTGCACCCTTGTGACTAACATATACCATCATCATAATGCATCAACATGAAGCTGAGCATGCCGATATGCATATTTGCTCAATCGCTCTTTAACCCATACAATGCCCGTAGGGTCTATAGATAGTTGATACCAATAAAAGAAGAATTGGTAAGTCATGCAAGTCTGCTCCACCTCCAAACTCGAGATGATATTCGCAATTTTGTGTCTACCGTAAACAGCAACTGTGGCCCGATTTCCGAGCCAGTCTTGCAAGACAAGCTTGTACTGAGCCTGCCCAATTCTAACCTGCTTGGAATGCTAGTGTTGTCCATTTACATGGTTAGACCCCTCAAAGTAGATGAAAATGTCTCAATCATTTGTAATGTATAACTAAGTGTACATCTTACCAAGTTGTAAGTGGCCCCTTAATTGTAGAGTAGCACAGGGAGAGTGCGTGGAACCTCTGGCCAGCTTTCATGCTGCCACCAACTCCAGTGAATCGCTTACTGCCGAAGAAGACGTGGGGTGTGTTGCCACCGAAACTATGAAACCTTACTCGTTCCAATAGCTTGTGCTTCGTACTCCAGGTTTCGCCTATGGAAAGGTCTTAAAGCCCTGTCTCACGGTGCTAGTTGACCCACGAGTGACCCCGAGTTTTCACTCATGGTAATCATGTACAATTAACATAGCGGGAACGTCAGAACTCGCACGAGCAACTTAGCGACTCATGGTGCTAACGGCAGGTACCCGTGAAACTTGTTAACTCATGAAAAAATTGAAATATGTTTGAGGTTTTCCACGAGTCAAATTTACTGTTCAAGTTAAAAATTGAAACATTTAAACTCATTGTAATAACGTAGTGGCCCGTGAGTTTACCTTAGTGACTCGTGAGTCTACCGTGGGCACTCTTTAACTCAGCGGGCAGGCAGCATCTCTGGAGAGAAGGAATGGGTGACGGGATGACATAGGGGGGTATTGTGCTGTTTGATCGCCCCCTGCTATCCCAGGGACAGGGAGACAAAGCGGCTTTTGGGACTGGTGGGCAATCACTACCAAAGTGTCTGCCCACACAGTCAGTACACCTCTCCTACACTTGTACCTATTATCCATATTTTCCAGGGCTGCTGCCTGGCCCAAACCTTTGGCCAAATGCTCTAATATCTCCTCACCGGATCTTCGGTTAGTTGAGGCACCATGAGGCGTTTTTGTTGTTGTTTTACGACAGGAAGGAAGCTATGTAAATACCAAGTTGTTATAAACTGTCGGGCTTTTACTTGCTTGACGTGAAGTTTTCTCCCTACCTTACCCTCATGATGTGCCACGTTCCGGTTACGCGGTGCACGGATCATGGCCAACAGTGTCTGAAGAAGGGTCTCGACCCGAGGCGTCACCTATTCCTTTTTCTCCAGAGATGCTGCCTGACTCTGCCCGAGTTACTCCAGTGCTCTGTGTCTCTCTGTGTCTTCAGTTGGACTTTCACTGAATATTGAAGAAGAGGGCGTTGATCAGCGTCAACCAACGCGCTATGTGCACTGTGTTGGATGGAACTGCAGATGCTGGTTTACACCAAAAAATGCTGGAGTAACTCAGCGGGACAGAGTCTGAAGGAGGGTCTCGACCTGAAACGTCACCCATGCCTTCCTCTCCAGAGATGCTGCCTGTCCCACTGAGTTACTCCAGTGTTTTGTGTCTGCACACTCATTGTTCTTATATCTTGCTGCGATTACTTTAAACAAAGGCAGCGCTCGGTTATTGCAGCGATGCCCTTCAGATGTGAAACGAATGCTTCCAGACGCACTGCCCTGTCTTTCTTCCTTTGTTTATCATCATTTTTTTTTTTTGCGTATGTTTTATTCATTGTTCTGCATCTTCGACATCACCGTCTATATCTCTCGTTCCCCTTATCCCTAACCTGTCCGAAGAAGGGTCTTGACCCGAAACGTCACCCATTCCTTCTCTCCAGAGATGCTGCCGGTCCAGCTCCAACTTTTTGTGTCTATCTTCAGTTTAAACCAGCATCTGCAGGCAGTTCCTTTCCTATAATTTATTCCTTTCTTGGCGTCTTCTGGGCAAATGTCGCCTTCTGCACGAACAGTCTTGGTTGATATTGTGTGTGTGTATTGTTTAAAAAGGGCTCTAAAAGTAAACCTAGCAATTATAGACCGGTTAGTTTGACTTCAGTGGTGGGCAAATTAATGGAAAAGATACTTAGAGATAATATATATAAGTATCTGGATAAAGAGGGTCTAATTAGGAACAGTCAACATGGATTTATGCCTGGAAGGTCATGTTTGACTAATCTTCTTGAATTTTTTGAAGAGGTTACTAGGGAAATTGACGAGGGTAAAGCAGTGGATGTTGTCTATATGGACTTCAGTAAGGCCTTTGACAAGGTTCCTCATGGAAGGTTGGTTAAGAAGGTTCAACTGTTGGGTATAAATGCAGGAATAGCAAGATGGATTTAACCGTGGCTGAATGGGAGAAGCCAGAGAGTAATGGTGGATGGCTGTTTGTCGGGTTGGAGGCAGGTGACTAGTGGGGTGCCTCAGGGATCTGTGTTGGGTCCTTTGTTGTTTGTCATGTACATCAATGATCTGGATGAAGGGGTGGTAAATTGGATTAGTAAGTATGCAGATGATACCAAGATAGGGGGTGTTGTGGATAATGAAGAGGATTTCCAAAGTCTACAGAGTGATTTAGGCCAGTTGGAAAAATGGGCTGAAAGATGGCAGATGGAGTTTAATGCTGATAAATGTGAGGTGCTACACCTTGGCAGGACAAATCAAAATAGGACGTACATGGTAAACGGTAGGGAATTGAAGAATACAGTTGAACAGAGGGATCTGGGAATAACCGTGCATAGTTCCTTGAAGGTGGAATCTCATATAGATAGGGTGGTAAAGAAAGCTTTTGGTATGCTAGCCTTTATAAATCAGAGCATTGAGTATAGAAGCTGGGATGTAATGTTAAAATTGTACAAGGCGTTGGTGAGACCAAATCTGGAGTATGGTGTGCAGTTTTGGTCACCCAATTATAGGAAGGATGTCAACAAAATAGAGAGGGTACAGAGGAGATTTACTAGAATGTTGCCTGGGTTTCAACAGCTAAGTTACAGAGATAGGTTAAATAAGTTAGGTCTTTATTCTCTGGAGCGCAGAAGGTTAAGGGGGGACTTGATAGAGGTCTTTAAAATGATGAGAGGGATAGACAGAGTTAATGTGGACAAGCTTTTCCCTTTGAGAATAGGGAAGATTCAAACACGAGGACATGACTTTAGAATTAAGGGACAGAGGTTTAGGCGTAACATGAGGGGGAACTTCTTTACTCAGAGAGTGGTAGCGGTGAGGAATGAGCTTCCAGTGGAAATGGTGGCGGCAGGTTCGTTGGTATCATTTAAAAATAAATTGGATAGGCATATGGATGAGAAGGGTATGGAGGGTTATGGTATGAGTGCAGGCAGGTGGGACTAAGAGAAAAAAGTTGTTCGGCACGGACTTGAAGGGCCGAGATGGCCTGTTTCCGTGCTGTAATTGTTATATGGTTATATGGTTATATATGGTATGTGTGTGAGAGAGAGAATTAATGTGTATGAATGGTTTAGGCATCTTTTAGGAGATGTCGCGGTTTACATTGGCATTGCCCTCTTGAGATCCCTTTGTATGGAGAGCGCTCACCGGTAACCCTGGGTCTCCGGCCAAGAGGAGGTGATGTGGACACGGTTTCAGTTGTAGTTCTGGAGGAACATTGCTTCTGATCGATGTCTCTTATGCACTCCTCAGAAGAACTGGGTGCACTCTTCACCATTATGGCTCCCAGCCTACAGGTTTCTGATCTGAACAACTAACTTCTTCCCTATTTCTCCTCCACCCACCCCACCCACCTCCTATTTTCCTCTCCTCCTTGGCGCTCTTGTTCCCTCTTGTTCACTCTTGTTCACTCACACCTTCCTTCCCTCCCTCCCTCCCTCTCGCAGGGCTTGGTTCAAAGGGGGCAACGAGCCAGGCAGAAAGTCTGAACCCTTTCTGAAAATGAGCACAAAGAGAAAAAAAAAGTATTGTCAAGCGCTCCAAACTTTGTTTAAAATAAGTAAATGCAACCTTGGCTAATAGTTAAAAAAGAAAATCTTTTTCAAAACCAACACCCTACAAACTCTCTGTCTCTCACGCTGCCTGTGTCTTGTGGGGGGTGTGCGTCGGAGAGAGGGGGTGTGGGTGTGGAGGGGAGCCGATGTGAATGTTACCACTATAGGATGGCGAGGTTGGGCTCTGAGCTGCAGTGAATGAGAGGAGAGAGAGAGAGAGCGAGGGAGAGAGAGAGAGAGAGAGAGAGAGAGAGAGAGAGAGAGAGAGAGAGAGAGAGAGAGTGCGTGTGCGCGTCAGCAGCAAAGTTGTATACAACGGGCTTGTACACGGTGGCAAGAGAGGTTTCCTTTGTTCTCGTCCGGGGCTTGAGAGAGATCGGAGAGAATTAACCCTCCCTCGCACACCACTCCAAACCCAAGAGCCTTGTCACCCCAGACAGATTAATGACGCCCCCTCCCCCAACCTCCCTCCACCTCAACTCACGCCTGGGCACCAAAGCAGCTCAGGAGGCAAACCCTGAGCTCCGTATCCCAACAATCTGATGTGCAACTGATGTGAAAGAACAGCGGCTGCGGCCGGCCGGCCGGCTGGTACCCGGCATGGACTTCTCACACCCTCACACACGCAGGATGGAGATGTCTTCTTACACTGTTTCTTATTAAAACATACCTTCATTCACGGTTGGCTTAAGAGTAACGGGAGAGGAACTTGGTAACTCGGGAGAGGAACTTGGAACATCGCAGAAATGACATACCCGTGGGAACTTGGTTGAACACTTGAGCATAAACTTGAAATCTCGTACATAACCACGAGTCTGTTTTTTTTCTTTCACTTGGGGTCACTCATGGGTGAACTTGCACCGTGAGACAGGGCTTTAACCTGAATAGAAGATTTCGCGGCCAGCTCTAATGTCCCCCTGATAGTGGTGTTCACTGCATATGTGTTTGGGATGGCAACCTTGCTGCCAGGCATAGACCTCTGGCGCGTGCCCTGCATCCCTTGGGCATGCTCTACGGCTATACCATCAGCCTCGGCGTTAGACTATACCGATCCCGCATGCTCTCCTCTTACATGCGGGAGCCATTAAACAGCCCTGTTATAAGGTGCTGCTGGCGCGGCTTCAGCAATACGCTGACTTTGCTATGGCCCCGGCGTCAGACTAATACTAACGCGGCATGCTCTTCTCCTACATGAGGGAGACATTAAGGAGGCCTGCTACAAGGCGCTGCTGACGCAATTTCCCATTTAGGGCCATTAGCACCATTTTGCAATATAATGAAATATTTGAGCAAAGGTGCTGCTGGCACAGCCTCTCCAATAGGCTTGCCTGCCATAACTTGGCATCCCCCTGGAGCAGTCCTGAACAAAGGTACTGCTGGCACAACCTTTCCCATAGGCTGGCACTGCCATAACTTGGCATCCCCATGAAGCAGCCCTACCCAAAGGTGCTGCTGGCACAGCCTCTCCAATGGGCTGACACTGTCATAATCTTTACTGCTAACACGGGCTCTCACATTGACCCGCACTGAACCAACTCCTGCTGAAGGAGTGTCTCTAGATTCATTCCCAGAGGGGAACCCTCCCAACATCTTTCTTTATTGTACTAACCATTTTTGTCAGTTGTCCCCATATCCTGGGGATGACTGCGGTTTGGGAACCGCATTGCTGGATTTCCCCTCCGCGGGAATCGATATAAATATATATATACATACCCGCGGTAACCTTCCCGGCACCCGGGCTGACCGTTCAGGTCAGTTTAACCCCATATCCTGGGGATTAGTGCGGTATGAAAACCCGCATATGCTTGGATTTCCTCTCCCTGGGGATCCCAGCCTAACCGTTTAGGTGAGTTTTAACCCCATCGCCTGGGGACTACTGCGGTCTGGGAACCGCATATTCTTGGGTTTCGCCTCCCCGGGAACCCAACGTGTAGAGTCACTGACCGCGTTATCAGTGACTCCGATCGCGAAACCTGACATTCGCCAGCTCCCCGCTTCCGCGATCGGACCAGGGTTTCCCCAAAGCCTAGGCTGGTTTCCTCGTCGGCCGTCGCGAACATCCCGCAAAAACCTCTGAGGTTCCTGCAGGAGACCTACAACAGGTAAGAAATAGCTCCGCTGCTCCACCGGTCGCCTGCACGAAAGCGTCTGACGTAATGACGCACGTGCGGCTGTACAGGGTTCTTCACGTAGTCACACACGTGACTCCGAAGTAAAATTAACTTCTCACTTTCACTTCTGGAGTGGACTCAGTATCCACTTTGTATCCAGACTGGAATTTGACTGTTTACAATTTTGTAAAGTTAAGCTGTGTTACTTTTAATGAGTAGACATTTTAGAAATGTTGTAGCGACACCAAACGTGGTGAATAAACAGTTGCTTTATTCAAGTGTTACAAGTAAGTTTGGTCCACTAACATAATTGTCATTGCTGCTGTAGCTGAGCGAGGGTGTTGTCTCGAGCGCAGCAACCTGTCTACTCCCCTGATCGCAACGTGAGATATGCTTATGTAGCAGGACATTCCCCTTAACCCATGATGTCACGTGACAGCCCTCGTAACCACTGACAAGGGTTCGACCATAAGTGGTCTGCCTATCAGCTGACACCACAGGACAGCCCCCCCCCCCCCCCCCCCAGAACAAGGACGGCTCCCTCTGTGGGTCGGAGGCACCCCGGCCTTGGGTCGGGATGGTGGGGCCCGCGGGCACAGTCGACGCTCCAGCCATGGGCCATGCCGAGGGGTGCGAGGAGACCAATGCAAAAGCCGCATTGTTTGGCTTACCTTTTTCCAGAACTGTGGTTGATCTTTTAAGTACTTCTTGGCAAACTGTAACCTGGCCATCCTATTTTTGCGGCTAACCAGTGGTTTGCATCTTGCAGTGTAGCCTCTGTATTTCTGTTCATCAAGTCTTCTGCGGACAGTGGTCATTGACAAATCCACACCGGACTCCTGAAGAGTGTTTCTGATCTGTCGGACAGGTGTTTGGGGATTTTTCTTTATTAAGAGACAATTCTTCTGTCATCAGCTGTGGAGGTCTTCCTTGGCCTGCCAGTCCCTTTGCAATTAGTAAGCTCGCCAGTGCTCTCTTTCTGCTTATAGATGTTCCAAACAGTTGATTTTGGTAATCGTAAGGTTTGGCTGATGTCTCTAACAGTTTTATTCTTGGTTCTCAGTCTCATAATGGCTTCTTTGACTTTCATTGGCACAACGTTGGTCCTCATGTTGATAAACAGCAATAAAAGTTTCCAAATGTGATGGAAAGACTGGAAGAAAGACTAGGTACTGAGAGCTCTCTTATACCTGCATTAAGGAGGCATTTAAACACATCTGAGCAATTGCAAGCCTGTGAAGCCATGTGTCCCAAACATGTTGGTGCTCTGATATGGGGGGACTAGATATAACACAAATGTAATTTATACATGGTGAATCCAAAATGTATAAAAACATCCTTTATTAAAATCTGACAATGTGCACTCTAACCACTTGATTTTTTTCTATTACAAATTCCAAATTGTGGAGTACAGAGGCAAATAAATAAATGATGGGTCTTTGTCCCAAACATTATGGAGGGTACTGTAAGTGGTTTAAAAGTAGCTCCATTTGTTAAAGGAGATGTATATCGTGGTTAAATCAGCTGCTGAGCTGTTGTGCGGGAAATGTCTTTGAGCTGGAATAGTTAGATAGCGCAGTGGGGCATTAAGTAGCTTCCAAGGTTTTTGAATGTTTTACTGGATCTCTTCATGGACGGGATATACGATACCTTCTGTAAAAGGAGAAAAGCCTCTGTTTCTCTTCCCACAAACGCGACCTGACTGCTGAGTGTTTCCAGCAATTTTAGATTGCCAGCATCGGTGTGTGTTTTTTTTTATAATCAGCATTGTCCCCAACACAATAACTTAATTACATGCATATTTCCCATTTCCCACACCTCACAGCTTGTAGGTACCGGGGTAAGGTTATCTCTCCTGCAGTAGAAGGGAATTTCAAAAAGAAGAATCCAGTTAAATCTAAACTAAACTAAAACTAAATTTATTGTGGTCCATAGGAATCAATAACAGATATAGGATTAGAAGTTTCAGCTCTGGCTGCATGAGGAACTAGGGTCTAATTTAGCAAGCAATTGCTGAAAAGCTGTAATCTCTAGGTTATACCGGGTGCCATTGCCGCATGGAGAAAACAGATCAGAGTTCACACAGCATTATGCGGGAATAACT
Organism: Raja brachyura; assembly: GCA_963514005.1. The sequence continues at coordinate 72,321,699 of OY740782.1, forward strand.
GGCCTCTTTTGAGGGGGTTCTGCCATTCAGGTGCTTCACTTAAAATTAGCTTTACTTGACTCAGGCAGGGATTATTTGTCTGGCAATTCATTTAACCAGTAATGTACACAAAGCTTCACACAGTACAATTAGGAAAGGATCCAGTTGAAAAAAAAATTAGAAAATTGGGCAGAATACACAAAGTGACAGTGTGGCAATATAGATTCATAGAGTGATACAGTGTGGAAACAGGCCCTTCAGCCCAACTTGCCCACACGGCAAACATGTCCCAGCTACACTAGTCCCACCTGCCAGCATATCCTTCCAAACATGTCCTATTCATGTGCCTGTCTAACTGCTTCTTAAATGTTGCGATAGGTGCTGCGTCGGGCAGCTTGTTCCATACATCCATCACCCTTTGTAATGAAAAGTTACGCCTCGGATTCCTATGAAATCTTTTCCCCTTCACCTCAAACCTATGTCCTCTGGTCCTCATTTCACCTTCTCTGGGAAAGATAACTAGATTGGGATAAGAAAGGCCAAAATGTACATGAGCAATAGCACAGCAACAAATGGAATTAAGGTTTGGGAAAATGGTAATAGGACAATGTCAGCTATTTCATTGTGCAAAATATTTATTACGATATGAACATATTTTAGTCATAGAGTTATATAACACAGAAAAAAAGGCTCTTGAGCCAAACTCCTCCATGCCAAGCAGGTTTACTTCCAGAGCTACTCCCAATTGCCTGAGTTTTACCATATCCCTATGCAAAACTTGAACCTGTTCAGATGTCTTTGAAATATTGTAATTGTAGCAGTCCCTACCAATTCCTCTGGCAGCTCGGCATATACCAACCACCGTCTGTGTGGAAAAACGTGGATCTCATTTGTACTCTAAATCTTTCCCCTCTCTCCTTAAGCATTTGACCTTCAATTTTAGACATCCCTACCCTGGAAAAAAAACTGATCATCTACGTTATCAATGTCCGTCATGAATTTATGAAGTTTGATAAGGTCACCGCTCAACTACCATCGCTACATAGAAAACAGTTCCAGCTTATAAAAACCTCACTACATATTTAAGCCCTCCAGACCAACAACATCTTTCAGAATCTCTTCTGCACCCCCTCCAGCTTAATCACAGCCTTCCTATTGTATTGATGGCAAACGTATAGGAAGAGAACAATCAGTTAAGCATTACAAAGAATAGATATCAAGATGACAAATGCTAGGGACTAAATATTCCAGGAAGCATGAAATTTTGGAAAGATAATCAAACTGGAAAAAAAAGTATGATAGGTCAAATAGTAAAGCATAACAGACCAATCGTGAGAAAGAATTAAGGGGTAGTTAGTGTGTGTGTGTGGGGGGGGGGGGTGGTTAGTGTGTGCGTGATGCCGCAAGACCCCCCCCCCCCCCGCAACCGTGCGTTGAGGGGACGGGACCCAACAGGCCCCCATTGGATATAGATAGATGTATGGATAGATGGATAGATAGATAATATTCATATAAAATTTGAGTTATATTGTTTATATTTCCAGGATTTCTCTGTTATATAGCATATGTTATGCAGGACTTCCATATACACAATTATTTAAAAAAAGTTAATTTTTTTATAAAAGTCTATATTTCTAATAAAAGCAAATGTGTTCTTATTTTTATACTATCAATCCATACAGTTAGTCCAGTTTTGCACTTCAAAGTACATTGCTAATATCTTCTTGTACCCATACATCAGGTACTGGAATTGTGTAAAACTACTTGATCTTTAGGCATCTTACAAACCAAACTGGACCTGAACATACAAAGGTAGTCACCGAGACATTGATAGAAACCATAATCTTTGGAAACATCTGAAGAACATTACTCAAAGAATATCAGAGAGAAAATACGTTCTTGAACACTAATTTCTCATTCTATCCTGCTCTGCCTAATTAGACTGCTGGCTTAAATTTATGTGGGCTAATCCTTTCAACAGAGTGAAAGCAATCTCCATACTCTGGACCCTTGGACTCAGCACCCCGTTCTGCAATTGGATCTTCAACATTTTGATCTGCAAATCACGACTATTAGGTAAAGATCCTCCTACACGATAATCCTCAATACTGGTGCCCCACAAAGCTGCCTTCTCAGCCCTACTGTGCACACTATACACCCTATGTGGCCAAATTATATTCCAACTCCATCTGCAAGTGTGCAAAAGATACTAGATGGTCAAGATCTCAAACAATGACAAGAGAGTACAGGGCAAATTCTACTATCTTACCTGGCGATGGCTTTGATTTTTTATATCTGCACTTTCTCTGCAGCTATAACATTGTACAATATATTCTTGGGTTTTTTGCACTCCTTTGACGTATGTCTGTACTTATGTTCGGTATGATCTGCCGGGATGGAATGCAAAACAACGTTTTTCACTTTATCCCATTACACATGGCATGAATAAGGATAATATTGAAAAAGGATAATATACTCTAGACAGATATGTTCACATTCTTAATTGCTGACCTAGTCAAGGTTGTTGAAGGAGCAGTCAAAAGCACTATATAGCTATGACTATGGATCAAATGAAGGGATGTGAGGAAAAGACCAAAATGCTCATTGGCTGACATGTACATTCTGCGCTGCTTCTTAAGAATTCAATGTTCATGATTTTTGGGATCCGAGATCAATGAAGTTGTGGAGACCTAGTGACAACTGGGCTCTCAGTTGATCTTGGTCATTGTAGTGGAAAAAAATTGTCATTGCAGTTGAAGAACGCCTTTTAAATAAATGGACAGAAACCTCTGAGAGTATTGCTTCAAAACTTTTCATCGATGTTGGATTTAGAGTGTCAAAATAAGGCAATAGTTTCAAGGGTTAAGAAGTGGAATTAGGCTGCTTTTACCTTGCAGCCAAAAAAAAACCATATTCAACCTATTTTTCCCATTCCACAATACACATGGTAAGTAGGTATTTTTCTGAAGTATTAAAGTTAGACTGTACGAAAAAGCATTTGGAAGCATAGTACTTAATGTATGATACTGATGTTCAAATTCATTGACTATTGATCTTGAGAAATGAATTCAAATTCCTCTGTTTCAATTTTAACGAGTAATTAAGTAACTCTGGAATAAACAATTTTAAAAACAATTATTGGATTGTTGGATTGTTGTAATAATCTGTTGGATTGTTGTAATAACCTATCTGGTCCATTAATGCTTTCCAGCAAGGAGATCTGCCTCCCTCACCTGATGCGGTTTACAGTGAAATTTAGTAGCCTAGTAAAGAAAGATACAAAATGCTGGAGTGACTCGGTACATCAGGCAGCATCCCGGGAGAAAATGGATAGGTGACGTTTCAGGTCAGAACCCTTCTTCAGAAGTGCAGTGAAGTCTGAAGAAGAGTTCCAACCCTTAACATTGCCTATCCATATTTTCCAGGGAAGCTGCCTGACCCGCTGAGTTACTCCAGCATTATTTGACGATCTTTACTAGTCATTTAGGTACTGTAATTTCAATGCAAGTCGTGTCATGTACGTAACAATGCCATCAGGTAGTAATTATGACATTTTTATCAATTCCTAGCAATGGGATGCCACTTAAGTTACAAAAAGTTAGTGTAATAGTTTAATAGAAATGATATAAAACAAATAATAAAGAGAAAAACCGAAGACAGAAAATAATAGACTGAAAAACTAAAGAGAAAAAAAAAATACGAAGCTGTAATTGTACTTATACAGGGGGTAAGATATTGAAACATGATCCCACTTAAACATGTTAATCTTATGAAAGCTAACTGATATTTTGCACATGTTTTATACATAAACATTTTAGCTCTATTTCTATTCTTTATCCAAAAAGGTATGAGCATTTCAGTTTTGGCAGACAATCCATTTTCATTACATATTTTAAGCTTTGTCTTTCCTTTCTAGTCTGGTTTAATAAGGACAGAAGAAGCCGATTACTTTTTGACTCCGCTACCTCAGCACCTTGCACTTAAGCACAATTACACAGCATCTGATGGGCACCAGCCGCATGTCCTCTACAAGAGATCTGCAGAGCCCAAAGTGCCTTTTCTGTATAACGAGGTTTCCATGCAGCAGAGGCCACAGGCGATTGAACAAAATGACCACAAACATCACCATCAACATCGACACCGTAATGACTACAAGCACGGACAACTTCAAAAGCAACACTACTGCGGAAGACGCAAGAAATGTATGTAAGGGAATTATTTTATCTTCTTCGTTGTACTTTCGGTTTTCTAAATGTTTTAAGGAAGCTGGTCAGTAATGATGATGCAGTAATTTCATTGAAAGATTGGGAAATTGCATTAACTGATAACAAAACCTTAAAATTTGTGCCTTAGATTGGAGTATTGACTTGCCATCAGCCCTGGTATGATTAAACATATATATATACTAGACCAAGGGGGACCCGTTGGGTCCCGTCCCCTAAAACACACGGTTGTGGGGGGGGGGGGGGGGGACGGCAAGCGGCATCACACACACACTGACCATCCCCCCACACACACACACTAACCTCCCCACCCCACCCCACACACACACACACACTAACCACCCCCCTTGATATTATATTAATATTATTCATTGGCTCCTTTTACTATCAGTACCCTGTTCCTGCCTTCTCTCCATATCCCTTGACTCTGCTATCTTAAAGAGCTCTATCTAACTCTCTCTTGAAAGCATCCAGAGAATTGTCCTCCACTGCCTTCTGAGGCAGAGAATTCCACAGATTCACAACTCTCTGAGTGAACTCAAGAACAATAAGCAGAATAAAGAGAAAGATACAGTGTGTAACATTGTAGCACATGTTCCACAGGCAAAGTCCAATGTCTACAATGGGGTAGAGGTGAATCAGGAAGTACCCTCACTTATGGAGGGACCATTCCAAAGCCTGACAACAGCAAGGAAGAAGCTGTTTCTGAAAGCACACTTTCTAGCTTCTGTAACCTCTGCCAGACATCTTTGATTATGGGACATCTTTGATTATGTTGACTGCTTTTCTGAAGCATTTATTAGAATTATGGCTTAATAATTGAGTTTAGTTTATTCAAGTGTACGAGGTACAGTGAAAAGCTTTAGTTGAGCGCAAACCAGTTAGCGGAAAGGCAATACATGATTACAATCAAGCCATCCACAGTGTACAGATACATGACAAAGGGAATAACGGGAATAACGTTTAGGGCAAAATAAAGCCAGTGAAGTCTGATCAAAGATAGTCCGAGGGTTTCCAACGAGGTAGATAGTAGTTTAGGACTGCTCTCTATTTGTTGGTAGGATGGTTCAGTTGGCTGAAAACAATTGGGAAGAAACTGTTCCTGAATCTGGAGGTGTGCGTTTTCACACTTCTATACCTTTTGCCGGGTGTCAGGGGTTATAGTACTCAGGAGAATGGGATTGAGAGGGGAGAAGGAGTGGGCAGGGTGTGATTCATCCTTAATTATGCTGGTGGACTTGCCGAAGCAGCATCAGATATAAATGGAGTCAATGGAAGGAAGGTTTGGTTTGTGTGACGGCCTGGGCTGCATCCACAATTCTCTGCAATTTCTTGCGGTCTTGAATGGAGCTGTTCCAAAACCATGCTATGATGCCTTCCGATAAATGCTTTCTGTGGTACATCTGTAGAATTGAAGTTGAAGGATACGTTTTTCTTCAGTGATTAGTCGGCTTGGTGACGAAAGCCAGTTTTATATCACTGAGGCTCATGTGAAGAAATTAGCAGTTGATAGTTTGCTGGAGGATGAATAAACAATATAAAAAGGTACAGTCCTGGAGTAATTCAGCGAGTCAGGCAGCATCTGGAGGAAATGGTTAGCTGACAATGAAACAAGCTGAAGAAGGGTCCTGACCTGACAGGTCACCTATTCATGTCCTCCAGGTATGCTGCCTAACCCAGTGAGATACTCCAGTACATTGTAGTTTCTTTTTTGTAAACATCACATTTGTAAGCATCCCATTTCCTTGTGATGCCAAATAAACAAGATGTCAGTTGAAAATTGAACAGGTTGATCTATTTTTGGTTTAGCTTACAAAGTAAGAAATGTACTTGCATGGGGTTAATGAAGTAACCATGTACAATTGTAGTTACAAATAGTTTAACAATATTAGCAAAAATGGAGAATGCATTAGAAGAGTTTTTTTTAATTTCCCAGAATCATATTTAAGTAACAATTATATGATTTCAGTTTAACAACTATTGTGGTAGAAAATTGTCCTGTGGTTTTGCAGATCTACAATAGTGTTCTATTTGAAAGATGGCCAGATCTGATTTCTTTCCAAGTTGGTGTCATATTGTAACTACAGTTCCAAAGGTTTGCTGGGTTATGAGCTTATGTGCAGGGGACAGAAAGTTAGTTGTGCAAAAACCTGCAGTGTATTTTGTCTGTAACATAAAAGTCAAAGCAAACAGATATGGAGCAGAATGTTAATTTTGGTGTTGCTCTCATAAATTGTTGTTATTAGGCCCTAACGTAAAAATGCTGGTATTAATTGTGTGTTGTCATTGCTACTGTTCTTCTGACTATTTTTGATGCTTTGTAAAGATTAGAAAGCCTAAAGGACCTATCTTACTTAGGTGACTTTTAAGGCGAGTGCAGGAGACTCTGTGCTCGCCACATGGTCACCACATGTTCGCTGGTGGCCTCTGGTGAGTCTCCTTCATGGTCGAGAGGAGTTCCTGCATTCTGGGAACTAATCGCGTCCTCAGTATGGTCGCAGCTAATTTTTCAACATGTTGAAACTTTTTCTGCGAGCAAAAATTGGTCGCCATGGAGAAAATGATACTTTTGTAGTCGTCGGTGCAGTGGTAGTGGGGTCGCCATGTAGTTATGGGTAGTCGAGGTAGTCGTGGGTAGTTTTAGTTAATCTCCTTTGCTGACCGGTCATTTTCATTGGGTCATTGGGGAAAACAAAACGTAAGCACGAGTTTTCAGAACCAACGAAAACCAACCGGTTCTGTTAAATGCCCGCCAAGCTTCACAGCTGTGTATTTCTGGCTTATTAAAAGTTGTCTGGCTTCTTAAAAGTGTCTCCACTCCTTCTTCCCCCCCCCCCCCCCCCCTCCTCCTTCTCCCCCCTTCTCCCCTCCGCACCTCCCTGCTCTTTTAAAGGACTCACCGTACACTGTGCTAGCTGTCTTTAACCTTCCTGTTCATTGCGGTGTGTGTCTGTGTGACACGCTGCTTTGCACCGTGTGAATTTCAGACAGCGCTCCCGGCTTTCCCTGGCCCCCACCTTTTGCGGTGTGTTTGTGTTTGTGTGTGCGTGTGTGTGTTCCGCTCTGACGGTCGCCGTTCCAGTTCACGGTTTTTCAGGCGAGTGCCTCGAGTTTGAGGGTCACAGGCAGTCCGCTGAAAAGTCACCTGTGGGACAAGCCCTTTAGTTAATATTTTTACATTCTAGCTTAAAGCTTTCTGATGAAGTATGTCATTATAATCTCATCTTTGTTATTGTTTTCCAGGAATACTATCCTGATTCATGGTGTTTTAATTCCATCTTGGAACAGTCAATATCTGGGGGAAAATCTCAAAATAACATGTCTGCATTTTAACAGCAATAAAATATGTTAATTTTATTTTATTTTAAAGTAATATATAGGTTAGGTGTTCGTAGTTGCATTTCATTGATATATCATTTAATGATGTAATTTGATAAATTCAAGAGTTTCAAGAGAAAATTGTCCTGTAATTTTGCAGAACTACAACTGTGTTCTAACTGGAAGAATGCCAGATCTCATTCCTTCTCAACATTGATGATATTAAATGGGAACTCGCAGTAGTTGATTGGAGTGTTTGCAGGCAAAGGAATGGACAGTCAGATGCTTTTATAAGTGTGGCAGAGGTTCGAGTGAAGAGCAAGACCGATGGGAGTATGGATCCCTAGATAATTATAAAAATTGAGGAATTGAGAAAAATAGTATCTGCCTCAACCACCACCCCATGCAGGACATCCTATGCACTTACCATCCTCCGCAAAAAAAGAAAACTTGCCCTCCTTTAAACTTTGCCTCTCTCACCTTAAAGCTATGCCCTCTAGGATTTGATTCGTAACTGCCTTCCCTATCTATGCCATTCCTTATTGTTGTCAGAAAAACCAAAGCAACATTTTGTACTAATTCAAATGTTTCCGTATAAATAGATTCCTTTGTTGTTGGCTTCTTCTTCTTCTTTCATGTGGCGTGCACAGCCTAAAGTTGTTGGACAACTTGTTCTATTTGATCTTCCATTTGTGCACGTCGAGTTGATTGCATTAGTCAAAACAGGGCGGACCACGTGAAGGTTGCAATCTTCCACCCCTTGTTGTTGTCTCAGCTATGAGAATGCCACCAGGACATTACCTGCTGCTTTGTTCCATTCATTCATAAGTGAAACATTACTTACTTATTGTTTAAGAAAGAACTGCAGATGCTGGAAAATCGAAGGTAGACAAAAATACTGTACAAACTCAGCGGATGAGGCAGCATCTATGGAGCGAAAGAAATAGGTAACGTTTCGGGTCGAAACCCTTCTTCAGACTGTTATGAGGGTGGGGGGGGGGGGCGGGAAGAAGAAAGGAAGAGGTGGAGCCAGTGGGCTGAGGGAGAGCTGAGAAGGGAGGAGTCTTTCCAGAGGCAGAGGTTCACCTGCACCTCCTCCAACCTCATCTATTGCATCCGCTGCTCTAGATGTCAGCTGCTCTACATCGGTGAGACCAAGCGTAGTCTTGGCGATCGCTTCGCCGAACACCTCCGCTCGGTTCGCCATAACCAACCTGATCTCCTGGTGGCTCAGTACTTCAACTCCCCCTCCCATTCCAAACGTTGCCTATTTCCCTCGCTCCATAGATGCTGCCTCTCCCTCTGAGTTTCTCCAGCATTTTTGTTTACCATCACTTACTTAATCTGAATTGCTTTATGATGTATTACCTCAATGTGGTTAATCTGCAAATTGCACGCTGCTACTGGCGGTGTGGCTGAACTCTCCTGTTTGCATCCTTTGTTGAAATGCCTGGCCCTCACAAGTTATTCCAAGTGAGAGGTGCAAAATAATCCGAAGGCAACCAGCTATGTGAGGTTGGAGTGGGTGAGCGAACCGCAAAACAGAGCAAGCTAAGAGACACATAAATAATGAGTGATGACCTTCAAATAATGCACCATTATTTTTCTTTTCACTGAAATTGTAAACACTCAACTTTTAAATATAATTACTTCAACATGATTTATTTTCTGAGTTTCATTTCCAAAAATAAACTTCAGAATGAAAAATATATTTGAAAATGTATATAAAACAAGAATAGTGCAAAAGGTTTTCTGAAATTCTCAGCGGCTCTACATTCACTAGTGTCATATTCAGTATTATTCACAACTGTCCTTAACTGTTTTAAACTTACTGAATAGTGAAAGGCCTGGATAGAGTGGATGTGGAGATGATGTTTCCACTAGTGGGAGAGTCTAGGGCCAGAGGGCGCAGAATAAAAGGATGCACCTTTAGAAAGGAGATGAGGTGGAGGATCTTTAGTTAGAGGGTGGTGAATTTGTGGAATTCATTACCACAGGTGGCTGCAGAGGTCAAGTCAACTAATATATATATATATATATATATATATATATATTTTGTTTTAATTTTTGTTAGAAGTAAGTATAGTAGTGTGGTACCTAAGTACCTAATATATACATACACATTACCATTCTTGTACAACCTCTTATTTTTAATTTAATAATAAAAGAGCAGTGAAAACAAAAGGGAAATAAAGGGTGTCGAGGCAGATAGACAAGCAGATAGCGAAAGAGACAGAGAGCAGAGATAAGAAGCTAAGAAGATTGAAAGAAAAAGAGAAAGTAGAAAGAAAAGGAATTAGGAGAGATATACCTATTTCGTATCTTTACCCATCTGTCATCCGGTTCTGAACCATTTAATTTCTAAGGTTACGTTATGTTGCACCACATGCTTGTAAGAAGTCGATAAAAGGAGACCAAATCTTTAAGAATTGGTCTACTTTGCCTAGTAGGAGGAATCTCATTTCTTCAAGATGTAGCGTTTCCGACATATTTGAAATCTACATTTTGAACGTTGGCGTGGCTGCGTTTTTCCAGAATTTGAATATGTTTTTTTGCTGTTATTAAACCATAATTAAAGAGAGCTTCTTGGAACGTAGTTAATTTACATCTTCCAGTGATCCAAAGAGAATCAGTTCTGTATTGGTGTTCAATTTTGTGTTGAATAGTTTTGTAAAAGTTCCAAAGATTTAATTCCAAAATTTATGACGTTTTGTACAAGAGACAAAGGAATGTGCTTTAGTGGCATTTTGAGTTAGACATTTATCACAAATAGGGGAGACATTTGAAAATATTTTATTCAATCTGATTTTTGCGTAATATAATCTGGGTAAAATTTTAAATTGAATTAGGTTATGCGTTACATTAATCGAACATTTATGTACATATAGATTTTTTTTCCATCTGTCGTTCAACATTTTTATCAATAACTCTTGTTCCCAGTCCCTTCTAATTGCCTCTATCGTTGGTGTTTCTATATTTTAAATTATATTATATAAATATAATATTAAATTGCTTGATCCTGCCTTTCTATTCATTCCTTCCTCTAATACATCTGAGTTTGATATCCTTGTATATATTTTTTCAAATAATCTTGAATTTGAAGATATTTGAAATATTGATTACTTTTTAGGTTATATTTTAGTTGTAATTGTTGGAATGATAAATGTTTTCCCATTTCATACATATCTCCAATCAGTTTAATTCCTATTCTTTCCCGATGGATAAACGTTTTATCAATAATAGATGGTTTGATTGTGGGATTGGTAGCTATTGGGGAAAGAAGCAATAAATTTCTTAATTTTAAAGTTAAGTTTATTTGTTTGCAAATTCGTATTATACTGTGAATAATTGGATTCTTCGTATATATTATATTGTTCAGTTTCATCGGGGAACGAAGAATCGCTCCTATATTGTAAGGGGAACAATCCTCTTTCTCCATTCTTATCCAATCTACATGTTGGGCAGAACTGTCCAACCAGTAAATTATATTTTTAATATTCACTGCCCAATAGTAGTACAATAAATTAGGGAGTGTCAGTCCCCCTGATTCTTTAGATTTACACAATGTTTTCTTTGAATTCTATGTGATTTATATTCCCATATGAAGTTTGTAATATCAGAGTCAAGTTTTTTAAAGATTTATTTTGGTAAATATATTGGTTGAAATAGGTACAGTATTTGTGGTAAAAAGATCATTTTTATAGCATTTATTCTGCTTATTAAGGACATCGGCAGTGTTTTCTAGAATTGAATCAACCCGTTTAATTTAGTTAATAAAGGCATATAGTTTGCGTTGAGTAATGATTTTATATTTCCTAGTAATTTGGATACCCAAATACTTGAATTTTTCTGGTGCAATTCTAAAAGGGAATTTCAACAGATGTGTCGACTCTTAAGGTTTTATCGTCATAATTTTGCTTAATATTTTTAAGGTGGAGATTGACAGATTATTGATTAGCATGGGTGTCAGGGGTTATAGTACGCAGGCAGGAGAATGGGATTGAGAAGGAAAGACGGATCAGCCTTGATTGAATGGCTGAGTAGACTTGATGGGCCGTATGGACTAATTTTGCTCCTATTACATATGAATTTATGAACTAAATCAAGCACCCTTGCAATTGATGTGTCCCCCTGGGGTGATATCCATTCCCTTGTTTGAGGGGTTTCTCCACCGAACCCTTCTCTTTCTTCTTCCCTCCCTCCCTCCCTTGTTTTCATACCTCCATCTTCACTGGATGACAGCTTGGAGCCCAGAATATCTCGCCACAGTGTTTTCACACATAACGCATAACATATACCAAGATCACCAAATTCTGAGATTTCTCTCCAGACCTTCTCAGTATCGTCTTTTTTCTGGGTCTGCATTAAATATTATTTCTGCAAGCAAGCTGAAAGAGAGAATACGCAAAAACATGCACTTGCTGCACACGAATGCTTTTTAACATTGCCTTGTGCATGATTTGTTAATGACAATGAATCATTCCTCTTTCTGCAGATATGCCTAAACCTCCAGGAGCAGATATGTATATTTTACCAGACGAGTATGGACGCCTGCCCAGAATCAAACGTTCCTTGTTTAAGATGCGTAAAAATCAAAAGCTCAATGTGGAAACCCTGGTTGTGGTAGACAAGAAAATGATTGAGAACCATGGCAATGAAAATATCACCACTTATGTCTTAACTATACTAAATATGGTAAGGCAGAAGGCACTCTGTTATCTTCAACCTTTAGTACACTTGGACATTGAGATGATGCACAGTTTTATTTTTCACCACCTGGGTGCGAAAGTGATCAGGTTACATATCGTAATTTTTATCCTGTCAGAATCTATTCGTTTTAGAGCAATTTGGTCAATAGATCTATAATTAGCTGAGTCAATTTAGTGTCCCAGCATTTAAATCTGCAATTCTAAGTCAGGGTGTGTGGAAAAAGTTTGTCCAGGCTTACTGTTAGTAGCTGGTATAAATTTGTATCAAACCTGGATTTCATTGTACCAAGCAATTTCTGTGCAATATCATTTTTTTCAATGTTTCACGCGAGATGTTAAAATTAGCGTAAAAACATGCATACAAGTCAAATAATTTGTTCCAGTTGTTTAAGAATAACATTTTCAAGAGTATTACGATAGTTGGCTTGGAGAAAATAATAGTAAAAGTCATAATCTATGATTAGTCAACATGTCTCGGGTAGAGAGCCCTGGGGTGTTTCTTCGTTTAAAAAGAATAACCTTGTTATTTTATCCATCAAGATTGAAAAAAGGTGAACACAAGGTTTTCAAACATTTTAAAAATCCTTTTTATTTTTCTTGGACTTTCATATTCTTACTCGTTTTAAGGTTTCTACTGCAGAACAGTAACGCATCTTCCCTATTTAAAATGTCTTATTTTGTACATTATAAGGTTCTTTAAGATTTCAACCGTACAATGCGAAAACATATCCATACATTTTGTACCTTAAAATAGAAGCTCCATTCTATTTCAAAAGCATTTTTCTCATAAATAATTGCTGGGTGTTACTGCGTTTAAATGTATTATTCCAACAAAATTGCCTTGATTAGTTTGTATCGGCTAATGTTACTATCTGTAAATCAAATGCCATGAATTCATGCCCCATACCAGAACTGTAACACATAATCTACATTGACAATTGTGTAGTAATCAGGAGGTGCATTGTTTTCATTGGTTATCATCGTTAAAAGTTTTAAACCAAAGCCAAATTTGAATAGCTTAATGTTAAAAATCTCAGGAAATTATTCAAAGGTACAAATATCCTGATGCCCAGGCATTATTCTTAACTCGTTCAACCAAAAACAAACTATCAGTGTGGGAAGGAACTGCAGATGCTGGTTTACACCGAAGATAGACACAAGATGCTGGAGTAACTCAGCGGGACAGGCAACATCTCTGGATAGGAATGGGTGACATTTTGGGTCGAGACCCATCATCAGACTGAGACAAATTATCTGATTCTGCTGATATTGTTGGGAGCAAAAGAACCGCTGAATTTATCCATGAGAAGATAGTCACTAATGTTCAGAATAATGTGTTATTTGAAACGTAACTGTGATTACAGGGATTTCTACCAGAGCCCTCAAATTTTACGATTCTAATTGTTCACATTTGTGTAAGCACATGATTTATTTGTCAGTAGTTCACCTTGAGGTTTGAACACACACAACTATATTTGACATGACCAAATGAGTATCCAGTACTTTGACCTTTGACAAAATAACCAACACTGAATACTTTAATAATTAGATCAAAACATTTCAACACTTAAACATCAGACATTCAAAATAGACAGTGTCTGCAGATATGACATCAACATTTCTTATAATGAGTTATTCAGTGACTAAAGGTGTTTTGTACAAATCCATTTATAGAGGAAAAGGTAACTTCAAACAATTAATTTCTTGCGTTTGATGTGATATGAAAATGTGTGATGCTGTAACTTAAAACCTTGATGTTGTACATGTCACTGTGCATTTTTTGTTGGAATGCTTATACTGTCTTTTGAACTGGCTAAAGCAAATTCCTTATCACAATAAAAATATGAAAAATAACTCTATGAAAGGAGACACCCTCACTTATGCTTCAAAATTATTGCATGCCTTAATTTCAAACGTTGCTTTTTTAACTCTTGAGCACATTGTGTTTTGGGATTTACAGTTCTAATTATAGCCACACAGCACAGAAATAGACCCTTCAGCCCACCAAATCCACGCTGAATGTCGTGCCCCTCTATACGAATCCTACATAGCAAGGTTGAAATATGTTTCCTTTGTTGTTGTTTTCAATGTTCCATCATAAAATAAAATACTTTCTTACAGACTAAGGCATAAACCTGCATTTGTTTTGCCTCCTTGAAGGTATCCACCCTGTTCAAAGATGGTACAATTGGAGGCAACATAAATATTGTGATAGTTGGGATTGTCCTCCTGGAAGATGATCAGGTATCCATTTCAAATTAAATAAGTGAATACAAAGATGTATCTGCATGTTGACAAGCAATTAATATAAATGAGATTAGTTTTGTTTAGTTTAATTTAGAGATACATCGTGGAAACAGGTCCTTTGGCCCACCATGTCTGTGCTGACCAGCTATCACCCTTACACTAGTTCTATCCTACACACTAGGGACAATTTACAGAAGCCAATTAACCTACAAACCTGCACATCTTTGCAATGTGAGAGGAAACCACGTGGTCACATGGAGAACGTACAAACTCCGTACAGACAGCAGCCAAAGTTAGGATCAAACCCGGGTCTCTGGCGCTGTAAGGCAACAACTTTATCACGGGGCCTCTGTGCCTATACATTCAGTAAACTTAAGGTTCCATTCCATTTGATCGGTGTAATGAATCCAAGATTCAGAATTTTTCAGCTATACACCGACAACCAAAATGCTACAATGGTCAAGTTACTGGATGTGCAAAAGGGATCCAGAAACATGAAACATTAATGCTCACTATTGCAGATGAAGGATTTAAATACAAGTATTTGAATGGATCTGCATTTAAAGAGATAGTAACAGTGACGGCTGTAACATATCTACTGGATTACTAGGGTCCTCTCGATAAGGAAATGTACCATCCTTGCTTAGCCTGCGCAATAAGTGACCTTGGAATTTAATACTTTATTGTCACATGTGACGAGGCACAGTGAAACTCTTTGCTACATACCTACGTCGCTGACAAAGTTACAAAGTACGCTGGCTCCTCCTTTTATTCTACCCCCACCCCCACAGCGGTTCCCCCAGGCTGGGTTCAAATTGTCCATTGTTCTCCCCCACCTCCCTCACGACGGTCCCCCCCCACGCCGGGTCCTCCATTGTTCTTCCCCCTCCCCCCTCCCAGTGGTCCTCCATGTGACCTTGAATCCATCGGTGAGATTGACAATTCAGGTAATTAAGAACAAATAATAATTCTGGCTATGACAGTCACGTCTACATATTGTGTACAAAAAACACCCACTAAGATTATTTTCTAAATGTCAAATAAAATTTAAATTGTGCCTGGCATCCTGCATATGTTGTTTGCAACAAAATAGTTTAGCTTAATCTACCATCTTTGCGATGCCCATTAGAATTTCAGGCAAGATACAATCCAGCAATACTCACGGCACCTCTATCTGTTCATAGAGCACTGAATTATTCAATGACCAGTAAAGGACCGTCCAACCACCTAGTTGCCTCCCATCACAGCTTATTTGATGCTTCACATTGTCAGTAGTTAAACAGGAACAGATATGGGAGTCAGCTTGTGATCTCCTGTGAACTTTATATTTTTTTCCTTTGCTTTTTTTATCCTGCAGCCGGGTCTTTTAATAAACCACCATGCAGACCGCACTTTGAACAGCTTCTGTCAGTGGCAGTCGGGATTGGTGAGCAAGGAGGGTAATCGCCATGATCATGCCATTCTGTTGACAGGCCTTGACATTTGTTCTTGGAAGAATGAGCCCTGTGATACTTTAGGTGATCTTATTAACTAATTCTGAAATGCCAAATGAAAAATGTTTTCCGAAGTTGCCTGCAAACTGGAGGAAAGATAAATTTATCGTAATGCAAAATAAATTGGTCTTCCATTATTTTACATAATGAGGCAATTGTCAATGAGTTTTTTGTCATTTCACTTTATCTGCAATAATTTTTGGCAAAGGAGAGACAGATTGGAAAAAGGCAGATTAGCAGGAATTAATAAACAGCAAAGCTTTAATAAAGAGGATGATTAGAAATCAAAAATAATATCTCCAGTAGTCCAGATTTAACTTTTACATTTTGTTGTGTTTTTTCAGATTGGTTTATTGTCTTGTATTCATTTTCCCACTTAATCTGGCACTTTTGTACTGTAGATGTTACTACACGTTAGCATTTGTTTGTCATCGATACCTCTGGGACCAGAGGACATAGGTTCAAGGTGAAGGGGAAAAGATTTAATAGTAATCTGAGGGGTAACTTTTTCACACAAAGGATAGTGGGTATATGGAACAATCTACCAAAGGAGGTAGTTGAGGCAGGGACTATCCCATCATTTAAGAAGCAGTTAGACAGGTACATGGATAGGATTTGGGGGGGGACATGGATAGGTTTGGGGGGATATAGACCAGGCGCAGGCAGGTGGGACTAGTGTAGCTGAGACATGTTGGCCAGTGTGGGAAAGTTGGGCCGAAGGTCCTGTTTCCAGATTGTATAACTCTATGACTCTGTAACTCTATGTAGCAATCTCACTGGTTTCAGTGCAGGGAAGTAAAACTTAAAATACTGAGGACCTGAAAATCAACACTGTCATAGCTTGCACTCTCCAGACACAGGAGCAACCTTATTAAATTCATGGAATCTCCTGAATTAACTTCAAAGGCATTACTCCTGACATAATTTTACTGCCAATTTAAAAAATAGTTCCTCTGTTAAATATCACTGAAGTGAAATATATCAAACCACAATACTGTAACTAAGGGAATTGTATCTTCCAGACATGCATTGTTGTAACATAGAGTGTGCTTTCTCAATTTGCTGGAGGTAAAGAGAAAAGAAGATACACATTTAAAGAGAAATCTTTACATTAACACTCTTATTTGTTAATAATTAATAACCTCAAGTCCATGAGTTATTTTTTTATTTTCCTTTGGGCATGAATTTCAATTATGGAATTATATGGTATCTTGTTGTGAATGTTAATGGAATGTTTGGACACTCTTTTAAAATCATTCCTGGACTCTGCAGATGAAATATGTGTTCATGTGCAGACCTGTTATTCTGTTTGCTGAGAAAATCTTCAAAAATGAGCAAAATTCCCAAAATACTTTAGGTTTGACTTCAAAGCAAAATAGCTATTAATATTCAGAGTTAGTGGAAGGAATGGCAAGGCATACAGTATAACATGCAAAAGATTAGAAGACCAATAACATTGTGGGACATTGAGATATATTAGGGTAGAAATTTACCTTTTGCTGTGTGGCTAAATACACAATACTGTAAACTCTCATTTTAACGGACCCCATTATAATGGATTTTGGTTATAGTGGACAGACCTACCGATGGCTGCCGACACTACCCCTGGCTACCAACACCTCCCCTGCTGCTTACAGCCCCAGCTGACCCACACCACCCCCAGCTCGCACCTCATTCCTGGCTGCCCCATGCTGCCAGGTTTGCAGTCTCTACCAAGCCTCCCCTGTCTCCTGATTGAAGGAGTGCTTGTTCAATATCCAATAAATTCCCTCTATCTAAATATTAGAAAAAACAATGTCATTGTTCTCCTGCAAGAACCTATATTCTTTAACATAGCAAAATATGTGCAGGAATAGGCCATTCGGGCCTTTGAGCCAGCACCGCCATTCAATATGATCATGGATAACCATATAACCATATAACAATTACAGCACGGAAACAGGCCATCTCGGCCCTTCAAGTCCGTGCCGAACAACGTTTTTCCCTTAGTCCCACCTGCCTGCACTCATACCATAACCCTCCATACCCTTCTCATCCATATGCCTATCCAATTTATTTTTAAATGATACCAACGAACCTGCCGCCACCACTTCCACTGGAAGCTCATTCCACACCGCTACCACTCTCTGAGTAAAGAAGTTCCCCCTCATGTTACCCCTAAACTTCTGTCCCTTTATTCTAAAGTCATGTCCTCTTGTTTGAATCTTCCCTATTTTCAAAGGGAAAAGCTTGTCCACATCAACTCTGTCTATCCCTCTCATCATTTTAAAGACCTTTATCAAGTCCCCCCTTAACCTTCTCCGCTCCAGAGAATAAAGACCTAACTTATTCAACCTATCTCTGTAATTTAGCTGTTAGATGGATGATCATCTAAATTCAGTACCCCGTTCCTGCTTTTTCCCCATATCCCTTGATTCCATTAGCCCGAAGAGCTAAATCTAACTGTCTTGAAGACATCCAGTGAATTGGCCTCCATTGTTCTTCTGTGGCAGAGAATTCCACAGATTCACAACTGTCTGGGTGAAAATGTTTTTCCTCATCTCAGTCCTAAATGGCCTACCCCTTATTCTTAAACTGTGACCCCTGGTTCTGGACTCCCCCAACATCGGGAATATTTTCCTGCATCTAGCCTGTTCAATTCTTTAAGAATTTTATATGTTTATATAAGATCCCCTCTCATCTAAATTTCAGTGAATACAAGCCCAGTCGACCCATTTTTTCATCGTACGTCAGTCCCGCCATCCAGGGAATTAACCTGGTGAACCAATGCTGCACTCCCTCAATAGCAATAATGTCCAAAATTGGACACAAAATTGCACACAATACTCCGGATGCAGTCTCACCAGGGCCCTGTACAACTGCAGAAAGACCTCTTTGCTCCTATACTCCTTCAATTCTATCCTGAGTTGAGCTTAAAACGTGTATTTGTGCCATCAGTAAATAGCCGTTATAATGTAGCCTGACTCTGCTCTTGCACCAATTCACCTGCTGGTCAAACACTCGGATAGGCTTTCTAATATTTTTCCAATGGAAACCATATTCTGGCCTCCATAAAATTAAGGTAATGGAGAACTGAATCTTCTGTGAAGATCCTTAACATTTTACACTTCATACAATGCATCTCTTGAATTGAAGACTTTAGAAAATTAGATAACTTGAAAAATGGTTGAAAAACAAATATAGTAACAACATCAATTTTTAAATATTGGAGCAAATTTAACAGGAATAGTGATTTTAATATTGACAACAACGTATACTATCCCTTTTGGTGCTTACTCGAGCAGGTAGAACAGAGGAGTTGGTGCAAAGTAATATTGATTTATTCATTCTAACGAGTATTTTGTTTTGTTCCACAGGTTTTGCACCTATCAGTGGGATGTGCAGCAAATACCGCAGTTGTACAATCAATGAAGATACGGGATTAGGACTGGCATTCACAATTGCTCATGAGTCTGGGCACAAGTAAGATCTCAATCGCTTGTTTCAATATATTATTTATTTGCATTTGTAACAACCATAAACTACCATTAACATTCAAAGTATTAGGAAGTATCTATTATCTAAAAAATTCAAGATCAATCATTTTAAATTATCCGGTTAGTAATTTGTAAATAAACTCCAATTTATACTTTAATATACTTGAAATGTGAGGATTTTGATTTTGTTCATAAGGGCGGCACAGAGGCACAGTAGAAAACACGGGGGGGCCAGAGGGAACACGTCCCCCCCCCCATGTTTTGAGAGGCGGGGGATATCCCCCCCAAGTTTTTGTAATCCGGATTTTTAAATCTCCGCTTTCCGCGAGACAGTGGGGGTGGGACTGCTGATCGAGTGCGCAGATTGGACGAGAGAGACGTCGGTCAGCAGGCAATGGGGGCGGTACATGATGATTAAGCGTGATGATTGGAGGAGGGAGGAGTGGGGGGGGGGGTGGGACTGATGCGATGATTGGAAGAGGGAGACGTGGCACAGACCTGCGCCTCATCCACAGCCAGGATCGATCCCAGCCGGCTCTCCGGCGCTGTCCCGTTCCCACGAGTCCCCCCCCCCCATGGGTGGCCAGAGAGGTCGGGAGTCAGACGCGAGCTGTACTCCCAGGCCCACAGCCAGCGCAGAGAAGTAGTGCTAAACCCAGCTCAACGCTGCCTGGGCTTGCAGGAAATATGGGCAGCGTGGAGAAGCAGCGCTGGTGTCCCGTCAGTCCAGTCAGGGCTGTAATTAACCCGGCGAGACAGGCAGAGTTGAGCTGCATTTATCGCTGGATTGAGCCTCCAAAGCCTCGCGAATGTGTGTGTGAGTGCGGCCGCCAAAAAATGGTGTGTCCCCCCCTGTCCCCCGGTCCCCTCCATGTTTTGATAGCGAGTTCCGCTCTTGCTCGCAGCGCGAAAGACCCGCGTTCAATTCAGACTACGGATGCTGACTGTGTAAAGTTTGTATATTCTCCCTGTGATCGCATGGGTTTTGTCCGGGTGCTCCAGTTTCCTCCCATATCTCAAAGACACGCAGGTTTGTAGGTTAATTGGCATCTATAAAATTGCCCCTCGTGAGTAGGATGTGGAAGTGGGATAATATAGAACTAGTGTATGGGTGACCAACGGGAATTTCAAAATAATTCAGTATACTTGCTATTTTATAATTTCCTTGTGGCTACTATTGCTTTCATCCCACAGGAGTTGATTTTGCTGACAGCATTAAAATGGGGAACTTTATCAAACTATGATGCCTTAATCCATTCCACTACTCTGTGGACAAAAGGTTGAATAGGGTTAATTAAATACTATTTTACTTCGGAGTCACGTGAGTGACTTCGTGAAGACCCCGCCAGGCACGCATGCGCGACATATCGTCGACCGCATGCGAGCGACAGGCAGGGAGGAACGTTGCTCCTCTACTGCAGGGACCTGCAAGTAAGGAAAAAACTAACCTGCAGTCTTTTTCTTTCAGGTGACCCTGTCGCAGGGTCTCGAGGCCGCCTCGCATCTGACTGCCGCAACAGTCAGTGGCGGCACCAACAGTCTGGAGTTGGGCAGCCCGTTGACCAGGAAGGTCCGGGCTCACACACTCGCCGGCGGAGGACGGCAGAGGCAGCCCGACTCTACACCGCAGCCCGCAGGGGACACCGCGGGCTGGTGGCATGCATAAAGGAGTGGGGCTTGCAGGCTCGCCGTAAGAAGTTAGCAACGGCAGAGCGGCAGCCCCGACTTTACACCGCAGCCCGCAGGGGACACCGCGGGCTGGCGGCGTGCATGTAGGAGTGGAGCTTGCAGGCTCGCCGTGCGCAGCAAACGGCATCAGAGCAGCAGCCCGACTCTACACCGCAGCCCGCAGGGGACACTGCGGGCTGCTGGCATTCAGGAAGGAGGGGGCTTGCAAGCAAAGGCAGAGCAGCAGCCCGACTCTACACCGCAGCCGCAGGGATACTGTGGCCTGTCTGTATTAAAGGTAATGGTGTTCTCCACTCAGTTTAAGTGAGTGGCTAGGGGCAACCCAGAAATGCCAGTGCCTCTCCTGCATGCATTGAGGGACTGTGCCCACACTCATGGCAAAGACAGCTGCCATGCTACTCCAGGGAATGTGTTGTCTTCAAGAAGTTGAGACTGCCAGCACATAAAGTTATTAAATCATGAGAGGCTGGTCACCATTGGAGCTGGGGGAGAGTGTGCTCCTCCAATGGATACTTCTTAAAGACCCTCAGGTAAGATACTAACCTTGAATAGCTAAGCTTCTGTACTAGTTTGCTTACAGATGGATGGAGACCAGAATGAAGGCAGCGAAGCATGCCTCCAAGGGCCATGCGACTTCAGATGGGAGTCAGCGGCCACCATTCCATAACACCAGCAGTACCCGCTTTGCGGACCGGGATAAGAACGCGGAGATCGGGGAGTCCTGCGCAGCCAGGACCGTCTCTCCACCACGGCTGACCATGGGGCCGCAAAGTGGTGGAGCACCGCGCGGGAGCAGGGTAGGCAAGACCCTGACTCCCTACCACTGTCACCTAAGCATAGCGACAGTGGAGCAAAGGTGCGTAAATGTGTGACTCGCTCGGCGGCTCGTTCTGCCTCCTCTACTATGCAGGTCACCAGAGCAGGGGGAGAGCTGCGCACAGGTCATGCCCCGCTGCAGCGGGAGGCATCGACATACCGCCGGGGGTAACCTGCTAGATTGCGGGCCGGTGATGGATCTGCTGGAAGTCGGGGAGCCCTGCAGGAGCAGGAGGTACCAGCATTCCACCGGAACAGACTGCCGGAGCGCAGACCAGTGGCAGCAGTTTTCGGTCAGGCACCCCCATTGCGACGGGTACAGCCGACTATGCGCCGTCACGGACCCGTATGGTTAAGGGTGACGGCATGCCTGCACAGACAGCGGAGCCGGGCATGGGAACCGGTACCGATTCATTCCCTCTGCCTTCCCACCAGGCAGAGGTGCCGCTGAGGTCCGAACGACGGCGGACTAGCGGTATGTCCGTGCGGGAGTCATACAGCCTCGCAGGAGCGGGTGCTGACGAGTACCTATCAGCGCACTTCGATGAGGTGCAACCCACTGGTAGAAGCCCCAGTGTCTCATCAGGGCCTGGGGAAGTCGACCTGTTGTCCGTGTGTAGCGGCAGCGGTCGCATGGCTAGGATGGAGCTAATGGTAGAGTAACTATATCAGCGGGACCTGGATCGGCAAGAGCGGGAGTCTCAGCGGTCTGGGAGTCGGATCATGCCGCCACCTTCAATCTCACCTTCGTCTGTCGGCAGTGGTAGGAGTCAACAGATGGCCGATTTGACGAAGAAGAGGCAGCAGAAGAGCCCACTGCTCTAGATCCAGAAGAAGAAATGCTGGAGGTAGTGTCGAAATTTCCAAAGCCTGTATCTTCAGGGGAACCGCTGCACCCTACACTGGCAATAAGTATCAATTTCCTGACGACACACCAGCTCCAAGATCAGGTACTTTCAGAAACCATGGAGAAGTACAAGGATCCTGGAAATTCTGTTACCCTGAACGTTCCGACGGTCTACTCAGCCATCTGAGGGAACATCAGTTCCAGTGCGAGGGCACAAGAGGTTAAGATGCAGAAAATTCTGAAGCTGTTGACGTCGGGCATCACGGCGCTGGCCAGGACCCTCGATGGGGCAGGTGTATCCGCAGAGCAGCAGGATGCTCTAGCCCTCCTGTGTAGCACACTTCGATATAAACTGTTTTAGTCAGAGCTCCATCCGGCCCGACCTTAACCCTAAATTCGCTGGGTTGGGTCGTACCTCCACCACACCACCAAGACAGCTGTTTGGGGAGGGCCTGCTTGAGCAGGTCAAAGAACTTGATGAGGAAGCCAAAACCGTGGGGCTGATGAAACCACCATCATCGTCAAGGGTGCAGATTTACTGAAGACGGCCTTATCCTCCCTCCAAACCTCGGGGGGGCAGCCGGAAGACCATCAAGAACATATCTGCCACCAGCTCCCCAACAGCAGAAGCCTTGTTTAGGGCAGGGCCAGCATAGACTACCTCACCACACACCAGCTGCAGGAACAGGGATTTACCGAGGCAATCGAGCAGCACCCAGCAACGACGGAACACCGGAAACCAGAACGTCAGGCCCGCCGGTAACCATGGAGGTAAGGGGGTCTGGTTCTCTTGGAAGTACTGCATGCATAACCTCACAAGTAGGAGGGAGGTTACATACATTCTGGGGCTCTGTTTGTCACTATCCCAGGGAACAGAGCAAAAGACAGAATAGACGCATGTAACAGCCTTGCTTGTGCCAGGGAACCAACTTTAGACATGCTGCTAAGGTAATTGGTAAAATTGTAGCTACATTCCAGCCACATAATTTGGGTCGTTACACTATCAAAGCTTGCGAAAAAGCAAAAATCTCGGCATTAAAAGCGAATGCCGGACATTTACGAGCCTATGCAGCTGCCAATCGAAGCATAAATTGACGTACAATGGTGGATTAGCAATGGTTGTGATTGTTAAATCCCATCATTACATCAAACCCATTAGTCGCGTTACAAACCGACGCAAGCGCCAAGGGCTGGGGAACTACCGACACCATTCCAGTTGGGGTGGTAGATGGGATTTGCATGAGTCTACTTCTCTTCAATCACAAGGAATAAACTGTTTAGAAATGCTGGGAGCTGTGTCAAGGGCTGCGGGCTTAATGCACTAATCTGCAGCATACGTATGTTCGTCTTCAAAATGATACCACTGAGGTGGCATATTTCAACCTTATGGGTGGTGTCAAGTCAATATCTTGTGAGGAATTGGAAACATTTATTTGGCTCTGGTGGATTGAAAGAAATATTTGGGTTCAGCTATGTACCTTCTGGTTAAGCTCAATATAGTGGCGGACACCAGGTCACAAGTATTTAATAGCGACATCAAGTGGATTTGAACCTATAAAATATCTGCTAAAATTATAGCCTAATATGGAACACCAGATATCGACCTCCTTGCATCCAGGTTGAGCCATTGGATACCAACATATGTCTCTTGAGAGCCAGATCCTGGGGCAGTGGCAATGGACATGTTCTCACTACATTGGGGGGGGGGGGGGGGGGGGAATGCGTTTTTCTATGCTTTCCCCATTCTGCTTCATCAGACAGGTGCTGCAGGAAATGCAACCAGGCTCTGCAACATAAAGGACCATGGACGTCAAACAGCATAGTGCAGAGAGAGTCCACTAGGAAGCAGTACCTCACCTACATAAGGATATGGGAGGTTTCTGTAGTCGGACCTAGATCATCTACATATCTGCTACGATCTCCAAGGTGCTGGAATCCTCACGGGTCTTCATTATGATGAGTCCCTCAGTTACAGTGCTGTATACAGTGCCAGGAGTGCACTGTCATCCTATCTCAAGATTGGAGTGGGATCTCACCAGCGGGTATCCAAACTATGAGGGTTATGGTCTATCCATCCCTCTCCGACCATGATATTATATTACCTGAGATTGGAGGTAGTGTTGACCCTACTCAGGAGCTGGTCGCCTATGAAGGATTTACCACTGGACGTACTCACCTTCAAAGTGGTTATGGTAATGGCACTGAACACAGCACAACGGGTCAAGACTCAACAGGAATTAAACCTGGATAGAATGACCGGCCCATAATAAAGTAACTTCTTTATAGAAGAGTTGCTTAAACTACACAGACCTGGGACTACAGGTCTGCAAATGGGCATCAGGTATATGGAGACGGGTCTGTTTCAGCCATGGAAACCCACGTCACAGGGTGATCGTGCAGACTATCTCCAGATGACTCAAGGTGGTATTCGGTGCAGCAGGTAAGACACTAACATTTTAAATGTCATTCTACCAGGGCTGCATCCACATCAGTGTCAAGGACCATGGCGGTGTTCATGGATTATGGCCTCGCAATAGCGAGCTGGGCCAGTGAATCTACATTTCAGCGGTTTTATAACTGACTTATAACCGCTCCCGCAACGTTGGCGGATTCAGTTTTAAGTGCTGTTCCCTAAACGTTTGTCCCCGAGTTCAGGGGGTTATTGTTGTATCAACAAATGTTATTATTTTTCATCTTGTTCAAGTCTGAAATATGTTAACATACTTCCTCCATCAGAATTACAGCAGTGCGTGAGCATGCACGTGGTCCAGGGCATGTAATCACAGAGCTTTGAAATCTTCACGAAGTCACTCATGTGACTCCGAAGTAAAATAAATTAAGATTAAACAAGAACTTACCAGTTTGAAGTTTGATCTTTATTTTATGATGAGTTACGATAAGGGATTTCCTGCATTCCGCTCCCATCCCTCTATCATAATTTCAACTGGTATGTTAGTTCTCTTAAATCTTACTATCTTCAGTCATTGTTGTTATCTGTGATTCCACACCGCTGCTTTGAAGAATGTCGCGCATGCATGCCTGGCGGGGTCTTCACGAAGTCCCTCATCATAACTCCTCATAAAATAAAGATCAAACTTCAAACTGGTAAGTTCTTGTTTAATCTTACTATTTGATTTCACAAATCCATGCTTAATCACCTTGATTTACTTGTACTGATAATTTTTCATTGCTTGTGTGAGTAATTACCCAGGTTTAGCATTCACCCTTTTTATGCAACCAAAGGTTTATCATTTTCAATCATCCAATGAAGTAGGGTCTCGGCCCAAAACGTCACCCATTCCTTCTCTCCAGAGATGCTGCCTGTCCCATGAGTTACTCCAGCTTTTTGTGTTTATCTTTGGTTTAAACCAGCATCTGCAGTTCCTTCCAACACATCCAATCCTTTAGTCCTAATCCTGCAACCTGCACCTCCTCAGTTTTTACCATCAATTCCTTCAGAACCTTCAGATTTAGATTTGTTTATTGTCAAATACACCAGGGTGCAATGATATATCTTGTTCACATCGCGCTCGCAGGGTAAAGAATACACGTGCGACAATGATAAATACAAAAGTAAGTACAACAGCGAGTGCGAAACATCAGAATGATGCAATTTGAAGTAGGGCAAACAAAAATGATAATACAATAACAGAGAAACTGAATGAGGTAGAGTTGAGAGTGAATTTGTGACAATACTCCCAGGAAGGGAATGCAAAAGAGGTGATGGGTTCAGAAGTTTGATAGCATTGACAAAGAAGCAGTTCTTAAGTCTGGAATTCTGGACATTCAAACTCCCGTAACTTCTCCCAGAAGGCAGAAGAGGGAAAAGGGAATGGCATTCTTGATGATACGTCCAGCCTTCAGGATGCAAAGAATCTTAAAGATTGGATGAAAGGAAGTGTGGAGCCCGTGACTGGGTTGTATTCACCACTCTCTGCAGGTTCACGCGATCAAGAGAGGAGCAGTTGTCACATCGGACTGGGATACTTTCTATAGTGCATCTTTGAAAAAAAGCACGTGTAGTTAGCAAACAACAAAGAAGGCAACAGGCCATCATTTTATTGTCAAGTCCTTGCTGAGTTGTGTATGTGGATGGGAAAAAAGCAGAAATTCATCACTCATAAAAGCATTCCTTCTTAGTTTTCCCATCACATAGAGATTTGTAACGTCTCAGGCGTTTTTATAACTGAACTTCAGAAACTCATTTTACACAGAAGAATGTGTGGGAGAAAGGCAGACAGAGTAAAGCTTTATTCAAGAAGTAATGAAAATGTCAGTGTAGTCAGCTTCTGTAATTTTAACTAATGCTTGCTTCAAAGAGAGTGAGCTATTTCTGTTTATATTGGACATTTTATGACCTCAATTGTACAGCTTTGGATGCTTTCACAATCATATTTCACAGCAACCAATTTGCACCAGTCCCACTATAGATCCCACAATTAATGATCTTATAATAATCAGGAAATTTAATTTAGTGTTATTGTGTGTTGAATAAGTTAAGTCACCAGTCGATAGCTCCTTATAAGAGGTAACACAAATGATAAAGAAGGTGTTTAGTTTAGTTTAGAGATACAGCGCGGAAACAGGCCCTTCGACCCACCAAGTCCGTACCAACCAGCGATCCCCGTACATTAACACTATCCTACACACATTAGGGACAATTTACACATACACCAGCCAATTAACCTATATACTAGTACGTCTTTGGAGTGTGGGAGGAAACTGAAGATCGCGGAGTAAACCCACGCGATAACGGGGAGAAAACACAAACTCTGTACAGACAGCACCTGTAGTCGGGATCGAACCCGGACCCTGTAAGGCAGCAACACTCCCACTGCGCCAGGTGCATGGCATTCTTGCCTTCATCGGATGGGATGTTGAGTCGAAAAGTCTGAAACTTGGGTCATGGCTGTATTGTATGCAGTCTGGTCACCACTTTACAGGAAAGATATCTAGACCTTGGAAAGGGTGCAGAAGACTTATCACCAGTATGTCACCTGGATTAGAGAGTATTAGCTATGAGGAGAGGTTGGACAAACATATTTTTTTTCTCTCTGAGGCATTGGAGGCTGAAGGAGAGTCTGACAAAAATCTATACAATTATGAGGCATAGATCAGGTAGATAAGCCATATTTCCAGGGTGGAAATGTCAAATGCTAGAAAGCACAGCTTTAACGCAAGAGAGGGAACATTTTAAGGAGATATCTGGGGCAAGTATTTTTGTCTTGAGTGGTTAGTACCTGGAACGTATTGCCCCCTGCAAGGGGTGAAGGAAGCATATATGACAGTGGTGTTTACGAAGCATTTAAACATGTATGCGGATGTGCGGGGTATGGTGTGATTTGTATCATGTGCAGGCAGATAAGTGTTAGTTTAATTTGCCAGCATGTTTGGCACTGATATCGATACAATACGATAGAACTTTATTTATTCACAGGAGGGAAATTGGTCTGCCAACAGTCATAAAACACACAAGATACATGAAACATGCAATTAAAGTGATGAGTGGAAAGTCCAGGATTGGGGATGTGCAAAGATTGGGGAGGGGGAAAGGGAGTCTACCCCACGACAGAAAGTGGAGGAGTTGTACAGTTTGATAGCCACAGGGAAAAATGATCTCCTGTGGTGTTCTGTGCTGCATCTTGGTGGAACCAGTCTGCTACTGAAGGTGTTCCTCAGTATGTCATGGAGGGAGTGAGCGGATATTGTTGAAGATCCTCCGCAGTTTGAGGAGCACCCTCCCCTCCAAGACCATCTCCAATGATTCCAACACCACCCCCACGACAGAGCCAGTATTCTTGATGAGTTTGTTAATTCTGTTGCCTTCCGCAGCCCTTGCTCTGCTGCCCCAGCACAGGACAGCGAAGAAGATGGCACTGGCCACCACCGATTGACAGAATATCTGCAGTATCTTACTGCAGACGTAAGAAAGAGCTGAGCCTCCTCAGAAAGTACAGATGGCTCTGTCCCTTCTTATACAGTGCCTCAGCATTGCTGGACCAGTCCAGTTTATTGTCCAGGAAAACTCCAAGGTACTTGTACTCCTTGGTAAACTGCACATCCACACCCTTGATGGAGACAGGTGTGTTCCTCTCCTCCTAAAGTCCACCACTAAATTCTTAGTCTTGTTAGTGTTGAGCTGCAAGTGATTCAGCCCACACCACTCAACAAAGTCGTTGACTACACCTCTGTATTCAGCTTCCCACAATTGCTGAGTTATCTAAAAACTTCTGCAGGAGTCTGAGTTGTATCTGAAGTCTGAGGTGTAGATGGTGAACAGGAAGGGAGAGAGGACCGTCCCCTGTGGGGCCCCTGTGTTGCTCACTACCATGTCCGAGACACAGTTCTGTAGCCTGAAATACCGTGGTCATCCACTCCGGTCATTGGTGATCCAGGACACCAAAGGAGCATTCACCCGCATCTTCATCAGTTTGCTCCTAGCAGTGCAGGCCAGATAGTGTTATAAGCACTGAAGAAGTCAAAAATCATGGGCCGAAGATCCAATTCCAGTTCTGAACATATATGTTCTTTGGTCAAGACACTGAGTGCTCCCTGCCCGACTTTGAAGTAGTGACACGAGTTTTCTGGTTGCTTTATTTGAGAAAGCTGATGATACCTTGGTTTGACCTTTCATTCAAAGAGTAGTATCTCTGATATGTGGCAGCTGCAATTTGAGCATCATCCTCTCTGAAGAAGGGTCTCGACCTTAAGAAGGGTCTCGACTCGAAACGTCACCCATTCCTACTGTCCAGAGTTGCTGGCTGTCCCACTGAGTTACTCCAGCTTTTTGTGTCTCTCTTTACATAGGTTACCTGGTTTACTGAGTATTTCCAGCTCTTTCTATTTTGCATATATAATATTTTAGAATATGCTTTCCTGACATCTAGTGATGTCACGTGAATGACTGCAGTATGCCTTTTTCACATTATTGCTATTCTTCCAAGGAAACACCTACCTAATGTTGGAATTTGTGATTTCAGACTTTCCTACAGTATACTATTCATGCCAAGTTAGGACATAATGTATTGTACAGAAACCAGAGGAAGATTGTTAAAGATAAAAAGTGTTTTTAAAATGAATAATCTTGCAAATGTTATGGCAAAACTCCCTGGTGCCTAGTGTTTCTAAATTCACAATAACTGTGATGTGTGATTTTCATTAACAATAGAGACATGAAAATGTGATAAAGAAAAAGGATATAACATCCCGTTGCTCTTATAAAGTTCAAATCTGGAGCCTGTATAGAACACCAAAAGTAAGCATGTTGACTGACTTTCAAATTGTTTAATTTTTTTATTTTACCTGTTAAAATAATGAAACTGGTGGAAGCGCTCAACAATTTCTGCAATATGAAAATATCAATATCTGAGTACTTTCAATTATTAACGCACTGGACAAATCTCGTTGAAGGAATTCTACCAAAATAGGCTTCTTCTCTTTTCATCTTTAACAATCTTCCTCTGGCTCCTGTTTCATTGCAGCTACAATTCATTGTAGTTCAATCTGACAGGAGCTAAGTGCAAACAGAACTGCTTTGCTTTAGGAGAGTACAATTGATTTGTTCCCATTGAAACAAGATTTTAGGAACAAACTGGTGAGTAACATCGCTGTTTCACACTGTTGGGTTCCCTTTCAGCTCTTATGAGTGATAATTGTTTTTGTTTTCTCTTTTGTAAGATCCAAGAAAAGGCATGAGAACAAAATAGGCATCAGCACTCCCAGGCAGCAGTGAAATAGGTCCCAAATCATTGTCATACAAAATGTTTTGCTGCTTAAGCCTAATTTGTATAACAGAGTCAGAAAATGAAAACCTGCTTCAATTAAATTTAGTTAATTTTCAGTGTCTCTTTTTGAATTCAAACTGCAGCAGCGTTAAGGGACTTCTCTGTAGACATCTCTTGGGTGCGAAGGGTCAACTGGTGCAACCCTTCACATTCCTGGACAGTAGGGAAAGCAACCTGGGCAGCAAGTATTTGGAAGTGGGTTTGGATTCAGAATAAGACTGATTTTATTTGATCCTATTATTTCCAATTTGCTACACTTATGGTTTGAACTGCTCTTAGCAAATTTGATTTTTCATTTTTGTTTCTGAACTCCAGTGAGTACAGTCCCAGTGCCGTTAACCTACTCATTCCTGGGAACATTCTTGTAAACCTCCTCTGGACCCTCTCCAGAGCCAGCACATCCTCCCCAGATATGGTGCCCAAAATTGCTCACAATTTTTCCAAATGTGGCCTGACCAGTGCCTTATCAGCATTAAATCCCTGTTTTTATATACAAGCCCTCTCTAAATAAATGCTAGCTAAGATTTTAACCAATTATATGTAATAGCCAGGAACAACCAGGACCGCCTGAATTTTAAAGGTTCGGTAGAAAGAAGAACATTTTTAATTGAAACATCCTGTTTTTTTTTCATCTCTAGTTTTGGCATGATTCATGATGGAGAAGGGAATGTATGCAAGAAGTCCGAGGGCAACATCATGTCACCAACACTTGCTGGTCACAACGGGGTCTTCTCATGGTCAGCCTGCAGTCGACAATATCTTTACAAGTTTTTGAGGTACAGCCTTGATTTACCACATGCTTTGGTCCATTTAAACATTTAATATAGTAGGTATGTTACAAAACTTACCTTGAGCAGCACTGCAGCTCTGCCGCTCCCCCCGTGTGTGAGTTTCAGAGGGGGGCGGGCTTAAAGTTTCGTTTTTCTGCAGACAGGGAAAATCGATCCATGCCGGGCGATTTCGTTGCGGAAGAAAAATCGCTCCGACATTTCATTCATGAAGGTATTTTTAAATTACGCTAGATTATTTATTAACTAGAGTAATTTAAAAATCACCTTCAAAAGCCGTGAGCGCCGACAACGGGAAGGATTTTGTGTAGGGAAGAAAAAAATGTACACAGTTTATTTTTATATTAGAAGTTGGTTTTTATGGAGGCTTTAATCATATTTTCATGTTGCGAAATGGGGTCCAAAAAATGTATGAACCAACAGTATTTTTCCTCCCGACTTCACCGCAAACCGCAACGTTCCAATCCACCGCATTCCACTAAAACCCACTCGCTAGTTGATTTAAATGGCCATTAATTTACAGGCATTAAACACTAAATTCCTTCCATTTGGCCCAGAAATTCATGAAAATGAGATTTAAAAATTATGTTATATTGTGGATTATTGTGTGAATGTTATTTGGATACTTAGGCAATTTAAAAAAAAGTTTATCTTTTCTTAAGAAATGGATAGATGGTTAGATCTACTCATTGAATTTTGTAATTAGCTACAATTAGATAACTAACTAATTATATGCTTTAATTCCAGGTCATCCACGTAAGATTGTTTCATATTTGTTTCAGAATGCTTCCATCTATAATAACTGAAAATTTCATTGAGTTTTCTTAATTTTTAAGAAAGTTATGGGCTTTTAACGGTTCTAGATCACAGCTTTTGTATTAAGTCAATTGAAAGGCAATGGGGAACAAGATGCTAATTTCCGAGTATGAAAATGGTCATAACTTTCTTAATACTGAAGATATGAAAGTGAATTAGGTGTCAAATTAAACTTATTTTTATGCTTTATCTGATGGGATAAATTGCAGACTTGATTTTTAAAATCCCCAAATTTTGTAACATTGCTAAATATAGTTTAGAGATAAGGTATGGAAACAGGCCCTTCAGCCCACTGAGCCCACGCCGACTATTGATCACCCATTCACAGTAGTTTGACATTATCTTTCTTTGATGTTTCTATCCACCTGGTAATCTTCAACAAAAGATCGCAGCGCTGAACACCTTTCTGAAGATATAATGATTTCAGCTTGCATCTTTTCAGCGTCAGTTCAAAACTTTACAAAATAATACATGCCTTGTGCCCATTTAGCCATGGAGTTTGCTCCAAAGCCATTTAATTTTGTGAATATTGCAGACACTAAATTGCTTAATCTTTTTATACCATTCAGTACTTCCCAGGCAACGTGTCTTGCGGATGAACCAAAGCCAACAAAGGAGTACAGATACCCGGACAAGTTGCCAGGACAGCTCTATGATGCTGACACACAATGCAAGTGGCAGTTTGGGGAGAAGGCCAAATTGTGCAGACTGGATTTTAAAAAGGCAAGGACGTGTTCTTGAATTATAATTATATTGCTGTCATTGAGAATGTAACGCATGTTTGTGCATTGATTACCATCTGGCAAGTAATATTTATGAAATGTATTATTCAGAATTAATTAATATGTATTATCAGTACTTTCACAGTAGGGTGAAAGCACAGCTCAATGTCAGAGCAACAAATGTATTATGGAAGGAGATTTGGGGTATTTAGGGTAAACTTGCTCCCACAGAGGAAAAGGGTGGGACTGCCAAATCTCATGCCCCTTAGATGATAAGTTGCCTACAGGGTAGGATAAGACTAAAAAGTGAAAATTGTCAGAAAGCTTATTGCACTAGAGAGCCAAGAAGAAGAATGAAAATGTAACAGCCAAATTGAAAAAGATGCTAGTAAAGCAAAGAGGGCATGGAAAATTACTGACAAATAAAATCAATGAAAATCCATTCATATTTTAAGAACTGTAAAGATCAAAAGATTATATTAGTATAGAGACAAAAAGAGGTAACTATATAGAAGTTGAGAGTGTGGATAAGGTTCTTTGAGTATTTTTTAACTGTCCTCTCAAAGAAGGGGAAAATGCTATCAGTGCAGTAGAGGAGGAAAGATCTGAGCCGTTCGGGCAGAAAGGCATATTGAGAGATTAAATATTTACAGATTTAGAATCCATGAATGTTGATAATTTGTTAGGCCAAGATGAAATGTGTCATTAGCTTTAAAAGATGCGCAGGAGGAATTTGCAGAAACCTGAACTATTATTTTCCATTCCTTCTAAAAGCAATGTCCTAGAATTGAAAAACTACTAACATACCATTGTTTAAAAAGAGAGAAATGATAAACTGTGTAACTGTATCCAATAGTTTAACTTATGTGTAGAAAGGAAGAGAAAATGTTGGTTATACTGAAGATAGACACAAAGTGCTGGAGTAACTTTTTCCTTTTTCTTTTTTTTCTAGAGATGCTCCCTGACCCGCTGAGTTACAACAGCACTTTCTGTCTCTCTTTAGTTTAACCTATGCACTGGTCAAATTATTGCAATTAATTCAGAAGAACAATATAAACCATCAATTAATCAGGAATTACCTTAACCTCTCTGGACGTGGATAGGTTAAGGTAAGTTTCTGTCCAAATTAACAGAATTTTCTTTTGAGAAGGTAATAAGCAGGCTCATGTGATTTGTGGATTTTAGTAAGACTTTGGCATGGCAGATTGCCAACAAAGTTTTTACTTGGATCCAAAATTGGTACAATGGGAGGAAGCAACAGGTGTTGGTTGACTGAAGCTTTGTGTTTGGAAGGCTGCCATTAGCGGATTCTACAGGGCTTAGTGCTTGTTTCCTTCTTGGACCATTACAGGAGGCATGTTACAGAAACCAAGGTCTTAATCCGCATTTAACTGGGTTAGCAGGCCTGAAGGCCCTACTGAAATGTATGAATGATTTAGTAACTAATTGGCTGCATGCCTCAGTGATCAACAAATCAGTACCCTCATTAACTGCATTTTCCAAGGTTTTGCTGATCTGGCATTTATTGAATGAACTGTCTTCAGAAAATCGAAGACAATAAGCAGCTGGGTGCCGGTCCATGTTCTGTGCAGTTACCATAAATTAATGTGCTGACACATCTAGGGATAGTCACTGTTTGAAGCCAAAGATTCTCACCTACAAGAATGATGTCTTGCAGTGCAAACGATGTCCATCCATATCCAATCTCCAGATTATCAGATGAACTTCAGCAGCTTTTAAACTGGTGGTGGGTTGAGTGGTTGAGAGTTGGGAGTAGATGTTGGGTTGTCTTCTTCAGTTAACCACAGACCTCAACCACAAATAAACAATATACAACCATAGGTTGTTTATTGCTTGTTTTCCTTTCACTTCTGTGTGTCTTTTTTACCACCCTACTGACAATAGTCAGAAGGGCCCTCAAGGCCCTTAATCTTCGGTAGGGTTTAATTAACTTTATTTACAAAATTAATTTTATTTTCACATGCCTTTTCTTTTCCTCACCTTAGCTGGTCCCAAACGCATCCTGCATCTGTCACTTTCCCAGTGCACCGACCTTAGGATGTGGAAACAAACATTGTACATTTCAATTGAAGCCTGTCTCTAACCAACCAATCACTCTTTAATCTAAATTACCCAGTGGCAGATTGCCCAAGCAATTGCTTTTATAATTGTGTTGAAATTTATGTGAAAATTGCATGATATTTTGAGACAATTGGATGTATTTCTGCAGAGGTGGTTAGGAATACTGTGACTATATAGCGGGGTAGCGATGATCTAACAAAAACCTTTGGCATGAAGGGACCTTCTCCTGTTCCAAACAATATCGTTCTCTGACTGAAGAAGGGTCTCGACCCAAAACGTTGCCTATCTCCTTCGCTCCTTAGATGCTGCTGCACCCGCTGAGTTTCTCCAGCTTTTTGTGTAACCCTCGTTCTCTGACTATCTTAATTCAAAATTTAGTTGTAACTTTTGAGTAGCTAGTTTAAAAACAATAATGCATTAGCATTGAATGTTCTCTGCTGACAATCTTTGTGATTTAATTGTTCTCCCCACCCTGCATCTTTTTTAGGACATTTGTAAAGCACTTTGGTGTCACAGAATTGGCCGAAGATGTGAAACAAAATTCATGCCAGCTGCTGAGGGAACCATTTGTGGGCTCGACAGAGTAAGGCGACACTTATGCTGTTCAATGTCGAATAGTTTCTCAAATGTACCTTTTTTAAATGCATTCATTCATGAACATGTGCATTCTTAAACCTTGCGGTGTCCAAGGTTTTTATTTGCACATTTGGTCTCACTGTAAATGAAATTATTCCCTGTTTGAAAATCAACCATTTCATGTTTTTCAACCCTTGCTTATGGAATTCAATCTAAATTTCAGATCAAATTCCATATTTTAAAAAAAACAAGCCCCAGACACTTGAGAAATTGCATAAAGATCTATGACGGCCAACTTGAAGCAACCTTCCTTACCTTACTGCACAGGTCCCAACAGTTCACTGTTTCCTGCAGCTGCATTAAATTGTCAGGGGTTTTCCATAAATTTTAAGAAGGAACTTTCTAATAATTGATACCACTGAATTGAACTATTTGTTTCTCTACGGAAAAAATAATGATGAAAAAAAATCCATCTTTATGTCATCTTCCCTCATTGAGTTAAATGTATCAATGTTTTATCTCGATTAAGAATTCAGTGAAGATATGATCAAGATACTTGCAGAAATCTCCACCAAGCTAGGAATAGTAGTTCTAGCTCAGAAGATGTTATATATTGAAACATCTATTTCCATTGAATTGAAATCAAGTACGTACGGTAGAACAATGTAAGAGTCAAAGCAAGTTACATAATACGAGTAGGTTATTAGATAAAGAGCTGCAGTGGACAGAGTTAAGGATTGGGGAGCTGGTCTGGAGAGCAGAATGTTGAAATTCCCATTCTGCATTGCTGTGAAATGGGGCTCCACAATTCCATCTGAGCTTCGCAGAATTTGGCCACTGATGTTGTGACTGTAATTAACAAGACCAGAAAAAAATACAAATAAATAATGACACAGTAAATGGTAGGACCCTGGAGAATGTTATGGAATAGTGAGAATAGTGGAATTGTTCCCTGAGTGTGGCAATACAGTTGGACAGGGTGGTGAAAAATGCATTTGGCATGCTTGCCTTCATCGATAGGTGCATTGACTACAAGAGTTCGGATGACATGTTGCAGTTGTACGAAACTGATGAAACCACACTTGAAATATTGTGCATAGTTCTTGTAGGCCAGCGCTAGAAAGTATGTCAATAATCTGAAAAGCAGAAATGATTCATGAGGATGTTACAAGGACTGGAGGGCTTCAGTTAAAATGAGAGGTTGGATAGGCTGGGACTCGTTTTCCTAGACTGTAGAAGACTGGGGGTTGATATTATAGACATAGATATTATAAGAGATATATAAAATTGTGAGGGACATCAAAAAGGTGGTTGGTCACTGTTTTTCCAGGGTATGGGAGTCTAAAACTAGAGGGCATAGATTTAAAGTGAGAGGGGAAAGATTTTAAAGGATCCTGAGGGGTATTTTTTTCACACAGATGGTGGTGGGTATATAGAATGAGCTGCCAGAGGTACTGTAGATGTTGGGGCAAGTACAATTATAACATTTAAAATACATTTGAACTAGTGCATGGATAGGAATGTTTTAGAGGGAGATGGGCCAAACACAGGCAAATTGGACTGGCTTGGATGTACATCTTGTTCAGCAATGAACAGTTGGGTCTCAGTGCCTGTTTTCTTGCTTTATAAACTGTTAATAGTTTAGGACAAATTGACCGAGTGTTTTTGATTCCACTCCTCCTACTATTTCCTACTACTCTGCACAATTGTTGATGATGAAAGCCTTGGATCTTCTACCTGAAGACATAATGGACAAGCATTGTTGCCCTCTGTATTGTGCCCATTTAATCATGTTATTTGCGGTGTTTATTCAGGGGGAAAATATGCAAAATAACTTCCAGACAAATATTCAATAAACCCTCATTATAATAGATGGAAGTGGTAAGGTGTTGGTTATTATTGATTGTCCGCTGTAACTGAGTACGGTATTATTATTGTATAAGTAGGTACGTTACAAAACTTACCTTGACCAGCGCTGCAGTTCTGCCGCTCCCCGTGTGCGCGACTTTGGCGCCTTTCAGAGGGGGGCGGGCTTAAAGTGCCGTTTTTCAACAGACATGGAAAATCAATGAATGTAGGGCGATTTCGTTGCGGAAGAAAAATCGCTCCGACATTTCATGAATGAAGGTATTTTTAAATTACTCTAATTTATTTATTAACTAGAGTAATTTAAAAATCACCTTCAAAAGCCGTGAGCACCGACAACCGGAAGGATTTTGCATTGGGGAGAAAAAAAGGTAAATAGTTTATTTTTATATTAAAAGTTGGTTTTTCGGGAGGCTTTAATAATATTTTCATGTTGCGAAATGGGGTCCAAAAAAATGTATGAACAAACAGTATTTTTCCTCCCGACTTCACCGCTAACCGCAACGTTCTAATCCACCGCATTCCACTAAAACCCACTCGCAAGTTGATTTAAATGGCCATTAATTTACAGGCATTAAACACTAAATTCCTTCCATTTGGCCCAGAAAATCATGAAAATTAGATTTAAAAATTATGTTATATTGTGGATTATTGTGTGAATGTTATTTGGACACTTAGGCAATTTAAAAAAAGTTTATCTTTTCTTAAGAAATGGATAGATGGTTAGATCTACTCATTGAATTTTGTAATTAGCTACAATTAGATAACTAACTAATTATATGCTTTAATTTCAGGTCATCCAAGTAAGATTGTTTCATATTTGTTTCAGAATGCTTCAATCTATAACAACTGAAAATTTCATTGAGTTCTCTTAATTTTTAAGAAAGTTATGGGCTTTTAACTGTTCCAGATCACAGCTTTTGAGTTAAGTCAATTGAAAGGCAATGGGGAACAAGATGCTAATTTCCGAGTATGAAAATGGCCATAACTTTCTTAATACTGAAGATATGAAAGTGAATTAGGTGTCAAATTAAACTTCTTTGTATGCTTTATCTGATGGGATAAATTGCAGACTTGATTTTTAAAATCTCAAAATTTTGTAACATTGCTAGTATAAGTAGTAGAAATAAAAAAAACTGCAGTTGCTGGTTAATACACAAAAGGCACAATGTACTGGAGTAACTCAGCAGGTCTGGCAGCATGTTTGGAGAACATGGTTAGGTGACGTTTTAGGTTGAAACCTTCAGACTCTTGGTGTGGAACTGGGGCTGGAATCTAGGTGAGTTTGATGGCCCCGGCCTGCTGGTGGTAGATGGGGAGGCAGCACAAGCCGGGGGTGGCGTGGGCAGCTGTCTATAGGTCAGTCCGCTATAACTGAAATACATTATAAAGAGGTCTGTTAAAATGAGGGTTTACTGTACCTGATTTCTGATTTCTAATCATTAGTGGAAGTTTTAATATTATGAAGATCCTTTCATTAATTACAATAACTACTAACTACACACTCTATTTGCCATTACAGAAGCTTGCTTATTTTTTAATATGATCCACGCCTACCTCATCCCAGTTTCCTTTCTTATTTATAAAGATTTATGAAATTGTGTGGTAATTACGCATTAATCTGATGGCAGTTGGGGTAGTATTGTCTTCATAGTGTTCCTTTCACCTTAATCTGCAGTGTGAAAGCTTCATTTACGTGAAATATTTACTCTTATTTCTTTCTCTTTGGACGCTGACAGACCTGCTGAGTATTTGCAGCATTTTCTGTTTTATTTCTGATTTGTACCTTCACCAGGTTTTTGTTTGCTTCAAGAGACATAGTTAGTAAATATTGCCATTGAATTGTGATCCCAATCTAAATATATTTAAGTATTACAGTGGAGGGCATTTTTTAAAGACATCCAAACACTCAAATTAAACAAAACATTTATTTTAAGAATAGAATAGATTACTAATGTATATTGCTGCATATATGAGATTATCTGAGGAGTCTGAAGAAGTAGATGTCATATTTAATAATTGAACATTAACAAAATGTTGCTGTACATGTGTTGGTAGTGAGCTCTAGCAGAGATCAATATAATCATAATTTTTTAATGTCAGGTTAATTCTATGCAAACGCTGCAGTGATATTTCTTGGCATGAAATGAAAGACGAACAAGCTAAATGGATGTATAATTAGTAAACCATCTTAGTCAGGCTTATATTTGAAGTACTTTACAGAGCCAAGTACTTGTTGGCTCCTTAACAAAATATGATGTACGTAAGTAGCCCCAGGTTTACTTCGAGGTATTTTACTCCAACACATACAGAAGTACTTTTTGTACAGAAATTGCTCCATTTATTTTGATTTTCTGGTTCAGCTCCATAAAAATATTCTGACATTCTATAACTCAAAAATGCAATAGTTGCCTTTGCATTGGTCATGTTACAATTATTTTTGTTTAATGGAAATTACACAGTGTAAATTTTTTGGTAATCTCTAAGGCCACGCAGGATGATTAGGTAGGCCACTAAATTCCCGCTACACTTGGATTCAGCCAAACCTCTAGGACAGAGCTAGGATCCATTTAGCATATCTATCGGAAGTGGATGGGTGCTGCATTTCTGTACATAAAAGAGGATAAGGAATGGCAGTGTGCCATTTTATCACCCATGGGCAAAAGGAATACCAGACACTAACAGCAGAGTAAACCAAGGGAAAAATAAATAATTCTTTGTGCAAAATATAGGTACAGAGGAGGCTAATTTCTAATAACTGAGAAGAAACTAATAATTTAATGAAAGGTGGGAAGTGTTGACACCTAATAGGTATCCGTAACCTGCTCGTTGAACAAGAGAAGTCTGAGATCAGGTTCCAGATTTTACAGCTATAGAATCGTACAGAGAAACAGCACAGAAACAGTTATTTTGTCCTACTGAGTCCATTCTGACCATCAACCATTCCTTTTACCCTAATCCTACATTAACCCCAAGTTGATTCCCTTCTCATCCTCATCAACGCTCCCCAGGTTCTACCTTTCATGTACATACAAGGGGCAATTTACAACGGCCAAATAATCTATCAGCCCACGTCCCAAAGGAAGACACTGAATTGCCTGTGGAAACCCATGCAGTTACGGGAAGAAGATACCAATTACACACAGACAGGAGCTGAGGTCAGGATTGAACCCAGGTCTCTGTATCACTGTGCCATCTAAAGAAAGTCTGTTTCTGTGCAGAATCAAACTGGGGCTCTCTCGCATGCGATAACAGCTGAATAACTGAAACTGTAACAAGTAGATCTTGGATAAATCCTTAAAGAAACCCCGAGCAAGGATGAGGGTGTAGATGTGTCCAGAAAGTTGAGAAATCTGTATTCAATTAGCTCCCTGGATCCCATGTGATCTGACCTTCCAGAGCAGCCTACCATGTGGAACCTTATTAAAGGCCTTGTTAAATCCATATAGATTAAGATTCTGCCCACATTCAGCATTCTTAGTTATTTCTTCAAAAAAAACAATCAAATTAATAAGACATGAACTCCTACACCCAAATCCATGTTGCCTATTCCTAATTAATCCCAATCTTTCTAAATGCATGTATATCTTAACTCTCATAACCCTCTCGAGTAACTTTCCATCTACAGATGATAGACTAGCTGGTCTGTAGCTACCATTTATTTTTCTTTGCAGTCCTTCCTAAATAGAGGTACAACATATCCCACCCTATAATCTTCCGGTACTTGCCCATGTCTAATGATGATTTTTATATCTCAGTGCAAAGTCCTGTGAATTCTTCTCTAGATTCCTCCTGTGCCTTTAGATATATCTGATCAGGCCTGGGAGTTTATCTTCAAACATCCTGCACCTCCATGACTGTAATACAAACTGTCCTCAAGACATCTCCACAAACTTTGTTTTTGAGGTAATGTAATGGACAAAAAAGGAAGAAAAAATACATAATTGGTGCTAAGTTGTACAGTTCCCAAGATCTGGTGTTGACCATTTGACGTAGGAATATCTCAAGCCTTTTGACTGCCTGGCAGACCCGCACAGCATCTGTGGCAGAATCTAGTGTACTCTGCCCTTGGGACATTGGAAGGTCATCATCGTTTCCACATACTGTTGGATTCTGTATCCAAGAAATACATTTCCAAAAATATCCATGTACAATTGCAAAATCCAAGTTTTGTATTGACTTGTCAACTTGATATGACAGAGGCTTCTAACGTATTAATAATGGTATTGACTTTACACATTCAGAGTTAATCAAATTTGAAGTGGTTTTGGATAGCTCTGTCTGCAAGTGACACCCATCTCTTCTGTGACCGTAATGACTGAGAGGCAGGAACAACCAATCAATTTATTTCTATTTGAACTGTGATAAAGTCAAAATGAAATCATTTTGACATGATGATGGTTGCAGTGTTAACGTGCAGAACGAGGGATTAATGTTAGCAGTGAACTCTTCAATACGTCGAGGGAAATATGCTTTCAATTACACTCACCTCACAAAATATGGGTCTGTCGTATTACATGATATCTGATGTTTCAAAGAAAAAATCCCAACCACTAGGCAACATTCTTTCACTGTTAATACGAAAGAATGAGGGGGAACTCATGGTATATTAGATATTTGTTAGCTAACTATTCCTGGAAACTATCTGCATGTGAGTTTATTTGTGGTTTTTGTAGCATCAATATTGTATTAAAAATATTCTATATTTTATACTTTTATATTTTATACACTAGAGTTTAAATACTCCACTGCGGAGTTCCGCAGGGGTAGGTGCTGGGGGCGCTACGCTTCACATTGTATATTAATGATTTGGACGAGGGGATTGAAGGCTTTGTGGCCAAGTTTGCGAATTACACGAAAATAGATGGAAAGGCAGGTAGTGTAGAGAAAGCAGGGACTCTGCAGAAGGACTTGGACAAGTTGGGAGAGTGGGCAGAGAAGTAGCAGATGGAATATAGTGTGGCAAAGTGTGGAATCATGCATTTTGGTAGTTGGAAAGAAGGTGTAGATGATTTTCTAAATGGGGCTAGAATCCCGAAATCGGAGGTGCAGAGGGACTTGGGAGTGCTGGTGCATGATTCCCATAAGGTTAATCCGCAAGTCGAATCGGTAGTAAAAAAAGCAAACTCAATGCTAGCATTAATTTAAAGAGGGCTTATATACAAAAACAGGGATGCAATGCTGAGGAGCATCAACCTATGGTGAGCATTTGTCGGCCCTGGGCCTGTACTCGCTGGAGTTTAGAAGAATGAGGGGGGACCGTATTGAAACATACAGAATGCTGAAAGGCTTGGATAGAGTGGTTGTGGATAGGATGTTTCCACTAGGTTCCAGCATTACAAGAGCAGGGAGGTTGTACTGCAGTTGTACAGGGTCTTGGTGAGGCCACATCTGGAGTATTGCATACAGTTTTGGTCTCCTAATCTGAGGAAAAACATTCTTGCCATAGAGGGAGTACAGAGAAGGTTCACCAGATTGATTCCTGGGATGGCAGAACTTACATATGAAGACAGACAGGATAGACTTGGCTTGTTCTTAAGGGGTTGGACAGGCTAGATGCAGGAAGATTGTTCCCGATGTTGGGGAACTCCAGAACAAGGGGTCACACTTTAAGGATAAGGGGGAAGTCTTTTAGGACCGAGATGAGAAGATCATTTTTCACACAGAGAGTGGTGAGTCTCTGGAATTTCATTTCGGAGTCACGTGAGTGACTTCGTGAAGAGCCCGCCGGCGCGCATGCTCGACATATCGTCGTACCGCGTTGCTGCGACGGCTGGCGGTGGAGTGCGCTCCTCGCCAGCCCTTCATAAGGGGCCACGGAGGTAAGTATCCTACCTTTAGTTGGTGGTCCTTGTTGTTGGTTATGTCTTGCAGCAAGGACATGGATGGGAGTTCCAAGGGCCGGAGGACGTCAGGACGAGTTCGCCGGTCAACAGTTCCGGGGCCTTTACCATCGGCAGTACCTGCAACGCAGGCCGGGACTCAGGCGGAGATGTGGGTAAGCCCTGTGATTACAGGTCCAGATCCGCCAGCACACCACAGCTCGGAGGAGTTCGACGAGGAGGAGTGTGGTGTGCCGCCAGAGCAGGGGGACCCTGCCATGGCAGTCAGGTCGTCAGCGGGCTCGTTGGCGACCTCGAGCTGGGTGCGTGCGGCTGCACGGCCCGTTCCACTCAGCCCTCCGAGTAGGGGAAGGGCAGCAGCCCAGAAGCCTAACCCTGCCAGGGCTAAGGCATTGCCTGACACGGAGGAGCGGTCAGGTTCCAGGGCGAGACCCGGGGCGGCTGTGAGGTCCAGCCGGCACACCCCGACTCTCGACGCCGGGACGGGTCGGTTGAGTCGGGTCTCGTCACGGTCGCCGAGCCCCCCATGGATGGGTGGGCGAGACCATGCGTCGGCAAAGTCCACGATGTGGGCAGCCGGCAAGCCTGCGCGGGCTTCAGGCAGCCATGCTTCGGCTGGTGCCGACAC
The DNA here is from genome assembly GCA_963514005.1 of Raja brachyura. The sequence goes on from OY740782.1 coordinate 72,365,601, forward strand.
CACGCCGCAACTGCCCTTAGTGGCAGCGGCTTCAGCTCCCGCTAAACGGAGGCGGTTGAACACGCCCGCGCGGGAATCGCGCAGTTTCGCCTCGGTGGCTGTTAGCGACTACTACCGGCACCGGCTGGGCCTCGATGAGGTGCGGGCCGATGATAGGAGCCCGGTTTTCTTTTCAGAGCCGGAGGACTCCGACCACCTGAGTGTTCAGGGTGAAGGGCGTATTGACCGTATGGAGCGGCTGCTGGAGCTCCTGCTTCAACGTCAACTACAGCAGGGCAGCAACAGGCACAGGGCGTCATCACCAGCCTCTACCATCAGCCTGGAGCAGCAGGAGGAGGAGGTTTTGGTGGATTCCATACCACCTCCGTTGGAGGTGCCAGCGGAGGATCTTCTGGATGTGGCGACCAAATTTGCGGCCCCACATTCATCTGGACTTCCTTTAAACGCAAAGCTGGCAGCCACTGTGGACTTTCTTAACAACCAGCAACTACAGGAAGAAGTCCTCATTCAGGCAATGAGCCGTCACAAGGCTCCATCCAATTGCAACTCCCTCAACGTGCCTGTGGTCAATACGCCGATATGGGGCAACATCAGAGCGGCTATCCGTCAACAAGAGGTAAAATTGCAGCGGATCCTGAAGCTCCTCACGGCCGGTATTACCGCCTTTGCGCGGTCGGTGGACGGGGACGATCTGAATTTGGACCAGGAAGATGCTCTGGCCCTCCTGTGCGCGACCCAGCACGAAATCAACGGGTTTCGCAAAAACAGCATCCGCCCAGCGCTCAACCCGAAGTTTGCAGGATTGTGCAAACCACCGCCGCCGCCGCCCCGGCAACTCTTTGGGGAGGACCTCTCGAAGAGAGTCAAAGAGCTTGACGAACAAGCCAAAACGGTGGGGATCATGCGCTCTCAGAGTGCCCCCACACCGTCAGGCTCAAAAGCTCCATACATTCGCTCACGAGGGTCTGCTAGTACCTCGACGAGGACCCACCCTCAAGCTCCACAACGACAGCAACATCAGATCCAGCACCAGGGGTCTTTTTTAGGACAGGGTCGGCAGAGACCCTGGTGGAAAACGAAGACGCCGCGCCCTCAAGCCAACCCAGCACCTCCACGTCCACCCACACGTGTCAAGGACCGCCGGTAACCACGGGGGTGAGGGGGTCTGGTTCTCTCTTTTCTCTTTGTTTAACTTCACATGTTGGTGGTCGCCTTCGGCTGTTTTTGGGTGCATGGGGTAATTTTACTGGTGACGAGTATGTGTTGCAGAATATTCAGGGGCATAAAATTGAGTTTATTAATGGCGACATTCCTCCATCCCAGCACATGCCCGGTCGAACGTTTAAATTATCTGCTGCAGAACAGGCAGCAGGCTACAAGGAAATTTTAAGGCTTGAACAGAAGGGAGTGATTGAGAAAGCGGTGCATGAGCCAGTTGAATTTGTTTCGAATATATTCACCAGACCTAAGAAGGATGGAGGTTGTCGTGTCATTATTGATCTAACCCGTTTGAATACTTTTGTAACATATACTCATTTAAAAATGGATACGTTTGAAACAGCCAAATCATTGATTTCTCATGGTTGCTTTATGGCATGCGTCGATTTGAAAGACGCATACTATTCAGTATCCATCCAGAAATACGACAGGAGGTTTTTGAAATTCATCTGGATGGGGCAACTCTGGCAGTACAAGGCTTTGCCTAATGGGCTCACCACAGCCCCTAGATTGTTCACTAAATTAGTGAAACCAATTATGGCTTATTTGAGACAGCGACATCATATAGTTATGGCCTATTTAGATGATATCTTAATTGTGGGCCACACCCTGGAATTGGCTGAACAGGGAGTTGCAGCTGCTGTCAATATATTTCAACAATTAGGGTTTATTGTCCATCCAGAGAAATCAAAGTTCTGCCCTGCCCAGGTGATTAATTACCTAGGGTTCACGGTGAACTCTATGAGCATGAGGGTTACCATACCAATTAACAAGATTGAGGAGGTTACCCAGGTGTGTCAAGGTTTAATCCGCACCAATATACCATCGATTCGGCATACAGCTACAGTAATTGGTAAGCTTGTAGCTTTGTTTCCGGCAGCGCGATATGGACCTTTGCATTATCAGAGTTTGCAAAGAGCTAAAATTGCTGCGTTAAAACAGGACATAGAAACATAGAAACATAGAAAATAGGTGCAGGAGTAGGCCATTCGGCCCTTCGAGCCTGCACCGCCATTCAATGTGATCATGGCTGATCATCCAACTCAGTATCCCGTACCTGCCTTCTCTCCATACCCCCTGATCCCTTTAGCCACAAGTGCCACATCTAACGCCCTCTTAAATATAGCCAATGAACTGGCCTCAACTACCTGGTCATGACGCTGGTCATTATGATCGATCAATGCAGCTGCCGTCCGAAGCGATAAATGAGTTGCAATGGTGGGTGTGCCACATTAGCAGCTCATTCAAGCCTATCAGGGAGGCTAATCCGGTGGTATATTTGCAGACTGATGCAAGCTCCAATGGCTATTTGGAGTTGCTGGCAGCATTCCACGGACTTCGTGCGTATTGTTCCAAGCTTGTTGGAGCACATGTCCGTCTCCAAATAGACAACACTACAGCAGTGGCATACTTAAACCATATGGGTGGTACCAGGTCAGTTTCGTGTGACAAATTGGCTAACTCAATTTGGCTCTGGTGTGTTCAAAGAGACATTTGGATTTCAGCTACCTATTTGCCAGGTGAGCTTAATACTGTGGCGGACACCAGGTCACGCAAATTTAATGACAATATTGAATGGATGTTGCATCCTGAGATTTTTGCTAAAGTCACAGCCAAATTTGGTAAACCGCACATTGACCTTTTTGCATATATCCGCATATATCCTCACATATCCGCCACTATGTCAAGGTGACGGCACGCATCAGAGGAATGGAGAGATACCTGCTGGTCACTCATAAGAGACCTCATCATCGAGTGACAGTCCAGACGATATCCAGGTGGCTTCGAGTCGTCTTGGGTAAGTCAGGTATTGACACTAATGTGTTCAAGTCTCATTCCACCAGGGCTGCATCGACGTCAGCGGCGAGGATTATGGAGGTGCCTATGGACCAAATTCTCGCCACAGCAGGATGGGCTAATGAAGCTGTGTTCCAGCGTTTTTATAACAAGCCTGTTGCTGCTCCTCTATAGTTCGCAGAAGCCATGCCGAATGCAGGTCAAGAACGTGGAGATGTCCCCGCATGAGGGGTTTTTGATTTGTTATTCATAAATATGCTCTTGTTTTGCAGTATGAACTATTGAGCAAGTTTGTTCCTCCCATCCATCCCTGGTAGTGGTGTGTCAGCATGGACGTGGTCCAGGGCGTGTAATCACAGAAGCTTTGAAGTCTTCACGAAGTCACTCACGTGACTCCGAAATGAAATAGTAAGATTGAACGAGAACTTACCAGTTCGAAGGTTGATCTTTATTTTATGAGGAGTCGAAGTGAGGGATTTCGTGCCCTCCTCGCCCAACCCTCAATCACCTTCATCTGGTAATCTTAGTCACTTCAAACTTACTATGCGAAGTCATTTCTATTGTTGGTTTCTGTGATTCCACGCCGCTACTTTGAAGTATGTCGAGCATGCGCGCCGGCGGGCTCTTCACGAAATCCCTCACTTCGACTCCTCGTAAAATAAAGATCAACCTTCGAACTGGTAAGTTCTCGTTCAATCTTACTATTCTCTGCCACAGAAGGTAGTTGAGGCCAGTTCATTGGCTATATTTAAGAAGGAGTTAGATGTAGCCCTTGTGGCTAAAGGGATCAGGGGGTATGGAGAGAAGGCAGGTGCAGGATACTGAGTTGGATGATCAGCCATGATCATATTGAATGGCGGTGCAGGCTTGAAGGGCCGAATGGCCTACTCCTGCACCTATTTTCTATGATTTCTATGATTCTATGAGAGTCTGGGACTAGAGGTCATAGCCTCAGAATTAAATGACGTTCTTTTAGGAAGAAGGTGAAGAGAAATTTCTTTAGTCAGACGGTGGTGAATCTGTGGAATTCTTTGCCACGGGGAGCTGTGGAGACCAGGTCAGTGGATGTTTTTATGGAAGAGATAAATAGATTCTTGATTAGTACAGGTGTCAGAGGTTATGGGGAGAAGGCAGGAGAATGGGGTTAGGAGAGAGAGATAGATCAGCCATGATTGAATGGCGGAGTAGACATGATGGGCCGAATGGCCTAATTCTACTATCACATGACCTTATAACTAACCCAACATATTGCTTGTTATGTAAGAATTCAGCCTCTTCTCAGGTCTTCTGCTTTCTCTGCAATGCAGTGGTGCCGTAGTGGGCAATGTGTGAAGCACGGGGATTCGGGGCCAAAACCAATAAATGGGCGCTGGTCAAACTGGTCCATGTGGTCACCTTGTTCAAGGAGCTGTGGAGGAGGAGTGATGAGCAGAGAACGTCACTGCACAAGTCCAAGGTAAGGAAGTATTTATACTGTCAACAATTCTTTCTTTCTAGAATTCTCCTGCTTTTCTTTGACTAATCAGGAATTCAATGAGGATTCTTCTAATGTCTCACTGCAAATTCAAGAGAAAATTGATGGGAGTCCTTGGGCCAAATGACATAAATGCCTGAGCATCGCAGTTATGAGAGTGGGCAGAATATGCATTAACCTCCAGGGAATTTGTGCTTAGGAAGCACTCTGAGTATAGGTGGGGTCCATAATATCTGAGGCAATTGAAAACAGGCATGTGAAATGGTTGTAATCTAAATGTGAATCATTGATCTGTTACCCAGCAATTGCACAGTGACGAGAAATATTTCTTGGGTTAATTAAGTAAAAAAATACCAATAATAGGCAACGGGAAGAATAAAGCGGTATACATATAAATTATCCTGATGGTTTAATTATGGAAAAAATAACAACACAAGTCAACGGGAAAAATAAAGCAGTGTACATATAAATCATCCTGACTATCAAAGGGGGTGCCTGAAGTAATGTTGCCCCATCCTATAATTGAAAATACTTTTCCGGTCATTCTAGGAAATCAAACAATATGTGGGTGTGATGAACATATCTCTAACCTATCTGAAGATTTCCAACATGATGAAATGCTGGAAGCTTTTATAAACCACTCAAAATTATTAATTAAAATCTGTAATGTTGGAAAAGCCCCACCAAACGATATAAAATTGTAAGTTTTTGAATTTTGACTTTTTTGTTGTTTAATTATTTCATCCTACATTCTCAGCCTGACCCCCAGTAATAATCAAATGCGGTTCCACATGAAATATTACTGAATAATAATATTAAATAATTGAAAATTAGTTTAGTTTAGAGATACAGCGTGGAAACAGGCCCTTCAGGCACCGAGACCACACCAACCCCCACACATGAACACTATCCTATACAAGGGCCAATTAACCTACAAACCTGCACGTCTTTGGAGTACGGGAGGGCATCGAAGATATCTGAGAAAATCCACGCAGGTTACAGCGAGAACGTACAACTCCACACAGACAAGCACCCGTAGCCAGGATTGAGCCCGATCTCTGGCGCAGTAAACATTGTAATGACTTTCATATGAGGAAAGACTGGATAGACTTAGCTTGTACTCGCTAGAATTTAGAAGACTGAGGGGGATCTTATAGAAACTTACAAATTCTTCAGGGGTTGGACAGGCTAGATGCAGGAAGATTGTTCCCGGTGTTGGGGAGGTCCAGAACAAGGGGTCACAGTCTAAGGATAAGGGGGAATTCCTTTAGGACCAAGAAGAGGAAAACATTTTTCACACAGAGAGTGGTGAGACTCTGGAATTCGCTGCCACAGAAGGTAGTTGAGGCCAGTTCATTGGCTATATTTAAGAGAGAGTTAAATGTGGCCCTTGTGGCTAAAGGGATCAGGAGGTATGGAGAGAAGGCAGGTACAGGATACTGAGTTGGATGATCAGCCATGATCATATTGAATGGCGGTGCAGGCTCGAAGGGCCGAATGGCCTACTCCTGCACCTATTTTCTATGTTTCTATGTAAGGCAGCAACTCTACCCCTGCACCACCGTGCCTGCCCCAATTAATTGGAAAATGATTGACAAGTAAATCCCACAGTCCATACATTACAATGCTCTAATTGCCTGACACAATAGCAGATGAGGCTGCATCTGCCTTTTTACTTTTTAGCTTTATAATCTCAATCATCAGTTATCTAATGTCTAAAACTTTACATATCTGGAAGTTTGAAATTCAAAGCATTTCAACTTTGTTTAAGAGCGTGTTAACAATGTTTAAGAGCAGACCTTAGAAATATTTGCCTCTGAATCCAAATTCTGGTTAGCAAACTTAAACGACGAGGTTGCACAAAATCACCTTGAAATTATACATTGGTCAGCCAGCATTCACAGATGAGTTCTGCAACATGAGAAAAAGGTGTTAAGATTATCCTAAAGCTTGCACAGTATTTTCCAACTATAGGCAGAAATCTGAGGAGCCCCAGTCATGTAGATACTTTGAAGCTGACTAACATGAATTCTAATCAAAGGCTACAAGTGACCTTCAGCCGATGTTTCATGCCTTGACTGTAGTCGTTTACACTGCTTAACATAGATGTGTCAAGTTCCACACAACATGTTTCTCTTGTTGACACTGAAACTGAGGAGGATGAAAATGTACCTGCTAACCTTTGCTGCTAACACCATCTAGCAATGGACAGATGAAGATCTTGGAAGGAATTCATTTACAGCTTTCCCTCCACCACAGAGAAAGATATTTAGCTGGCTGAATTTCTGTGGTGTCTCCAATTTATGTTATTTATTTTAAATGAACAGTGAATGGTTACAGAAGAATAACACTGTTAAAAGTAGTTACCAGGGTAAGGATGCTAATTGACTTGTCGGAAACAATTGGGTTTCAACTTGGATGACCACAGGAGCATTCTAGCTCAGAAATATGTAAAAAGTTAAAGTGGCGATCGTTTGTGGTGTAGACAAGCTTTGTGGGAAGATCCCTGGGAGAGATTTTTTTGCGCACACAAGACCAACTCATTATATCCATTAAAACAAGCCTTGCACACAAAAATATACACAAAGGCCTTTCTTCCATTATCATTGCAGAAGCAGTGGATGATGTCTAATGAGCTGGGGTGTGGGGAGAGGAGAGGTGGGGTGTTCACTGAGAGACGCTGGAGGTGGTGGGTGAGGTTGGATTAGAATTGATTGAATACTGGAGACCAAACAACAGTGTTACTAAAGCAACAAGAAGACTAGGTGAAGCAAGATAGAGCCCGACCTGCCAGGAGTTCAGTGTCTGCAGCAGAAGGCCAGGCAGTTGGAGGGCGGAGGGAAGGGTTGGGTTTGGGGTGTGCATTTGAGGTAAAAGAGGTGAGGAAGAGAGAGGACAAAGGTTAATACACAATAGAAGGTTTTGAATGAATGAATAAGTTTATTGGCCAAGTATTCACATGCAAGGAATTTGCCTTGGTGCTCCACCCGCAAGTGACAACATGACATACAGTGACAGTTAGGAATGACACATAAAACATTGAACATTAATAATAAAACATTATTGATTAAACATGTGAATTAAATAAAATACCAGAGCAAAGGAGCTACAGATTTTTGGTTATTGAGTAGAGCTACTACCCGTAGAAAAAAAACTGTTTTTATGTCTGGCTGTGGCAGCTTTGACAGTCCGGAGTCGCCTTCCAGAGGGAAGTGATTCAAAGAGTTTGTGGCCAGGGTGAGAGGGGTCAGAAATGATCTTACCTGCGCGCTTCCTGGCCCTTGCAGTGTACAGTTTGTCAATGAGGGAAGGTTGCAGCCAATAACCTTCTCAACTGAATTGGACCATCATTGCCTGTGACAGATTGTGCTTCCTCAGCTGCCGCAGGAAGTACATCCTCTGTTGTGCCTTTTTGACTGTGGAGTCAATGGTGGCCCCTAATTTAAGGTCCTTGGATGATTTGGTCTGCTGTGACTTTTGGAGGTACAGTGTAACTTTTTGTGTCCTTGCATTTTTTGGGCGGCGGGATCTTGGGTCAATTTCGCCGGGTTGTTGCTTTTCCATTGGCGAGTGGGATGTTGGTGGGGCAGGGGGTCCGGCTGATCTTGGTTTTTCCCAATGGTAGAGTTGCTGTCTTACAGCACCAGAGACCTGGGTTCGATCTTGACTAGGGTTGCTGGAGTAACTCAGCGGGACAGGCAGCAACTCTGGAGAGAAGAAATGGGTGAAGTTTCTGGTCGAGACCCTTCTTCAGACTGAACTGAACTCTCATCAGTGAGAGTACTTGTGATTGTCTGAAGAAGGGTCTTGACCCGAAACGTCACCCATTCCTTCTCTCCAGAGTCGCTGCCTGTCCTGCTGAAATACTCCAACTTTGTGTGTTTATCTTCAATTTCAGAGTTAAATAAATAACACAGAGTGCTGGAGGAACTCAGAGGGCTAAGCGGCATCTGTGGAGTGAATGGATTAGGGGTTGTTTCAGGCCAGGGTTCTTCTTCAATAGGAAGGAACTGCAGATCAGGCGTGATATTCTTCCAATTTAAATCGGAATTCTGATTTTTTTTGTTTTCCTATTTGTCAATTTTTTGTTGCCCGATTATTTGGTGGCCAATCGACCACTGTTTCTAAGGGGGTTGCGTCAAAACACCGACCAGCTTCGGGAAACGTTAAGCGGCTGGAATCTCTCTATATCTTGTTCTTTCTCTCTCTCTCTCTCTCTCTCCCCTTATCCCCCTCCCCCTCCCCCTCCCCCTCCCACTCCCCCTCCCTCTCCCCCTCCCTCGCTCGCGCTCTCACTCTCCCACTCCACATCTCTCTCTCTCTCTCTCTCTCTCGCTCTCTTATGCGCTTGGAGACTGCTGCTGATTGGACATGAATTTTAAGATCCTGACAGAATGTTTTGAATAATATCAATGAATTGAGACAAACGCAGATAGGGAGGGATATTTGCCAGAATCCAGTTCTATTGAAATTCTGGAGTAGCTCAGCGGGACAGGCAGCAACTCTGGATAGACAGAATGGGTCATGTTTCGGGTCGAAACCCTTCTTCAGACTGAGAGTCAGGGTAGAGGGAGACACAGAGATAAGGTAAGGTGAGAACGAGACATCAAAGGGGATACAGATCAAGGAAAATGTAGAATAGATCATAGGGTTACACAAAAAGCTGGAGAAACTCAGCGGGTGCAGCAGCATCTAGGGAACAAAGGAGATAGGCGACGTTTCGGGTCAAGACCCTTCTTCATTGTTAGCTAGGAGAAGGTGACAACAAAGCATACAGAGTACATTTAAAAGGGACAGTCAGACTGGTCAGAGAACTAGGAGGGGGGAGGGATGGCGAGAGAAGGAATGCAAGAGTTACTTGAAGTTAGAGAATTCAATGTTCATACCGCTTGGATGGAAGCTGCCCAAGCAAAATATGAGGTTCTTTTCCTCCAATTGCGCTAGGCCTCACTCTGACAGAAAGCTCAGTATGGGAATGGTAGGGGGAGTTAAAGTGCTTAGCAACTGAGAGATCAGGTGGGTTTCAGCAGACTGAGCGGAGGTGTTCAGTGAACCTGAAAAGACTGTCGGGGTCCTTGGACGGATTCAAGGGAGGAGGTGTAGGGACAGGTACAGGTGTTGCATCTCCTGCGCTTGCAGGGGAAAGTACCTGGAGAGGGGGTGGTTTGGGTGGGAAGGGACGTTGACAAGGGAGTTGTGAAGGGAACGGTCTCTGCAGAAAGTGGAAAGGGTTGGAGATGGGAAGATGCGGCTAGTGGAATATCTGGGGAATTCTCTGCCACAGAAATCTGTGGAATTCTCTGCCACAGAAGGTAGTTGAGGCCAGTTCATTGGCTATATTTAAGAGGGAGTTAGATGTGGCCCTTGTGACTAATGGGATCAGGGGGAATGAAGAGAAGGCAGGTACAGGATACTGAATTGGATGATCAATCATGATCATATTGAATGGCGGTTCAGGCTCGAAGGGCCGAATGGCCTACTCCTGCACCTATTTTCTATGTTTCTATGTTTCTAGTGGTAGGATCCCGTTGGAGGTGGTGAAAATGTCGGAGAATTATGCGCTGCATGCGACGGCTGATTGGGTGAAAGGTGAGGATGAGGGGAACTGTATCCCTGTTGCGACTGGGGGGAGGGGGAGCAAGAACGGAGCTGCAGGATATTGAGGAGTCTGACGGCCTCCTCTATGATAGAAGAAGGGAACCCCTGTTCCCTAATGGATAAGTCATCTCAGTTGTCCTGTCATGTAGTACCTCATCTTGGCACAGCTACGGCGGAGACGGGGGAATAGGGAATAGAGTCTTTGCAGGAAGCAGGGTGGGAAGAAGTGTGGTCTAGATAGCTGTGTGAGCCAGTAGGTTTATGATAGATGTCAGTCGATAGTCTATCTCCCGTGATGGAGACGGTGAGATCAAGAAACGTTAGGGAGATGTCGAAGATGGTCCAAGTGAATTTGAGTGTAGGATTGAAATTAGTAGTGAAGTTAATGAAGTCTGTGAGTTCTGCATGGGTGCAGGAGGTGGCCCCGGTGCAGTCGTCAAAGTGTCATTCGTTAACTCGTATTCGTTAAGGGAAAGATGGACGTTTATTGAATTTACAATACATTTATATAGAATTTATTTCTATGCATTTAGTCTTTGATATGGTTGTGAAACATTTCTGAGAGATTTTAGTTGAACTAAGGGGTTAAGATGTAAGAATTAAAATTGTAAAGTTTTGTTATGAATTGATTACAATTGATGGAGATTCATGATTATTTTATTTATAGCTAATCGATCCCTCACAGCATGATCTGACATTGTTATGGCTCTCTGACTGAGGACGAAGCATGAAAAATAGTTATTTACATGTTGCATGCATCGAAGCATAAAATAATATCTCCTCAGCCACACGTTACTGGAAGGCATCTTATCACTCAAATATCCTATCAATTATAGCCACATGGTATTTGTCAAGTGGAGGCCATCTAGCTCAGGAGAGCTGAGAATTGTCAGAAATTCACACCAGAGAAGATACACTCTGAATCACAGATATCGCTGCATTGAATATTGAAAAGTCAACCAATTATACGTCAATTATACATCCTCAGTTAGTGCTCAATTTAGAAGTCCACGCATTAGAATGAAAAATGTTAGCTTAATGTATGTATTTAACATCAGGCTTCTCTACACTTGTAATGATACATTGAATTGTCCACCGGTTGAGATTTCCCATTTTCAAGGAGGAAGTGGGAGCTACATAATTGAGCAATGCATCTAAGTCTTGGATTAATGTAAGATCCTTATATTCCCTTTCAACCAAGCACAGCGCCACATCAGATAGCAACTCATTCATGTAGATTAAACATTTTACCAGTTGGTCCAACTGCAAAATTATTCCATTAACTCCAACTGAGTTTATCATTCTACATCATAACATCCCTCCCTACATCATTAACATTTTCCAGCCTACAATCATCTAAGATCTCATTAAGTACATCTTTTCATGAAGAATTATAGTAATGCTACTGACCTTTTAATAGACTTCAAAGCATGTTTGACATTAATGATTTGATGAATGGGTGTAATTAGGCTTGCTGCATTTCCAGTACATGGAAAACTATTATAACATTACATATGATTGACCAGTTGTCAGTGTAAAATGGAAATTGTGCAACCAGGCCAATTGTATCTACCAGAAGGAAAATTGAGGTGTTTTGGTAGGGAATTAACTAAGTCTTGACTTGTTTGGAAGCATGTAAAATAACAAGAATAATTTCTTCGTTTGGAAATGTATGGACAATTATTTATAATGTAGGTACAAGTAAGCTAACAATGGTTTATGTTGTGTTTGCCTTACATTTTGAGTCAACTTCCCCCTAATTATTGGTAATTAGAGAAAATGGTGGGGGTGGAGCAAGGTGGTGGAGTGCATTTATGTCCTTAAGCTAAATTTCTAATTTAATTGGACGCTGACATATTGAACCAATCTAGCGCAACACAGTGCCAGAAATATTTCTGTTGTCCAACTGAGCAAAGATGTCCAGTTGGTAATATGCTCGTTCAGTAGTTTTAGATAAGTTTCCAGACTAATCAGTTGAACTACTGAGACATTTAGACAACAACTTCCCATGAATGGCATTAAACAAAACAGCAGGATATCTAAACTGTTGAGCCTCAACAAAGTGATAGACACAACATTATTTTAGTACTGGAAAAGATGTGTATCTGTTCTTATCCTTTTTCCAGATGGAAGTGAGATTATTTTGAATAGAAACCACTCCACAAACATTTCCTGATTCCTTCAAATTGTAATTAGTGAGGAAATGGAGACAAAAGAGACTGAAGATGCTGGAATCTTGAGCAAAAAACAAAGAGTTGGAGGAATCAGCATGTCAGACAGCATCTGTGGAGGGAATTGACAGGCACCGCTTTGGGTTGGGGCACAAAACATCATTAGTAAGGACGGTTGCTGATATTTTGTTAGGACACATACATAAGCACCTACTAGTGTCTAGACAATTATTGGTTTTGTATTAATCTCATAATATCCCAAACTTAGTTGTTAACAAACATTATTAAGAACTCATGCACGGTGACCTCACACAGTGCTCAATTCTTGGTGCTGCCTATGTGAAATTGTTGTGTGCGTGCAAGAAGCACAAATGGTCTAGGCCCCACGTGCTAAACTAGACCTTGAACGAAGGACTGAGACCTCTTTTAACATTATTAAAAGGGACCTGACCATCCTTGCCTGAGCAGCTGGCAGTGAATCCAGGAAGTCCATATCTTCCAGGTCATTTCTTCACGGGTTGTTATTGAATGTTCCTGCCAATCCACTCTCACCGCCAGGATCCTCTTGATCTATTTCCGGACTAACCTAAGCCTCCCCACTACTTGTGTCGCTAATTCACATGCTCAACAACTCTACCAGCCCTGCAATCTTTTGCTTGTAGCTTGTTCATCGCCATCACTAATTTCCCACTCATTTCCCCTCATATTTTTCACTTGCTCCAACCCCGAACCTTGAACTCCCCAGACTGACTATGGTGTCCCGAATCACTGTTCGTCCCCCAGCCACTTTTCCCACTCTTGATCTTCACTCCACCAAACATTCTCCAAACATCCCTCTTCCTTGCCATTCTGTAATACGCTATAATTTACCTGACAATCTAGCCCATCCCTCCTTTCTCCACGGTAGCCTGCACCTTACTTGCAAGATGTGTTTATGTGATGTGATTGTCAAGCTCTTGTTTAGTCAGTAGGTGCAGACTTAGAAACATAGAAAATAGTTGCAGGAGTAGGCCATTCATCCCCTCCTTCAATATGATCATAGCTGATCATCCAGAATCAGTATCCCATTCCTTCTTTCTCCCCATATCCCTTGATTCCGTTAGCCCTAAGAGCCACATCCAACTCTCTCTTGAATACATCCAGTGAATTGGCCTCCACTGCCTTCTGTGGCAGAGAATTCCATGAACTCTCTGGATGAAAAGGTTTTTCCTCATCTTAGTCCTAAATTCATTATTCCTAAACTGTGACCCTTGGTTCTGGACTCCCCCAACATCAGGAACATGTTCCTGCATAATTAATAATTTCATATGTTTTTTATAAGATCCCCTCTCATCCGAAATTTGAGTAAACATAAGCCCAGACGACCCACTCTTTCATCATATGTCAAGCACATTACGCATGTGATCAGGTGATCATGAAGGCATTGTGGTGGGTTTGCTGGGCATTGCTTCATTAGACCTGTTTACTCATTTCAAGTTGCTTCTCTGGTTTTAAACTATGTTTTGTTGAAGTTTTTTGATACAACAGAGTTGTTTCTAGGGTTTGCTTAGAGCTATTAAGAACCAGTCACATTGTTATAGGTCTGGAGTCATATATATCTGCAGTCATTTGGGTGGGAAACTTCAAAGAAGGAACTAAGTTTTAATGACAACCTGATAGTTAATGGTTAGCATTATGCTTGAGTTAATTGAATGTAAATTCCCCAACTGCAGTGGAGGAATTTAAACTTGTATTATTAATTTCTGGATTTCCATTTCTGAACAAAATAACCACTGTGCACCAAATCCTGATAATCCTACACATAAATATTTTTTTCCCTGACTTCTCTAAAAGCCCTGTCCCATGGTACGAGTTCATTTCAAGAGTTCTCCCGAGTTTGCCCTGATTCGAACTCGGAGATTTACGGTAATGGCCACTCGTCGGTACTCGGGGCTCTCGTGGACATTTTTCAACATGTTGAAAAATCTTCATGAGTCTTCCCGTGCTTATGCCTCTGTCCCACTTTGGAAACCTGAACGGAAACCTCTGGTGACCTTGCTCCCCACCCATGGTTTTCATGAGTCGCCAGACGTTATGGTTACTCGCCTGGAAAGCCTTGACTGAAGCGTGAGCTACATCTACCGACCACGCACACGCACACGCACGCACGCGCGCACACACACACACACACACACACACACACACATCGCGAAGGTGGGGGCCAGGGACAGTGGAGGAGCGCTGTCTGCACGATGAAGAGGAAGGTAAACAGCTGCCACAGAGCACGGTAAGTCCTTTAGAGAGCGCGGGGGGGGGGGGGGGGGGAGAAGGGGAGAAAAGAAGAGAGAGAAAGGGAGAGAGAAGGGGGAAGAAAGAGAGAGAAGTGGATAGAGAAGGGAGAGAAGGGGGGAGAAGGAGTGGAGACAGTTTTAAGAAGTTTAATAAAGTTTAGTGGGCATTTTACCTTCCGGCGGATCTTCTAGGTCCTGAAAACTCCAATGAGCCAATCAAAATGCCTGTCTGTAAGTAAATAGCGGCCCCACTCCACTGGCTTCAACCTATTTTTAGTCGAGGCTGGTTTTGATTTTGTTGAAATAATCGAAGGAACATAGAAGAAGCCTCGACCACGTGGAAACCGCTTTCGACCATTAGGGAGGGTGACCAAACCTTCTGGGAACCTCATGGAAACCTTGTGTGGGGCACAAGGTCACCAGAGATTTCCATTCAGGTTTCCTAAGTGGGACAGGGGCATTACCTGCCATTAGCGAGTCTTCCCGAGTACCAGCCGTTAGCGCTAAGAGACATCCCCAAGCTCCGACGTACCCGCTACGTTCATTCTCCGTGCTTACCACGAGTTTGATTTTTTTTAAACTCGGGAGAGCTCTTGGAATGAACTCATACCGTGGGACAGGGCTTTAAGTCCCTGTGATGGAAAGCACAAGCCTTCAGTGTACTACTAAAGATCTGAATGGTAATACACCACGCCAATTTAGCATAACGAGTGCAATTTTAAGAGGACTGAATCTGTAAAAATATTTTTCATATTTGTTACTTTTCTTGATTCATCGATGGAATGTGAATGTTGCTAACCGTATCCAATTGCTCACAAATTAGGGGCTACTTTAAAAAGTAAATTTTTTGCTCTAGTTGTGGAGTCAATTGCAGGCCAGATTGGGAAAGGGTGACAAATTCAACTTCCTTTAATATAAATGAAACAGATAATATTTTTGTTGTAATTGAAATGGACATGTTATTCATGTTAATTTTTTATTCCATGCTGTGGAAGAGTTATGATGTGTTTCCTAATCAATACTCCAAATGTTTGATTTCTCGTCCAGTACCAATGACTAAGATGTGTTTCTGTATGTTCAAGAAGGAACTGCAGATGCTGGAAAATCGAGGGTAGACAAAAGTGCTGGAGGTACTCAGCGGGTGGGGCAGCATCTATGGAGCGAAGGAAATAGGCAAAGTTTTGGGCCAGTCTGAAGAAGGGTTTCAGCCCGAAACATTGCCTATTTCCTTCGCTCCATAGATGCTGCCGCACCCGCTGAGTTTCTCCAGCACTTTTGTCTACCTTTGTGTTTCTGTATGCATGAACCAGCTTCAGTCTGTGTATCAATGTGACTGAGCACATGGATCATGTTGGAGATAATTTCTCAGGTAGTATCAATTATATTAATGGGAAAATGAGGTCTGCAGCAGGAGTTTGAACACTGAATATAGGTTAAGTGTTCATCTGAGGTAAATAATCAGTGTCTTAATGCATTGATGAAGACATTACGATCATAATGTTTGTTCTGAATACATGAACGTAACGCATGTGAACAATTGACTTTTTCTCCTAGGCCCCAGTATGGAGGAAAATTCTGTGATGGTGGCACTCGTATGTACAAGCTCTGCAATAATCAAAATTGCCCCAATAATAGTGTGGACTTCAGATCGCAGCAATGTGCTGAATACAATAGCAAGCCATTCCGAGGGTGGTACTATAGCTGGAAGCCATATGTGCATGTTGAAGGTAAGTGTGTATTTGCTTTTTTTAAGTTGTAACAAATTGTTTTGCAAATCATAAGCAATGTCGTATATTCTTTGCAGATGAATGATTGCTTTGCTAAGTATGGGTTTTAATCTTTGAAATTGGAAATTAATTTGAGCCTAAAGCTTCCAATATATATATTTTTTAAATGTCACCTGTTGGACTGGGGTTGGAAAATCAGGACATAGTGTCATATATGCTTTAAAAAGGCAGAAAGACAAAATAGCCGATGAAAACCAAAGGTTAAAGGATTAAGCTACATGGGGTGAGCTTTGGCTAGGTGTCAAGGACAGATTAAATAATGCTCATGCCAGGGATGTGTGGAATGCAGGAAACAGCTTAGGATAGAAGACTAGAAAAATTAATAAACTACAGATGTGTTTAGACTACAGAAGGTTTATAAACCTGTGCAAACATTTTGAACCTGAACCTTGGCATGCAGTCACCCAATGAGGGTGGCATAGGATTGTGGTTGTGGACAAGTAGGAAACATCATATGAAAACAGAGTGGCATAGTTGGTAGAGCTACTGCCTCACAGTACCAGAGACCAGGTATGATCCTGACCTCAGGTGCTGTCTGTGTGGAGCTTTCATGTTCTTCCCATGACCACGTGGGTTTCCTCGGGGTGCTCTGGTTTCCTCCCACATCCCAAAGATGTGCGGGTTTGTAGGTTAATTGGGATCTGTAAAAGTGCCCCTAATGTATTTGGAGTGGATGAGAAAATGGGATAATGTAGAACATGAGTGAATGGGTGATCGATGGTCGGCATGGACTTGGAGGGCCGAAGGGTCTGTTTCCATGTTGTATCTCTCTTTATAGGAAGTTGTCAAATTGCTGTTTGCATAGAGGGGAGGTTGGGAGGTTGACTAGGGTTTTAGTAAAGAGGGAAAGCCTGTACATTGTCAATGTAGGAATATTTAGTAGCAGTGAGGTAAAGGAGATGTGACTTTAACAATAATACAATAGCAGGATACTACAGATGTCAGAAATTGTGAATAAAAGCACAAAATCCAAAAAAAGCTCATCAGATCTGGTAACACCTGTGGAAAAAGGAGCAGAGTTGTTGTCCCTAGGAGCTAGGACCTACCATCAGTGCACCATTAGTGTATTAGTGCTGATGGAAGTCTTTGATCTGCGATGTCCTTTCTCTCTGTACAAACTATTTCCAGCATTTTCTGTTTTAGTGTTAACATTACTTTTGAAATGAATTCTGAAAACAACTTTTATGTTCTTCAGACTTAACTGTTGGCGAGTTCCCCAATTCATCAATGTGAGGACTGTCAGAAATGAGAAATATAATAATGTCATTACATGTCCTCGCAGCCAAACCCGTATCCCACATTAGTTGGAAGGGAATTGTTTGAAAATGAAAGCCTCATGATGTACATGGAGCCAGGGCACTGTGGAGAATGATGATAAGCACATTCTCCATCTCGTGTCAGCCAGCAGTCTGGACAAAATGAGTGCCACAGTCTTTATCGTGGGGTGTGCGAATTAGAGGAGATGATGGATGGTGGAAGGGACAATGGAGGTCCCCCCACGACAGTACTCAGAGCGGCTGCCTTCCTAAACTTTCCCCCATTCCCAGACACCACTGATTTTCCAGGTTCTATTTCCAGCTTCCATCAGCACTGCAGCTAACCACTATTTAGGTGGCCTGAAATCAGCAAATTGGCTTGGATTGGCTGTTTAGCATCTGTTAAATAAAATTCACAGTGGGGGTCTGGCCAATAGTCAAAATCTAATCCATAATGTGTTTAAACGCTCATTCCAACCCAGCAACAGCATGCTTTAATTGCAAGTTGTTTTACTCCCCAGTGGAACAATGAGAATTGTTCTCAATTTCCTTCACTGTCATTCTAATCAACTCTTGATGAGAGTGATGGTTTGTGCCAATTTGTGGCCTGTTTTGTATGAGTAATTGTGGCCACAGAAAATGCACTGGGACTGTCCCAAGTATTGAAAGAATAGGATGACTATCAACCCTCCAATCTGCAGAAACCACAGCCACTACCTGTGGTGTGTTTCTTATTTTGTTTTTGAATACTTTGAGCCATAATGAACAGGCTGGCACAAATCTCTGGCAGAGTCCAACAAAAGGGTTGTTATTTCTTGAAAGGACAAATAGCATGTTAGGTCTTGGATGTGTTTGCTTAGAAACTGAGTGGCATTAGTTTATAACAAATTTTGTTTGAGAGCTCGCCAGTGGGGAATGCGGAATCAAGGAGCAGGGCTGCTGAACAGCTTGGCCTTTCCATCGCATGCTCTGTCATTGCTGAGCAAGCAAGGAATTTGAGTGGGACCAGGGAAAATCACAAACTCTCTACAGTTTGCACTCCCTGATTTCTTTTAAAATGTAAATGTGCAGTGCACAAAACCATGCCACTAAAATATTCAACTTGAAAGCAAGAAACCATGTGCTGGAATTGCTTTTAAGACTTATCTCTTTTACTATGTAATTAAGGCTGCACTGTACACTTTTCAAAAAACTAAATCTCAGCTTGTCATTTCCAGACCATGATCTTTGCAAACTCTACTGTGCTGCAGAAGACTTTGACTTCTTCTTTGCTCTTTCAAGTAAAGTCAAAGATGGAACACCATGCTCAGAGGAAAGATCTGATGTGTGTATAGATGGCATATGCGAGGTAAATTGGGTGTGTTATCGATACTCACCACCATAGCAATCCTTGAACTCCAGCCATGACCAATACCCCAGTTCTCTGCCATAATATGTACTGGTTCATTCCACAACATAATTGAGTGGATATTTTCCAACTTTGATTTATGTAACAAAACATTGCACAACTGAAAACATACATTCAATGCAGGGTGTTACCATTCCTGTGCAGTGATAAGAAGAACATGAGCATATTGATCATCAGATTCAGCAGATCTGAAATTTTAGCGATTAAGTTGTTGATGCTGCACGCTATAATTAAAATAGCAAACGCTTATCCAATTCAATTCCGAGAGTTTAAAGTGTATTTTTATCTCTGGATTTGTGGGTGTGAGTGGAGTTAGGATCAGGAGCAGGTGGAAGGTAACATATTTTCAAATCTGGAGCTCACCTCAGACATGCTGACCTCAGGGTGACACAGAGGAACAGCAGGAAAGTTGCTGCCTTACAGTGTCCAAGACCAGGGTTCGATCCTGACTACACGTGTTGTCTGTATGGAGTTTATACATTCTCCCTGTGACCACGTGAGATTTCTTCAGGTGCTCTGGTTTCCTCCCACTTTCCAAAAACATGCAAGTTTGGAGGTTAATTGCCTTCTGTAAATTATCCCTAGTGTGTAGGATAGAACTAGTGTGTGGGTGATCGTGATCGGTGCAAACTCAATGGGCTGAAAGGCCTGTTTCCATGCTGTATCTTTAAGCCAAACTGAGGTTTAATGGGGACAAATTAAAGAGTGGTAACCAATCTGTTGGGAAGATTGTGGTACAGACAACTAATCCACTCTCGGAAAGAGAGTCAAGGGGGCGCATGTAAATATTTCACTTTACAGCCATGGAGGATGGCTTGATATTCTGTAAAGGTCATCAGCCTTCCCCCACTTCAACCTCCTGCTGACAATCTCTCTGGGATGGAGAATCTCTGGAGAAGGAAAGGGATGTGGAGAACTGATGTTCTTTGAACCGCTGTTGATGGCCAGGAAGAACAGGATTGTACAACAGGCTTACAAACTTTATTTCTCTGTCTGCAGTGATGTCTGACATGTTGAGTATTTTCAATATTTTCTTATTTAAGCTTGCAGCTTCACCCTTAACCACACTTCTCCCCATTCACGTTACCTTCATCTCCTCAGTCGATGGTCTTTCTGTGCTCACTGTTGATCTCTGACACCTTGCACTGTGCCACCACTGCCCCACAGCACACCCGCTTAGCACCACTCCTGTCCCCACAACCTCTTTCATCCACGCCTTATGTGCTTTCCTGGCAACAGAGAGCCAGCTTTTTGAATGTGGTAGGCAGACAGATACTAATATAAAGATGTCTCAAAATCAATGCCCTGCAGCTCTCTTCACAGTCCCATGTCAACAATAGACAGCTTCAATATGTGGTGGTAGCAAATGATACCAACAACTGGCTATGCCTTTTTTAATTAGGATTTTGAAGTTTTCTATCATCCCCAGAGTGCCCACTGGTGCAAGAATGGGGCTGCCAGAGAATAAATACTCCCATCAGCAAAAACAATAACTGCTGAGGAACTCAGCAGTTCAGGAACTCAGCAGCTGAGGAACTCAGCAGTTCAGGCAGCATCTCTGGAGGATGCTGTGTCAGAACCCTTCTTCAGAGTTGGAATAAGTCCATACTCTGTTCCCTGGATGAACCTGGTTTTCAAGAACCCACAAAGGCTCCAGAATTTGTACATCCAAGGATTTTTGTAGAGACTTTAGTTTAAGTCAGGTCGGAGGGAGTTCCCCCCACCTTGGGTACCATGTAATCCCGTGCTACCTGCTCCATGGGCGGATAGTCGGCGACTAAACCGTCTCCCCCACCTGGTTTGCCAGGTGAGGAGGGGGCCGTGGACCATCAGCAGGACAAAAAACAAGACCTGTCAAAGGGCGGATGAGCTTCTAGCGAGCCAACGGCCATCCACACTTCAGTAGAAGTTGCGATCACTGTCGTACATAGCATTGTAAGGAATGATGATAAAACACACACACAAAAATCCTATACTTCCAGCGGCGGAAGTCCGCAGGAACTGGTGGCTAGAGATGTGAGATGCGTCCGACACCGTTCCCGTCGGAAACCTGCATCACTGCAGCGCTAATGTTTTCAACGATGATGAATTTAGTTCCTAAATAATGCAGTTTACAAACAGGACCTGCTGTGAAAGATCTATAGTTGTTTGAAGGTCAGGGGACCCTTGTATTCTTCACAGTCAGTGCCGTGCTGCAGTTTGTGGCCTGTTTGCCAAATTGATGCTATCACTGCATTCTTATGGTGGCTGCTGAGTTGAGGGATCCAACCATCTGCACAAATAATACATTATCGCAGATCCTTGATCGGCTGATGCTGGCACTTGCACTGTAATGTAACCCCCCCCCCCCCCCCCCAAGCAATATCTTGGGTACATGCAAGCTCTGTCCCTTGCACAAACCAGCCTCAGCTGGTCGATTCTGTCTGCACCAGCTGCTGCCTTGGGAAAGCACCCAACATAACCAGGTACCACTCGCATTCTCTATTCTCCCCACTTGCCTGTCGGGCTGAAGATACAATATCTTGAAAGCACCCACCACTAGATCCAAGAACAGCTTCTTCCTAGCTATTTACACTGGAACTAACCTTTTAAATGCTAAGGATGAATTTTTGATCTCCCAATCTACCTTGTTGCAGCCCTTGCACTTTTCTTTATCTGCACACTCTCTGTAATTGTAACACTAAATTCTGCATTCTGCTTTTATCCCTCTCTTTTACATTTTCACTGTATCGCAGTTCATGTGACAATAATAAACCAATCCCAATTTCAAGTGTTATTGATCTAATTCTGGACTGGTACTTCTTTATGTATTCCGTATTGATTTCATTTACATTGGAGAAAAATGAGGCAAAATCTGAAGGCCTCAAAAATAGGGTTCACTGATGTTTCCTTAGGATCATCAATAACAACATTCACCACATTTGAATTGTATCCCAATTCCTGCCTATCCTTGCCGTCATTCTCTGGGAGCACTTGGTAAAAAGAGCTTTATATACCCAACATAATCATAATAAAACCTCTATCTTTTGCAAGTTCAGGGAATTGGCCTCACATTCCAATTCATGGCACATGTGCCTGCCTATTTCAGTCTCTATTTGAGCCGAAGCATATTAGATACATCGACAATAGGTGCAGGAGTAGGCCATTCGGCCCTCCAAGCCAGCACCGCCATTCAATGTGATCATGGCTGATCATCTACAATCCTGCCTTCTCCCCATACCCCTTGATTCCTCTAGCCCTAAGAGCTCTATCTAACTCTCTTTTGAATGCATCAAGTGAATTGGCCTCCACTGCTTTCTGAGGTTGAAAATTCCACAAATTCACAACTCTCTGTGTGAAAACGTTTTTCCTCATCTCAGTTCTAAATGGCCTACCCCTTATTCTTAAACTGTGGCCCCTGGTTCTGGACTCCCCCAACATAGGGAACGTTGTCCACATCTAGCCTGTCCAATCCCATAATAATCTTATATGTTTCAATAAGATTCCCTCTCATTCTTCTAAATTCCAGTGAATACAAGCCCAGTCAATCCATTCTTTCATCATTTGACAGTTCTGCCATCCCAGGAATTAACCTCGTTAACCTACGCTGCACTCCCTCAAGAGCAAGAATGTCCTTCCTCAAATTAGGAGACCAAAACTGCACACAATACTCCAGGTGCCGTCTCACCAGGGCCCTGTACAACTGCAGAAGGACCTCTTTGCTCCTATATTCAACTCCTCTTATTATGAAGGCCAACATGCTATTAGCTCTCTTCACTGCTTGTTGTACCTGTATGCTTACTTTCAGTGACTGATGAACAAGGACCCCCAGATCTCGTTGTTATTCCCCTATCCCCAACTTGACACCATTCAGATAATAATCGCCTTCCTGTTTTTGCCACCAAAGTGGATAGCCTAACATTTATCAATATTAAACTTCATCTGCCATGCATCTGCCCACTCACCCAACCTGTCCAAGTCACCCTGTATCTTCATTGCATTCCCTTCACAGTCACACTGCCACCCAGCTTTGTGTCATCTGCAAATTTGCTAATGTTACTTTTAATCCCTTCATCTAAATCATTAATGTATATTGTAAATAGCTGCGGTCCCAGCACCGAGCCTTGCGGCACCCCACTGGTCACTGCCTACCATTCTGAAAGGGACCCGTTATTCCCTACTCTTAGTTTTCTGTTTCACAACCAAATTTCTACCCATGTCAATACCCTGCCCCCAATACCATGTGCTCTAATTTTGCCCACTAATCTCCTGTTTGGGAGCTTATCAAAGGCTTTGTGAAAGTCCAGGGACACTACATCCATTGGCTCTCCCTTGTCCATTTGTCGGAGTAGCGCTGTCCTCTTTAACTACCGTTGCTACTTTTCTCAGGACTACAATAGTAGTATAATTATTACTCCTTCCAAATCTGCTTGTTGGCATGGCAATCTTCCACATTGCATAGAAAATTCTTGATTATGATGGGTGTCAGGGGAGAAGGTAGGGAATGGGGTTGAGGGGCAAAGGTAGATAAGCCATGATTGAATGGTGGAGTAGTCTTGATGGGCGGAATGGCCTAATTCTGCTCCTAGAACGTATGAAGAGAGTACCTTTGCTGAAGCACATTCCACATGTTACATAGTTACTATGTGTTTGAATAGCTAGCTGGGTCAGACTCTGTTCCTGAATGTAAATTGTATATACTTTCCCTGCTCAATTACTTTTAGTACTCACATTATTAACAGCATTCAAATAGTTTCCAATTGTGTTAAGACTATTTAGCTGAATCTGTCAGTTTGAGGAAAAAGCACTCAAAGCTACATCATTAGTAAGGAAGTTAGCCCACTCACTGCCAGGATCAGCTTGTAAAGCCCTCATGAAGCACTCATTATTAAATAGTCCATTCATGGTTTACAGAGTGATGTTTTATTACTCCTTCGAAACAGCAAGTGAAAGATTACACTGTTATTAAAGTTATGAATGAAATCTGTAACAAGAGTGCTTTTTAAAAACACCTTTTAACTTGTAAATGTAGATTTGAATTAAGCATGTTCAGAATACAAAATAGAAACTATTTAGTGATACCGTGCTACATGTATAATGCAGTGAAAATTATGCGATCATGCAGTGTTGTTCTCTTATTTATTTTCATCCCTCACAGGCCGTTGGATGTGACCGTGTTCTCGGTTCTAAAATTGAGCCAGATGCTTGTGGTGTCTGCAAAGGGAACAACTCCACGTGTAAAATCTTCAAGGGTCAATACACCAAACAGCACTATGTGAACCGTACGTTTTGATCTGTGTTATGTACTGAATCTCCCACTGTAGTAATCACGATGCCCATCTAATCCACTGAGTAAGGGGATACAGACTTTTAAGCCTCGTAGATATGCACCGTATAAAATTGAATCCAAACTCCTATTAATACATAATTGCAGCTAAGGTTGCCAGCAGATCGGGGTGATCTGTTTTAAGATTCATGTGTAAGTTTGGCAAGGCCACTGAAACTGTTTGTGCAAACCTTTTGACCCACAAAATTAACATAGGACAAACTAATAACTCGGTCTGATTGCCAAGTCTAAAGGACTGCAGATGGTCCCCACATAACATTATAAACATGTTATAGCGATCATAACTTTAGAACGGCGTGGCTTGGTTACACTTGAAATTATCCTCTTCGTGCTTGAAGATGCCGACTTGTGTGGGATACATCTTCATAAGTACCATCCCCCTCTAATACTCTTATCATCATAAAAATGTTGAAACCACACCAGCTCTGCTCCTGTCCAAATACTGCCTCTCTATACATTCTGCCAGGAGTTGATGCATAACAATAACAAAATAAACCATAAACCATACACCATAAATCAATATTCCTGTTGCTTCTCTCGCAACAATCTTAATACCAAAATGTTGGAAAAATCTCAGCAGGTCTGACAGCATCCCTGGAGAACAAGGCTAGGTGATGTTTCAGATTGGGACCCTTCATCAGGCTCTACCCGAAAAGTCACCTATTTATGTTCTCCTGGGATTCTGCATGATCCGCTGAGATTACACCAGCATTTTGTGTCTTTCTTTGATAAACCAGCATCTGCAGTTCCTTGCATATATAAAGAACAAATCGCCTTTTGAATTTGAAGGGTAAGATTGAACATTTACTCGATTGAATCATTGGAGACAAAAGTCCGTGCTGGTCCCAATTTATGCAGCTAATAGAAATCAGAAGCAGAACAAATTCCGTGTATAGGTCCCACTGTCGGATTCCTAAATTAGCCCACCACAGTCAGATAAGGCTCACATTAGATGCAGATCCATACAGTATTTGCCACCTATTTGCCTTTTTTTTTAATTTGCACTAAGCTGGAAGTTTATTTGATATAAACATGAAAATATTTGAAAGTGAGTATTTGCACCTTAATTATTTGTAATAGATGTTTTCCTCTCTCTCCACCAGAATATTATACGGTAATCACCATTCCCGCGGGAGCACGCAGCATTCATGTGCATGAACTAAACATCTCCAATGCTTACATCGCCATTAGAAACCAACAGCAGAAATACTATCTCAATGGCCATTGGACCCTTGACTGGCCTGGGCGACATCGGTTTTCTGGGGCGATATTTGACTATAAAAGGCCGTACAATCGACAGGAAAGCCTTTCTGCCACTGGCCCCACTAATGAAACATTGGTGGTAGAGGTAGGTTTGCCCACTAACTCAACAAAAACCTGCATTTTATGATGTGTGATTATACCATACTTTGGGAATTGATCACCTCTCAAGTACAAATTGCAACTTCAGTGGTTGCAATTGGGGACCGTTTAGTGTAATAATGTTGTCAGGGAAGGAGGAGTGTTATATTGTCTATATTCAGTGTTTTTATCTCCTGAGCACAAGGCATCATTAGAAAAATCTATATCTATTACTCTTCCACCTTGTAAGCTGATGAATGCTAATGATATTTTTCAAGGAAAGGAATGACTTATTGGAATATAAAGCATGTTATGAATTTGTGATTTCTCTAACAGACGTTTCAGATGTGATGAGGCAAGACTGGCTATTAATTTATTTCCGGCCTTGCCTTTGTACACTTCAGCACAGATACTGTTATCTCATTAAGATATGAGGAAACAAAAATAAACCTGCCTGCTTAGTTTAATAGTAGACCAGCCATTGAATGTCATGAAAAGTTGCATTTTTGTTGTCACTAGTATTGCTGTGATTCGTAAGGGTGTCAGGGGTTATGGGGTGAATGCTGGAGAATGCGGTTGAAAGGGAAAGATAGATCAGCCATGATTGAATGGCGGGGGAGACTTGATGGGCCAACTGGCCTAATTCTCCTAGAACTTATGAACTAACTTTAATAAGTCCAATTCCGAGTTTAGTTTAGTTAAGAGATACAGCGCGGAAACAGGCCCTTCGTCCCACCGAGTCTGAACCGACCAGCGAATCCCACACATTAACACTACTCTACACACACTAGAGATAATTTTTACATTTATACCAAGCCAATTAACCTATAAACCTGTGTGGGAGGAAACCAAAGATCTCGGAGATAACCCACACAAGTCATGGGGAGAACGTACAAACTCCGGACAGGCTGGACCCTAGGTCCATGTCTCTGGCGCTGTATGGCAGTAGCTCCACCACTACGCCACCGAGCCGCGGGCCTATGTGTTGTATTTATTAAGTGAAAGTTGCTTTCTTTTCACCAATTTACTACAATAAGATTTCTTAATGGCAGCCTTGCTGGGATTAAAGATTCACCATCAATTAATGCAATGCTGTAGCAGTAAACTACACATGTGCTCAGGTTTACCAGCTTGCTACCATTGTCTTTATATTGTTAACTTGCCTACGTTTCTCTGACTTTGAAGGCATATTTTTCTTTCTGTAGCAATGTTTCTGTTTAATTTCATTTAATCAGACAGTGAGGATTATATGTAAAGCGACGATTAAGACTTTGTATATCTATGCTATCCTTAGACTGCTATTTAGTTTTTTTGTCTTAAACCAATTTGCCACTGCCAGTCGGTCTATGAAGGAGACACAGATATTGGTGACAATGACTAGAGGTTCCCAAATACCCTAATTTGTCTGTTCATAGTATATCTGAAGATGTGGCAATATTACTGAGCTCAACGCTTTCTGCGGTAGGGAACCTGTGGAATTCTCTGCAGCTGAAATCAGTTGAAGCCAAATTATAAAATTATATTTTTACCTTGAACTTCTGGCTTTTTACTGAGCTCCATGTGATACGTTTCCACATAGGGGTGTTCTCAAGTCTGAATTAGATGATGGAAGTGATGCAGTGTTCTAAATTGAATAGTGCAAAGTTATTAAAATCTTGCAAGATAATCCCGACTTGTCGTTTTAAACACGACTACACATTTTATTTAAGGAAGTATCTAATTGCTAGTCTCAAATGTCTATATCCCCATTAGCACACGGGTATGGAAATTAAATTTAGCTCAGGATGCATGGGTGTAACAAAAAATATGATCTAATGCAATAATATTTGGAGCACCTTAACTCCGTCCAGCACTATAGATTATTATTGAGATAATATTGTACATGATTAAAAGCCTGCCAGCAATGTGAGGTCTGCCGAGAGTAATGGATATGAAATATGGAAACAAATGGTAATTTGCCAAGAGCTGTCATAATGAGGCATTCTTAGTAGCACATATTGTGATAAAGAACATACACATTAGAAATGGGTTTAGTAGACATCCAAGACTATTATGTCATCTTGTGTGGTAATTTTGCACCAGCAGCCTCTGTTCAAGTATTGTTTGGTCTAAAATGGAAATATCTTGTGTTATTGTAAATCCTTAAATCTTTCGATGTTTATTGTGATTCGGGGGAATATAAAATGGCAAATTGTGTATATCCACATATAAACTCCCATGTTTGAAATGTTACAGTAAAAACCGAAAGGATGAATTCCAGTAGTTCTGTCCATCTAATATAGCATTGACAGACGAGCACAGAAAGGAGAGTGAGCAATTTTCATATTGATTTTATATATTTCCATGGCATAAATCTTTAAAAGATTATAGTTAAGTAAATTTCACGGAGCAACTGAAAGGTTAGATGTTAATGCTGTTTATGGGGAAATGCTGTGTTATACAAGGGAAAGAGTTGATAGTTTTAAACACAGTATTGCATAATATATATTAAGAAATTCACCTGTGAAAAATTCTGAAAGATAGTCATGTAACATTTGGAATGACACAAGGTAAATTCAGCCACCTTATTAAAGCTGAAGAGCCATGTGATGAAGTGTTTTACCATGCCTTTAAATCGGTGGACAACTGGTCCATATAAAATGATGCAGATTGAGATCCCATTGCATCTCCTGAAAAATACATGCTTGGGGATTACTGTCTGGTTGTATCAATTACTGAGCAGCCTGGCAAGTGATACTTGAAGGAACCAAACCAAGGATCCGCCTTGAAAAGGGCTATAAAACTATTCCCAAGAATGAATTGGAATTTCCCTTACAAGCCCTCAAAGGTAATGGGATCGCTGCCTGTTATCAACTTGATGTTCTCAATACCAGTGTCTATTTACTGGTGGCGAAATAATTAGCTAAGCTTATTACCTAACTTTATCCTTTGTCCCATTCCCATTTCCACCACCCTCAGTCTTACGCCCTTGCACCAACAAAGGCCCACAGCCAAGCCAACAAATGGCTCTCTGCTCAAAACACAAAGTGCTGGAGTAACTCAGTAGGTCAGGCAGCAACCGTGAAGAGAATGGATAGGTAACATTTTGGTTCACTACCTGCGACGCCGCCCATTCATTCCCTCCAAGGATGCCCTGCTGAGATACTCTTTTGTTCTAGTCTTTTGTTCAAGATTCCAGCGTCTGTAATTCCTTCTGTCTCCATTAGATCACTCTCTCACCATCCAGGCTGCACTAGAATGTTGAGGTACTTGATCAAAATTAACAAGCGTTTTGCTGCTTTTTTATGTGTTCAAATTAATAGAAAAGGAATAAGCTGATATACAGATATCAATGGACCACAATGCCAAGTTGAAATTGTCTCTACATTTTCACAGTTAACATCAAGCACTCCTGTAGATGTGATTTTTATTTTGACTTTCTTCCCTAAGCATTCATGCAACCTTTGCAAGAGAGAGAGGTGTTTGTTGTCATAGAGTCAACCTGCCCACACCAGCCAATATGTCCCAGCTACACTAGTCCAACCTGCCCACATTTGGTCCATATTCTTCCAAACCTGTCCTATCCATGTACCTGTCTAACTGTTTCTTAAACGTTGGGATAGTCCTGCCTCAACTACCCTCTCTGGCAACACGTTCCATACACCCACCACCCTTTGTGTGAAAAGAAACCCTCAGATTCCTATTAAATCTTTTCCTCATCACCTTAAAGATATGTCCTCTGGTCTTTGAGTCACCTACTCTGGGCAAGATACTCTCTGCATCCTCCTGATCTATTCCTCTCGTGACTTTAGCCACCTCTATAAGATCACCCCTCATCCTCCTGCTCTCCAAGGAATAGTCCCAGCCTAATTAACCTCTCCCTATAGTTCAAACCATCTAGTCCTGGCAACATCCTCGTAAATCTTCTTTGTACCATTTCTAGCTTGACAACATAAATGCCTACTATCAATTTTATTGAGTTTTATAATACATGAAGATAATTTACCTTTATTCAGCCTTAGATAATTGCTCAGTCTTTTTTTTCCTGGTAAAATGCCCAGAAACGTTCTTCAATATTGATGATTAAAGCTAAATACCAATTGTTTTGGGTGAAAATAACCATGGTTGTATTAACCATCAATGTTAAAAGTAATAATTCAGTGTAGTTGCAATAAGATCTGCCTTGTCTTCACATACCATTGTCTAGAAATTAGCATTAAGCTTGGACCTTGCTGGCAAAGCATACTTTCTCTACAAAGTGGAAAGGTGATTTACCTGCACCTGCCCTACTTGCTTAGTTGGGAATTGGCTGCATGTAGATGCTACTAAAGGTGACATTTTAGCCCTTGCTGTGGGACTTCCCTTGAGCTCATTACCTTTTACCTTCCTGGTCACAAACGCAACTTCACTAGCCATTCCTCCCAACCACTACCAACACCACACCACAAATAGACTCTGAATTTTAATTATGACTCTTTATCACTGATCATGAACCTTCCTACAAAGCTTCAAAGCAAGTCTTCATCACTTGATACAAGACCCTAACCAACACAACAATATCCTCCTACCCTATAGAACCACGCTCCCCTCCAACCAACATGCACATGTCCCTCGAACCAACACAAAACGTGACTAATCCCACATTACACATTTCAAGTGGAAGACATCCCAGCCCTTTCTTGTAATCCAATTGCAACAAACCAGCCAGCATTACGATATTTTCCATGCCACTCAGTGTAGATGCAGTTGACCTACCATTCACTCTTACAGTGCACGATGAAAATATCAATTCCACATATAGGCACATTTAATTAAGCCGTGACATTATGCACTCAATTTTCTATCATTATTGCCTTATACCACGCATATACTAATTGGAATCTAGGAGAAGAGCGACATGTTTAGACATGCTCTTTGGATCTATCTGCTGATTACTCTGCGATAAGTGCAGTTAACACGAGACTCATTTCTCTTTAATGTCTTACTATGCCAAAGTTGATTTTTATCCCAAATTTTCCATTGCTTTTCGGTACTGAAAGCACCAGGTTTATCCAATTATGGCCATCTGCTAAACATCAAACAATGCTGCAAGGTGCACGGACAGAAACAAATTGTTGGGAGAATCGTCAACCACCTTCAGCTGTAAATAGCTCCAGAAACAAAGGCACATTTTTATTCAGAATTGTTTTGAAGTTTATTTTGTCTTTTCTTTTCCTTTTGAAGTTCTTTGTTTAATTTGGATACTTACTTTGGAATTTTTTTTTTTTTCTGAAGTGAAGGGAAAAGGCTTTTGCTGCAATTTTTAACTTTCAAAATGGAGAAACAGAGAAAGAACGGCATTCAGTCTGGGAGCAAATGCATTGATGGCTGTTAGGATGTGTTCTCAGTCCCTTTCTTTACTCTTTGTACATCCACAACTGTGCAGCCATGTACAAATCTAATTCAATTTTCAAATTCTCAGATGACACCACCATTGTGGGCCGGATATCAAATAATGATGAAACGTAGTAGAGGAAAGAGATTGAGAATCTCTTGACCTAATGTCGAGACAACAATCTTTCTCTCAATGTCAGTAATTCCAAGGAGATAGTCAACTTCAGAAAGCGAAGTGGTACATATACTCCAGATTGCATTGACGGCGCCAATGTAGAGAAAGCTTCAAATTCCTAGGAGGCAATGTCACCAACAACCTGTCCTGGACCACGCACATTGAAGCAATGCCAATAAAGCAGACCAACGCCTCTGCTTCTTTAGAAAGCTTAGGAAACATCTAGAAAACTTCTACAGATACGCCGTAGAAAGCATCACAGCATGTTTGGGAGCAGCTGCATCCAAGACTGCAAAAGATTGCAGAGAACTGTGGATGCAGCCCAGGCCATCACACAAACCAACCTGCCTTCTATTGACTCCATTTACACTTCTCGTTGCCTCCACAAGGCCACAAGTACAAGCAAGGACGGGTCTATCCCCGGTCACTCCCTCTTCTCCCCTCTCCCATCTGGCAAAAGGTATAGAAATGTGAAAACACAGACCTCCAGATTCAGGGACAGTTTCTTCCCAACTACTGTCAGGCAACAATCAACAACTAGAGAGCAGTCCTGAGTTACTATCTACCTCATTGAAGACCCTCGGACTATCTTTAATTGGATTTTACAGGACTTTATTATGCACTAAACGTTATTACCTTTATCGTGTCTCAGTACACTGTGGATGGCTCGATTGTAATCATGTATTGTCTTTCCACTGACTGGTCAGCAAGCAACAAAACAACTTTTCACTGTACCTTAGTACACGTGAAAATAAATTAAACTTCAAACTTCAAAACCAGTCTCATCAGGTAGACCTGGTGTCCTCTGCAGACACTTAACAAGCAGCAAGCTGTACGGCCACAGATGATCACTCATCTGCATGTTTGTGCACTTGTAACTGGAGGCTTCCATGTTCCATGGGGCAGGCACAGGCATTCCTGGAACAGTCCACTTATGGATGATCTTTGGGATCTGGGATGTTTTTGAAGAGAAAGCTTCTCTGGCAGTGCTACAATGGGTACAGTTTATCCACTATCACCTTCCCTATCTATAGCCACACATCTTTAGGGTGCATTTACTGCATGCTGAATGCATTTGGGGGTCGTAGCTTCCACTCACTGGAGCAAAGGTGATTTATAAAACAGTGGATATGCAGGAATAGTACACAATATTTGCAATCTGTATCCAGTCCACTGGGATCAATGTCAATGGCACCCTGTTGGATTCCTGCCGCCCTAATTCCTTCACGGCTTTTAGCCTTCTCATTGGCAGAATGCACATAGATTAGCATTTCCAATAATATCTACGAAGCAGTCATTCTTATAGATTAGGTTTTTTTTCAATAGTTGGCCCTCATTTTCAATTGCCAGTCAAAAAGATTTAGCAGGAGAGCCACTCAGTGGACAAACAGATGAATTGCACTGGCAATGTTAAAGAGCATATTGTACTTTTGCAGGTCTTGTCATCTACATGCTCAGTAGTTATTGCATGATACTTGCCTGCCTTTTTTGATATATGTTGACACTCTTCCAGTGCAGAATTATGTTGGCTGCTTCGCAAAACATGATTAGATTGGAACAAACAAAACAAAAACTGTGGTAACTCAGCAGGACAGGCAGTATCTCTGGAGAGAACGAATGGGTGACACTTTGTTTTTTGTTGTAATATTTTTTTATTTGAAGTAAACCGTTTACAATGTAAAGCTTACTTTATAAACTAACACCTTAATTCAATATTACTACAAATAACATATCAATACTTAATATCTTCTATTTTTTGGAAATAAAGAAAAAGATATATAAAAGAGAAAAGAAAAAAGAGTAAATAAAAAAGAATAAAAAATTCTTCCCACATACTTCAATCGTAAATAAAAAGAAAATAAAAAGGGAAAATTTGAAAAACAAAAATATTACATATATATAAACAAAAACTAAAGTCATTATACGAAATACTATTTCATTCAGAAATATCTCTAATAAATGCACAATAATATCAATTATAAGTAAGTTATTCGCATCGGATCCATAGGGTGTCCGTCGAGCCGTGATTCCAAGAATAGCTACTTTTCTAAATACTGTATATATGGAGACCATATCGATTCAAAAGAATTATACCTGTCCAAAAGGACAAATCTAATTCTTTCCAAATTCAACGTCTCCAACATCTCTGCTTTCCACATTTTAATTGTTGGAGATAATGTTCCCTTCCAAAATTTAAGTATCATTTTTTTCCCTATTATTAAACAGTAATCAAAAAAATTTCTTTGATTAACCGTGAGTACCAAATTTGGCTCCGGGATTCCGAATATTATTAATTTTGGGTCTGGGTCGAGTTCAACCTTAAGAACTTCCGAAATAACTTTAAAAATTTCAATCCAATAATAATTCAACCGTGGACACGTTACCAAACTATGTATTAAATTTGCTTCAAGATTCTTACATTTATCACAAATAGAGGAGAGACTAGGAAAAATACTTTTTAATTTGGTTTTCGAGTAGTGTAATCTATATATAACTTTAAATTGTATCAGTGTATGTCTGGCATTCAAAGAACACCAATGTATTCTTTGTAAGCATTCTTCCCAAGTTTCTTTTGTTATAGGTAATCCGATTTCATTTTCCCATGCTTGACGATATGTTTCAGTTGTTGGGTTCTCTTTATCTAAAATAATATTGTATATATAAGCTATAAGCTTATCCGTATTTGGATGTAAATTAAACAGCTCATCTAATAAGCCTGGTTCTTTTTTTTTATAGTCTTGTGTGTTACATTTAATAAAATCTCTAATTTGTAAATACCTAAAATGGTGTTGTGAAGGTAATCCAAAAATATCTTGTAACTCTTCAAATAATAAAAAATTTCCATTTCTATAAAGGTGTCCTATCCTTTTAATTCCTAAATCCTCCCACAGTCTAAACCCCGCATCTAAGATTGAGGGTTTAAACAGTGGGTTATTCCTAATTGGTAACCTAAAAGAAAGATTATCCAAATATAGGGTCTTAACTATCTGTTTCCAAATACTCCTATTATTATTGGGTGACACTTTGTGTCGAGACCCTTCATCAGACTCGACCCGAAACGTCACCCATTCCTTATATTTCTTATATTTCTAACCATTTTCAATCTAGTTAAGCACAGTAATATGCACACCTTCCAATGTATCATTTATGTCTCATTCAGTAGTTCATCAAATCAATACAGTACTCTCCATGTGTATATTTCTCATTAAAGTTCGTTAATTCTATATTAGAAATATTTGTTTACCTTCATGTGATGTGGAGCAAGAGCACTGGTCAGAAAGGGATAGTAATTCAATCAGTTCTTTTATCATTCTTTATCATTCAAAATCCTATCGAGCAGGATATCACCAATTACAACATTGTATAATAGTAAGATTAAACAAGAACTTACCAGTTTGAAGTTTGATCTTTATTTTATGAGGAGTTGCGATGAGGGATTTCATGAAGACCCCGCCAGGCACGCATGCGCGACATTCTTCAAAGCAGCGGTGTGGAATCACAGATCACAAACCGAAGATAGTAAGATTAAAACTTGACCATACCAGTTGAATTTATAATAGAGGGTTGGGAGTGGAGGGCACGAAATCCCTCATCGCAACTCCTCATAAAATAAAGATCAAACTTCATACTGGTAAGTTCTTGTTTAATCTTACCATTTTTCTACTTCTGAGTCATGTGAGTGACTTTGTGAAGATTTCAAAGCTCTGTGATTACATGCCCTGGACCATGCCCATGCTCACACACTGCCGTAATTCTGATGGAGGAAGTATGTTAACATATTTCAGACTTGAACAAGCTGAAAAATAATAACATTTGTTAATACAACAATAACCCCCTGAACTCGGAGACAAACGTTCAGGGAACAGCACTTAAAACTGAATCTGCCAACGTTGCGGGAGCGGTTATAAGTCAGTTATAAAACCGCTGAAATGTAGATTCACTGGCCCAGTTCGCTATTGCGAGGGCATAATCCATGAACACCGCCATAGTCCTTGCCACTGATGTGGATGCAGCCCTGGTAGAATGACATTTAAAATGCTAGTGTCTTACCTGCTGCACCGAATACTACCTTGAGTCATCTGAAGATAGTCTGCACAATCACCCTGTGACGTGGTTTCCATGGCTGAAACAGACCCGTCTCCATATACCTGATGCCCATTTGCAGACCTGTAGTCCCAGGTCTGTGTAATGTAAGCAACTCTTCTATAAAGAAGTTACTTTATTATGGTTCGGTCATTCTATCTAGGTTTAATTCCTGTAAAGACATGACCCGTTGTGCTGTGTTCAGTGCCATTACCATAACCACTTTGAAGGTGAGCAAGTCCATCATAGGCGACCAGCTCCTGAGGAGGGTCAACGCTACCTCTAATCTCAGGTAATATAATATCATGTTCAGGGAGGGATGGATAGACCATACCCCTCATAGTTTGGACACCAGTTGGTGAGATCCTACTGCAATCTAGCGATAGGATGACAATGCACTCCAGGCACTGTATACAGCAGTGTAACTGAGGAACTCATCATAATGACGACCCATGAGTATTCCAGCACCTTGGAGAGTATAGCAGATACGTAGATGGTCTAGGTCCGACTACAGAAACCTCCCATATCCTTATGTAGGCAAGGTACTGCTTCCTACTGGACTCTCTCTGTACGATGCTGTTTGACGTCCATGGTCCTTTATGTTGTAGAGCCTGGTTGCGTATCCTGCAGCACCTGTCTGATGAAGCAGAATGGGGAAAGCATAGAAAACCCGCATTTCCCCCCAATGTAGCGAAAACGCGTCCATCGCCACTGTCCCAGGATCTGGTTCTCAAGAGACATATGTTGGTATCCAATGGCTCAACCTGGACGCAAGGAGGTCGATATCTGGTATTCCATATTAGGCTATAATTTTAGCAGATATTTGAAGGTTCAATCTACTTGATGTCATTATTAATACTTGTGACCTGGTGTCCGCCAATATATTGAGCTTATCCAGAAGGTACATAGCTGAACCCAAATTTCTTTTAATCCACCAGAGCCAAATTAATGTTTCCAATTCATCCCAAGATATTAACTTGACACCCCCATAAGGTTTAATATGCCACCTCAGTGGTATTATTTTGAAGACGAACATACGTATGCTGCAGATTAGTGCATTAACGCGCAGCCCTTGACATGATCCCAGCGTTTCTAAACAGTTTATTCCTTGTAATTGAAGAGAAGTAGACTCATGCAAATCACAACCATTGCTAATCCACCATTGTACCTCAATTATGCTTCGATTGGCAGCTGCATAAGCTCGTAATTGTCCAGCATTCGCTTTAAATACAGAGATTTTGCTTTTTCACCCAAGCTTTGATAGCGTAACGGCCCAATTATGTGGCTGGAATGTAGCTCCAATTTACCAATAGCTTAGCAGCATGTCTAAAGTCGGTTCCCTGGTGCAAGCAAGGCTGTTACATGCCTCTATTATGTCTATTGCTCTGTTCCCTGGATAGTGACAAACAGAGCCCCAGAATGTATGTAACCTCCCTCCTACTTGAGATGTTATGCATGCAGCATTTCCAAGAGAACCAGACCCCCTTACCTCCATGGTTACCGGCGGGCCTGACGTTGTGGTTTCTGGTATTCCGTCTTTGCTGGGTGCTCGATCGCCTCGGTAAATCCCTGTTCCTGCAGCTGGTGTGTGGTGAGGTAGTCTATGCTGGCTCTGACCTAACAAGGCTTCTGCTGTTGGGGAGCTGGTGCGGATGTGTTCTTGATGGCCCCGAGGTTTGGAGGAAGGATAAGGCTGTCTTCTGCACCCTTGCCGATGCTGGTGGTTTCATCAGCTCCTTTTGGCTTCCGCATCAAGTTCTTTGACCTGCTTGGGCAGGTCCTCCCCAAACAGCTGTCTTGGTGGTGTGGTGGAGGTACGACCCAACCCAGCGAATTCAGGGTTAATGTCGGACCAGATGGAGCTCTGACTAAAACAGTTTCCCGAAGTGTGCTACACAGGAGGGCTAGAGCATCCTGCTGCTCTGCGGATACACCTGCCCCATCGAGGGTCCTGACGAGCGCCGTGATGCCCGACGTCAACAGCTTCAGAATTTCCTGCCTCTTAACCTCTTGTGCCCTCGCATTGGAACTGATGTTCCCTCAGATGGCTGAGTTGACCCTCGGGACGTTCAGGGTAACACAGTTTCCAGGATCCTTGTACTTCTCCATGGTTTCTGAAAGCACCTGGTCTTGGAACTGGTGTGTCGTCAAGAAATTAATACTTACTGCCAATGTACAGTGCAGCGGTTCCCCTGAAATACAGGTTTCGGAATTTCGACACTACCTCCAATTTCTTCTTCTGGATCGAGAGCAGTGGGCTCTTCTGCTGCCGCTTCTTCGTCAAATCGGCCATCTGTTGACTCCTAGCACTGCAGATGGACAAAGGTGAGATTGAAGGTGGCGGCATGATCCAACTCCCAGACCGCTGAGACTCCTGCTCTTGCCGATCCAGGTCCCGCTGATATAGTTGCTCCACCATTAGCTCCATCCTAGCCATGCGACCGCTGCCGCTACACACGGACAACAGGTCAACTTCCCCAGGCCCTGATGAGTCACTGGGGCTTCTGCCAGTAGGTCACACCTCAACGAAGTGGCTGACAGGTACTCGTCAGCACCCGCTCCTGCGGGGCTGAACGACTTCCGCACGGACAATCTGCTAGCCCGGTGTCTCTCGGACCTTAGCGGCCTCTCTACCTGACGAGCAGGCAGAGGAAAGGAGTCGGAAACGGTCCCCAATACCGGCTCCGTGGTCTGTGCAGGCACACCGTCACCCTCACCCCCAGGGGTCTGTGACGGCGCTTGGCTGGCTTTACCCGCAGCAACGGGATTGCCTAACCGTATTCTGCTGCCACCGGTCTGTGCTCAGGCAGCCTGTTCCGGTACAGTGCCAGTACCTCCTGCTCCTGCAGGCTGTATGACTCCTGCACGGACATACCGCTAGTCCGCCGTCGTTCGGACCTAAGCGGCACCTCTGCCTGGTGGGAAGGCAGAGGGAAGGAATCGGTACCGGTCCCCATTACCGGCTCCGCTGTCCGTGCAGGCTTGCCGTCACCCTTAACCACACGGGTCCGTGACGGCGCATAGCCGGCTTTACCCGTAGCAACAGGGATGCCTAGCCGTAAACTGCTGACACCGGTCTGCGCTCCGGCAGCCTGTTCCGGTGGAACACCGGTACCTCCTGCTCCTGCAGGGCTCCCCGACTTCCAGCAGATCCATCACTGGCCGGCAATCTAGCAGGTTACCCCCGGTGGTATGTCGATGCCTCCCGCTGCAGCAGGGCATGACCTGTGCGCAGCTCTCCCCCTGCTCTGGTACCTGCATAGTATGGGAGACAAACAAGCCGCCGAGCGGGTCACATGTTTACACACCTTTGCCCCACTGTCACTATGCTTAGGTGACAGTGGTAGGGAGTCAAGGTCTTGCCTACCCTGCTCCCGCGCGGTGCTCCACCATTTTGCGGCCCCATGGTCAGCCGTGGTGGAGAGACAGGTCCTGGCTGCGCAGGGTTCCCCGACCTCCGCGTTCTTCTGGAATGGTGGCCGCTGATTCCCATCTGAAGTCGCACGGCCCTTGGAGACCTGCTTCGCTGCCTTCATTCTGGTCTCCATCCACCTGTAAGCAAACTCTAATACAGACGCTTAGCTATTCAAGGTTAGTATCTTACCTGAGGGTCTTTAAGAAGTATGGTGACCAGCCTCTCATGCTTTAATAACTTTTATGTGCTGGCAGTCTCAACTTCTTGAAGAAAATGCATACCCTGGAGGGCACTTTAATGTAGACAGGCCACAGAATCCCTGCAGCTGTAGTGTGGAGTCAGGCTGCCTTTGCTTGCAAGCCTGCTCCTTCCTGGATGCCAGCAACCCGCAGAGACCCCTGCGGGCTGCGGTGTAGAGTCGGGGCTGCTGCCCATGGCAAGCACTGCAACCCCTACTCCACATGCACACCGCCAGCCCGCAGTATCCTCCGCGGGCTGCGGTGTAGAGTCGGGGCTGCAGCTCTGCCGTGAAAACTTCTGACGGCGAGCCTGCAAGCCCCAGTCCTGCATGCACACCGCCAGCCCACAGTATCCCCCGCAGGCTGTGGTGTAGAGTCGGGGCTGCCGCTCTGAAGTTCCTAACTTTGAACGGCGAGCCTGCAAGCCCCACTCCTACATGCACACCGCCAGCCCGCGGTGTCCCCCGCGGGCTGTGGTGCAAAGTCGGGGCTGCCGCTCTGCCGTTTAGAGCTTTTAACTGCGAGCCAGCAAGCACCACTCCTTTGCGTGCCGCCAGCCCGCGGCGTCCCCTGCGGGCTGCGGTGTGGAGTCGGGCTGCCTCTGCCGTCCTCCGCCGGCGAGTGTGTGAGCCCGGACCCTCCTGGTCAACGGGCTTCCCGACTCCAACTATTGGAGCCGCCGCTGACTGCCGCAGCAGTCAGATCCGAGGCGGCCTCGAAACCCTGCGACAGGGCCACCTGGAAGAAAAAGACTGCAGGTTAGTTTTTTACTTACCTGCAGGTCCCAGCAGTAGAGGAGCAATGCTCCTCCCTGCCTGTCGCTCGCATGCGGTCGACGATATGTCGCGCATGCGTGCCTGGCGGGGTCTTCACGAAGTCACTCACGTGACTCCGAAGTAAAATTGCCTTTCACACCTCACATAAATCATCGACCAGAGAGAGTAAAATGAGTGTGAACTATCATCATTATTACTGTTAAATAGCTTTACCATTATCTATTATTACAAACTCTCCTATTTATATAGTAACCTCATCAATTACCGTATAGCAAATAAAATGTCCAAGTCCATCCACAGATTGGAACAATTCGCTCATTGTACAGTGAGTGAATAGCTACTGTCAACAGAGAATGGATAAATGCTTTTATGGGGGAAATTGCAAAGTGGGTAAGAGAAAGTAAGCATGGCTGGAGCTGCATCACGCTTCAGTCATTTCACAGTTGAGTCAGGAGGCTGGGAGGTGTGGAATTGTGGAAGTAGCCATTGTTTGACAACACTAGTCAGAAAAGCAACAGCAGTGAGCCAAAATGGAGAGTGACATAATTAATTCAGAAACAAGGGTTCTGAACTTACAGAAAGGTAACTTTGAAGGTATGAGACGTGAATTGGTCAAGATAGACTGGCAATTGATTCTTAAAGGGTTGGCAGTGGATGTGCAATGGAAGGCATTTAAAGACTGCATGGATGAACTACAACAATTGTTCATCCCAGTTTGGCAAAAGAATAAATCATGGAATGTAATGCATCCGTGGATAACAAGGGAAATCATGGATAGTATCATATCAAAAGATGAAGCATACAAATTAGCCAGAAAAAGTAACCTACCAGAGGACTGGGAGAAATTCAGAGTCCAGCAGAGGAGGACAAAGGGCTTAATTAGGAAAGGGAAAATAGATTGTGAAAGAAAACTGGCAGGGAACATAAAAAGTGACTGCAACGGTTTTTATAGATATGTGAAGAAAAAAAGATTAGTGAAAACAAATGTAGGTCCCTTGCAGTCAGAAACAGGTGAGTTGATCATGGGGAACAAGGACATGGCAGACCAATTGAATAACTACTTTGGTTCTGTCTTCACGAAGGAAGACATAAATAATCTGCCGGAAATAGCAGGGGACCGGGGGTCAAATAAGATGGAGGAACTGAGTGAAATCCAGGTTAGCCGGGAAGTGGTGTTGGGTAAATGGAATGGATTAAAGGCCGATAAATCCCCAGGGACAGATAGGCTGCATCCCAGAGTACTCGAGGAAGTAGCCACAGAAAAAGTGGATGCATTAGTGATATTTTTTCAAAACTCTTTAGATTCAGGAGTAGTTCCTGAAGATTGGAGGGTAGCTAATGTAACCCCACTTTTGAAAAAGGAGGGAGAGAGAAAAAGGGGAATTACAGACCAGTTAGTCTAACATCAGTAGTGGGGAAACTGCTAAAGTCAGTTATTAAAGATGGGATAGCAGCACATTTGGAAAGTGGTGAAATCATTGGACAAAGTCAGCATGGATTTACGAAAGGTAAATCATGTCTGACGAATCTTATAGAATTTTTCGAGGATGTAACTAGTAGAGTGGATAAGGGAGAACCAGTGGATGTGTTATATCTGGACTTTCAGAAGGCTTTCGACAAGGTCCCACATAAGAGATTAGTATACAAACTTAAAGCACACGGTATTGGGGGTTCAGTATTGATGTGGATAGAGAACTGGCTGGCAGACAGGAAGCAAAGAGTAGGAGTAAACGTGTCCTTTTCAGAATGGCAGGCAGTGACTAGCGGGGTACCGCAAGGCTCAGTGCTGGGACCCCAGCTATTTATAATATATATTAATGATTTGGACGAGGGAATTGAATGCAACATCTCCAAATTTGCGGATAACACGCGGCTGGGAGGCAGTGTTAGGTGTGAGGAGGATGCTAGGAGGCTGCAAGGTGACTTGGATAGGCTGGGTGAGTGGGCAAATGCATGGCAGATGCAGTATAATGTGGATAAATGTGAGGTTATCCACTTTGGTGGCAAAAACAGGAGGGTAGACTATTATCTGAATGGTGGCCGATTAGGAAAAGGGGAGATGCAATGAGATGTGGGTGTCATGGTACACCAGTCATTGAAAGTAGGCATGCAGATGCAGCAGGCAGTGAAGAAAGCGAATGGTATGTTAGCATTCATAGCAAATTGATAGATTTGCGTATAGGAGCAGGGAGGTTCTACTGCAGTTGGACAGGGTTTTGGTGAGACCACACCTGGAGTATTGCGTATAGTTTTGATCTCCAAATCTGAGGAAAGACATTCTTGCCATAGAGGGGGTACAGAGAAGGTTCACCAGACTGATTCCTGGGATGTCAGGACTTTCATATGAGGAAAGACTGGATAGACTCGGCTTGTACCTGCTAGAATTTAGAAGATTGAGGGGGGATCTTATAGAAACGTACAAAATTCTTAAGGGGTTGGACAGGCTAGATGCAGGAAGATTGTTCCCGATGTTGGAGAGGTCCAGAACAAGGGGTCACAGTTTAAGGATAAGGGGGAATTCCTTTAGGACCGAGATGAGGAAAACATTTTTCACACAGAGAGTGGTGAGTCTCTGGAATTCTCTGCCACAGAAGGTAGTTGAGGCCAGTTCATTGGCTATATTTAAGAGGGAGTTAGATGTGGCCCTTGTGGCTAAAGGGATCAGGGGGTATGGAGAGAAGGCAGGTACAGGATACCGAGTTGGATGATCAGCCATGATCATATTGAATGGCGGTGCAGGCTCGAAGGGCTGAATGGCCTACTCCTGCACCTATTTTCTATGTTTCTATGAAATGTGAAGAAAGCAAATAATTTTCTGATTCTACAGAAGAGTTTAGTATTTGCTTCAAATGTTACCCTGAACTCTATCTTACAGCATATGACCCTGAACTCTATCTTACAGCATATGACATATGACTTAATGTGTTGTGATGCATTAACAAATGCAAGATTGCAATAGGGATTTGAATTATGAGTTATTTAGTTGAAGTTAAAGGAAAAGTTCAACCCAATTTTACTTAAGAACATTTTCTTTTCATTCTTAATGGTCCCATCCAGTAACCAAATCATTTGTATGGAATATAAATGAAAAATGCTGGAAATACTCAGTAGGTCAGACAGCATTAATAGAGAGAGAAGCGTTGTTAATATTCCAGGTCAAAGATCTTTCATCAGAATTCAAAGCTTCTTGTTCATGATACTTCATTAGAATCATTCAACCAGAAACATTAACCATTCCTTGCTTCATTGAAGTTTTTTGGCTTGCTTTGTATGTCCAAAAAATTCATTTGTTTCCAGCTTCTGCAATATTTTTACATTTTAATTTCTATAGAATTGTTTACAGTTCCAAAAATGGGCTGATTGTGTTTAAGTGCACCATGTGGGATATTGCAGGTAACCGTTCTGTAGTTATGCTTGTTGCATTCCAACCCGTTTGTTGGTTGGTGAGGCCCCCACATTTGGAGTACTGTATTCAGTTTTGCTCACTCTGCTATGGGAAGCATCATAATGCTGGAAAGAGTGCAGAGAAGATTTATGAGGATGTTCACTTGAGGGCCTGGGCTATAAGAGAGGTTGTGCAGGTTGGGACATTATTCCTTGGAGCACAGGATGCTGAGAAAATATCTTATAAAAGTGCATACAATTATGAGGGGTAAATACACAAATTATTTTACTCAGAATGGAGAATCAAGAACTAGAGGACATAGGTTCAAGGTGAGAGGGCAAAGTTTTAATAAGAACCTGAGAGGCAACATTTTTACTCGGAGGGTGGTGGGTATATGGAATGAGCTGCCAGGGGAGGTAGTTTAGACAGATACTGTAAAAGCATTTAGAAGACATTTGGACAGGACAGGTTTAGAGGGATATGAGACAAATGTGGGTAAATGGGACTAGCTTAGGTGGGGCATCTTGATTGGTGTGAATGAGTTGGGCCGAAGGGCTTGTTTCCAGTCTGTGTATCTCTATGTGGACAGTTTTCCACCTGCTACTCTCAGGCTGGCTGAAAACATTTATAAATGGAAAAAGGAAAAGCATAATACTGCATTGTAGTTCATCCATGAAGGTAATGTTACTGAAACGCAATTATTTTTTAATGTATTAGTAGATAAGGTAATAATATTTTTTCAAATATTATTTTTCCAGATGCTACTACAAGGCAAAAATCCAGGGATTGGATGGGAATTTGCCTTGCCAAAGTCAGAGATCGAGAATAAAGCAGCTCCAAAACACAATTACACATGGGCCATTGTTCGTTCTGAATGCTCTGTGTCGTGTGGAGGAGGTAACATTTCCTTATTTAATTGCGTAACATATGAATTTTCAAAATCTTGGATGAATCTTTCCTATCATCAGTTAGTGGAAGATATGTCTTGTGAACCTTCCTGTCGATAGGAACCTTTATTATTCCATTGCTTTTAGAATGTTGGTTCTGTGGCTCCACAGACGCAAAGGAAAAAGGCTGAATAAACAGGGTGGGATTTTTGCGTTGTGAGTAGGTAGTCCTAAGAACAATGGACACATGTTTTGGCTTATTTAACAATATCCTTCAAATTTCCCTTCATTGCTTTGGGTGTTTCATCTCCCGCTTCCTTTCCTGGGAAACAAGCATGTTTTTTCTTTATTCACTGCTTTCAGGAGGGAGGACATGCTGATGGGGTGAGATCAGATGAAGTAGAATGAAAGGGGGAGTGGAGTAGAGCATAAACACAGGACAGACCATATGGGCCGAATAGCCTGCTTCTGCGCTGCAGTACCTCTGTTGGTCTGTATTGCAGGTGTTTTGTTTTAACTTACTTGTCAATGTGCCTGGAGCTGTTTAAACTACAAAGGCTGCCTTCTGCTTATTAGTCTAGAGGATGCACCATCTATATACTTAGCTTATTTTAAATTTAATATTTTCCAGCTTCCCTTGTCTTAACGATGCAACTTCAAATTTGCAAGTTATAGGAGGACTCAATGCTTATAACAACCACACATAAATCTAGAGATAGATCTCCTTGTGATGATTTCTTCAGTTATTAGAAATGTAGCAAACTAGTGGTGTGAGTTAAGATTCCCATAATTGCTGGGTCACTTGATCCATATATTTGTTCAGGTATTTTCTGTGACATCTGATGTGATTCCTATATAACACATGCATCAATCCTTGATGGATGCATCTTTTGAAAATTACCTGGAAAATGCGAGTATGATGTACCAGGAACATCCTTTGTTGAGCACTTATGG
Source organism: Raja brachyura (assembly GCA_963514005.1). The sequence goes on from OY740782.1 coordinate 72,410,513, forward strand.
AACAGTTCAGTCTTCACAGTGCAGCACTGGCCTGCAGTCCCATCGTTAACTTGCACTAATATAGCCTTTGCACATCGCACAATTTGATCAAGGCCCACATTCCTAAGACCCCATCTCCAAATCGGCAGAATCTGCTCCTTTCCCATTGCAGCTACCAACTTGACACCTCTCCCTTCCTTTACTCATACTCTCATTAAGGACAGAAGAATTTCTAAGTCATATTTTATTGTTAATTTCTGCCGTCTGTGTCCTATTTTCATCCAATTCCCTCGGCTCATAAAACATAATACAGGGAACTTTTGACTTAAAGTTAGGTCTTGTACAGTCTGCACTTATTCACATTTAATTAATAATTCAAGTAAGAATTGGGGTATGAATCCCGATGGTTTCTGAGTCCCTTTGAGTAATTTGAATCTTGGCTAGGTTTCAGCCTCAGAGGACAATGTGAACAAATAAAGCTCATCTTTGCTGTTGCTTATCTACAAAAAACATTTCAAATAGTTCTGAATTGCATGATTATCGCTTTGATGTATTAGTATTGAAGATTATTGGTATCTTTAGGTGAAATACAGCATTAAATATTCTCTAAACATTTCATATTTTAAACCTATCTATATATATATATTACTAAAACACTCATCTCATTTGTTTCTATCTATCTATCCATCTATGCATGTGCGCGTATCCATGTGATCACAGAACTGCGCCAAAATGGTACATGATAGTGCTAAACTCTTTGTACCACCGTACTCACCATTGTCCTGTGGTCGTTTGTGTCAAGTTTCGTTCAGATTGATGTTATATTTCACACATTTAAATGTTTACCAAATCCTACCTTGAGAAGGATTTCTTCAAATCTGCATTGGCAATTAGGCAATTGCCAGCAAAGACGTCACAATGCCCTACCGGCTACAATGTTGCAGAGTCCTTGACAGCAGATATCCTTCAGGGAAATAATCTGCCAGCCTAACCCAGCACAGCAAAGTTTAATGATTCGATTTGGAATAACAAAGGGGAAGAATCTGCCAGCCTAACCCATCACAGCAACGTTTAATGATTAGATTTGGATAACAAAAGATGGCCTTGTCGGTGGCACCTACATCACGTTAAATGTTGGTGCAAATTCATTTTTTTTAAAAAGTTTAATATGAGGGAGGGTGAAAAAGTGAGCCGACCTGCACAGTTGACGGCTATGGGTGAGTTGTGGAATATTGCATTGGGGGAATGGGTTTTTGTTGGGGAAACGGGTGAGTGGTGGAAGCCTACGTTGGGGAATGGGTTGCGTTGAAGGACCTAGCCTTCCCTGGGACTTGGTCTAGTATCCTTATAATTATAAAACTCTGATCTTGGATGTGTATTTATTTATTTGTTTGTGTGTGATCACATCTTCTCGAAAAAACGACATGGTAACAGTAATTTTTTTTAACATATTTCGATAGAGATTTATCCCGTGGAGTCCAGAGTTGACATCTGAAAAACTTATTTCTCAAGTTATTAATCAAAATGTTCAAAATAACTTCCTTCTGCCATTGTACAGAGCCCTAGTCAGACCACACCTGGAGTAATGTGTGCAGTTTTGGTCCCCTAATTTGAGGAAGGACATTCTTACTATTGAGGGAGTGCAGCATAGGTTCATGAGGTTAATTCCCGGGATGGCGGGACTTTCATATGCTGAGAGAATGAAGCAGCTGGACTTGTACACTCTGGAGTTTAGAAGGATGAGAGGGCATCTCATTGAAACATATAAGATTGTTAAGGGCTTGGACACACTAGAGGCAGGAAACATGTTCCCGATGTTGGGGGAGTCCAGAACCAGGGGCCACAGTTTAAGAATAAGGGGTAAGCCATTTAGAACGGAGACGAGGAAACACCTTTTCTCACAGAGAGTGGTGAGTCTGTGGAATTTTCTGCCTCAGAGGGCGGTGGAGGCAGGTTCTCTGGATGCTTTCAAGAGAGAGCTGGATAGGGCTCTAAAAGATAGCGAAGGCAGGGGGAGAAGACAGGAACGGGGTACTGATTGGGGATGATCAGCCATGATCACATTGAATGGCGGTGCTCGTTCGAAGGGCAAAATGGCCTACTCTTGCACCTATTGTCTATTGTCTAACTTAGAAAATAAAACAGGCTGGCTTTAGCTGATGACGTGATAATGTCACAATGGGTATGCACGCTGTGTTCCACGCACTGCGAGTTACGTCACCCAGCCAGACACAGCCCGGGGACGCCCGCCGCCAGGGGCCGCCCATCCAGCTACACTCCTTCTCTCTCCCCCCCCCTCTCTCCCCCCCTCTCTCCCCCCCCCTCTCTCCCCCCCCCCCCCTCCCCCCCCCTCTCTCCCCCCCCCTCTCTCCCCCCCCTCTCTCCCCCCCCCCTCTCTCCCCCCCCCTCTCTCCCCCCCCTCTCTCCCCCCCCTCTCTCCCCCCCCTCTCTCCCCCCCCTCTCTCCCCCCCCTCTCTCCCCCCCCCTCTCTCCCCCCCCTCTCTCCCCCCCCTCTCTCCCCCCCCCTCTCTCCCCCCCCCCTCTCTCCCCCCCCCCCTCTCTCCCCCCCCTCTCTCCCCCCCCTCTCTCCCCCCCCTCTCCCCCCCCCCTCTCCCCCCCCCTCTCTCCCCCTCTCCCCCCCCTCTCCCCCCCCTCTCCCCCCCCTTTCCCCCCCCTCTCCCCCCCCTTTCCCCCCCCCTCTCCCCCCCCTCTCTCCCCCCCCTCCCTCTCCCCCCCTCCTTCCCCCCCCCTCCCTCTCCCCCCCTCCCTCTCCCCCTCCCTCTCCCCCCCTCTCTTCCCCCCCCTCTCTCCCCCCCATCTCTTCCCCCCTCTCCCTCCCCCCTCTCTTCCCCCCTCTCCCTCCCCCCTCTCTGTTTCTGCCCCTCTCTCTATCTCTGCCCTCTCTCTCTTCCCTCCTCCCTCTCCAGACGCTATGCATGAGTGGATACAGCGGGTATGGGGTAAAAGGAGCGAATTCATAATAATAATAATAATAATAATATAATATCAAGGCAGTGGTTAGTGTGTGTGTGTGTTTGGGGGGGGGAGCAGGGGTGGTTAGTGTATGTGCATTGTGGAGGGGGTGATTAGTGTGTGTGTGTGTGTCTGTGTTGTGGGGGTGGTTGGTGTGTGTGTGATGCCGCAGGCCGCCGCCCCCCCCCCCACTGCAACCGCTCGTTGAGGGAACAGTACCCAACAGGTCCCCCTTGGTCTAGTATATATTACCAAGACTCTCATTTTTGAATAGAATAGTTTCTTTATTGTCATTGTAACATGAAACATGTACAACGAAATTTAAAAATGTCAACCAGTCACTGCAACATTCAAACCATAAAAGCTAACGATACATACAAGGTAAAATATTAAAAAAGATAACCAACTAAAATAAACATGAAATATGAAAATAGCACACATAAACACCCAACCCTACATCCTTCTGTCGATTTCACAGTGTACCAACCACAGTCCCTTAGTCCCCGCGTTCCTTGGCAGCTACATTTAGTGCCTTTATAGCAGTGGGGTAAAAACTGTTTTTAAGTCTGTTTGTCCTTGTCCTTGTAGATCTGTACCGTCTGCCTGACGGCAACAGTTCAAACAGGGAGTGGGATATGTCCTTTATAATATTCTGGGATTTTTTGATGCAGCGGGAACTGTGTAAGTCTTCCAAGGTAAGGAGAGGTTTGTTTGCAGGGTTGTTTGTTTTGTTTGTTTGCAGGTTTGTGATGTACTTCTATTTGCGCAAATACGGTACACGATAGCGCTACAATTTTTGGCCCGCCTTACTCACCATTGTCCTGTGGTGTAAATGAAACTAGTTTTGTTCAGATTTATGATATATTTTTAAAGGTTATCAATGTTTAAAACTTAAATTAACAAAACAACGCCCCCACCCTCGCATGAGCAGTTGGGGGAGGGTTACCATGCGCGTCTTTATTAGCGTCACAAAGGGCACCCAACGGGTCCTCACAGCGCCTGCACAGTTGTGCATTTCCAGAATTCAGATTGCCATCTTTTTTCACAATGGCGACACGGGTAAGATTAGTTCCTTTTTAATGTTGCTCCGGGCCCACGGGGATCCGCCGCCTTGGCGCTGTGGCTGCGGGTGGTGGGCTGCTCTGGGGGCGGGGAGAGGCCGCATTGACGATCTGGGGCCTGGGCGCTGATGCAGGCTCTGAGGCCGACTGCTGCTGCGTCTGGCCCACGCGGCGCCCTCCGGGGGCGGGGAGAAGCCACGCCAAGGATCCGAGGCATGGGCGTTAAGCCTGGCACTGAGGGCAGCGGTGCTGTTGCTCAGGGCAAGCAAGGAGGGAAAGGAGCGGTACCTTCGAGAGGAGGGAGAAGGGGGAAAGTGAGGGAGAGTGGGGGAGGAGGGGGAATAGAGGGAGAGGATGGGGAAGTGGGGAATAGACGGTGAGGGGAGCAGTGGGGGAGGTGAGGAGGGATATTGGGGGGATAGGGGAGGTGAGGAGTGTGGAAGGTGGGGGATAGAGGGATAGGAGGGGGCATAGGGAGGGCAGAGGAGTTATGGAGGGAGGGAGTGACTGAGGGTAGCGGAAAGGAGAGGGAGGGAGAGGTGATGGAGGGATTAGGGGAGCAGAGGAGGAGGGGAAAGAGGAGGGAGGGTGAAGAGGAGGGGATAGAAGTGCTGGGGGATGAGGGGAAATGAACCGCACCTGCGCAGTTGAGGGCTATGGGTAAGTGGTGGAATATTGCGTTGGGGAACAGGTTGCGTTGGGAGACCAGGTCTCCCGTGTAACAGAGACCCAACGGGTCCCACTTAGTCTAGTCTATATTACTAAATTTCTGAACTTGACCACTTCCTGTATATTTATTTTAGAAAAACCGCTGCCATTGACGGCTGTGATTTTTGGCCATCTTACCGTCCGCTGCGCAGGACAAGAGAATTTTTTCCCATAGATTAAAAATAAAAGAGTTATTAGTGTTTTAAATGATGTTGAGATTCTCTCTCCTGAAGGTCACGCCCCTTCCGGAGGGACTATAAAATACGGAGGTGTTGAGTGCCTCAGTCAGTCTCTGCGGGGGAGCGAGAGGGTCACGTCTCTCAGTCTGAGCTGTGAATAACACTGAACACATGTCTACTAAACTTTGAGTGGTTTTACTGACCTGTCAGTGCCCTTAATGTGGTTTGAAAATATTGTTTGGAAATGCAATAGCTGTGTTGCCTTTGGTTTGGAAATTCTAAAGCTGTGTTGCCTTTGGTTTGGAAATGCTAAAGCTGTGTTGCCTTTGGTTTGGAAATGTTAAAGCTGTGTTGCCTTTGGTTTGGAAATGCTGAAGCTGTGTTGCCTAATTAAAGTTGCCTTGCCTAATTAAAGTTGCCTTGCCTTCTATATAATTAAATGTCTATTCTTGACCACTTTCTGTTTGTGCTTTATATTGATTTAATAACAAAACACTACCTCGTACGGCTATGATTTTTGGCCATCTGTCCCCCTCCGCTCATCAAGTGCCAAGGATTTTTCCCATCGATGAAAAATAAAAGTGTAATTAGTGTTTAAAAAATGTTGATATTCTCTCTCCTGTCAATCTCGTCATGAAGGCCACGCCCCTTCTGGTGGGAGGGGGTGAGGGACTATAAAACTCAGAAATGTGGGCGTGGCTCAGTCTCTGCAAGATGGTGGAGGGAGAGGTCACGACTCGCTGTCTTTAGTGGCCTTGCTCTCTGCTTGAAATGGTATGAAACTGCACTTGAATTTGGTGGCATTGCACCCTACTTGAAGTGGTAAGAAACTGCACTTGAATTTGGTGTCCTTGCACCCTGCTTGAAATGGAATTTCAAGGAATAGTTGTGAGTCAACTGCCAGCCCACCAGCCGTGAGTGAGTTGAGCTGCCAGCACAACAGGCTTGAGTGACTGAGCCACCAGTCCAAGAATCTATTTGGCCCACAATCTCCATGCTAGCCCTCTGGAAACCAGTCCCTTCAGCCCACAACATCCAAACTAGCGCTCCCTCCCACTGGCCACCAATATTGGAGTTGGTGGAGAGGTGGAATATTGTGTTGGGGGACCAGCCCTCATGCGTGATGCTGGGACCCGACGGGTCCTACGGGTCTCGTATGTTATAAATGTTAATATGTTAATAACTTGTTGTCCACAAAATAGTTTTTTTTCACTGAACTGGTGCATAATAAAGACCAAACTACTCTCTATGGTAGGGAGATATTTCCAAGTGAAACAAAAATTAGCATAGCAAACGTTAGATGGTGGGCAAACTTTGAAATGTACCTGTGATGGCTTTAATCAATTTTAGCTGGAACATTTCACATTTTATATATTTTATGATTTAAAACAGCTGTTGGCATCTCTGGGCTCATAGAGAAATATAGTTTAGAGTGGGCTGTTCTGCAGAAATTTATTATTGTGGAGGAAGGAAAGGCTTATGTTTTAATGTTATATTTTCTAAGAATGGCAAAATGGACAATGCTTAACTCAATAAACGAGATGGTAAAACATTACTCCTGGCATGTCAGATCAGGACACTCATTTCCTTTCAACTATAAAGCATTTTTATTTTGATGGGTAACTCTGCACAGGTTGATGTAAAATGATCACAGTGCTCGGTATAAAATTCAGTCTCCACCTATCGTAATAAACCATTAAAATTATTACACACTATCCCTTATTTCCTGTTGCGGCGAAATCCAAGGCTCCTACAACATATCATGCTAACCGCCCTGAGACAACACCCAGAATAATTAGGCAGGAGAAGCATTGCTTAGGCTTAACCGAACACGCTTCACCCCATGCCTCACAAAATAATTGCTGTATAAGAAATTTCAGGCATAATCATCCATTTTTTTTTGTTTGAAATTGAATGGGTCTTATGATCGTGAGGAGTAGTCAAATGATTTGAATGAGAAAAACAAAAGGAGTGGTGGTTAAAGTTTAAAATTGAGTTATAGTTTTGGATTGTAATGTTTAAAATAGATTTTAAAGTAGAAAATAAAGTTCATCTATCGTCTTGAAATCACCATCTCTTATATATCACTGATATTTTATTGGTTAGAGCTTTACACTTGTACATTTATATTAGTCTTAAAATAATTTATACTAGTCAGACATTGCAACTCAAGAACCAAACCTCAGCTATGGTCAAGTTGAAAAAAAAATCAGGGGAGGGACTAAAAACGTATGAAGGGGAAATGCAGGAAAATTAACAAAAAGTAGAAATGAAAGACATCTTCTTTTCGTGTCCATCTTGTTACAAATGTTGGCCTTGCTATCATCGTCCGTCCTGAAAAGTACGCAAGCTTCCGGCGACAATCAATGGAAGCCATCACTTGTCCCAATAGATGATGGTGGTAGCAGAATTAGCTCAGGACACTTCCAGTTTCCAGCTGTGCGACGTGGACGCTTCTGCTATGGAGCCAATGAAAGACGTTGAAAACAATGACAAATAAATTAAAGAATGGAACCAATAACAATCCTTGATTTGCAGTAAAGATGAATTCATCTTAATATAAATTATAGTATTCACTTCATTTTTCAGTTTTTGAATGGAGATTTTTTGTCGACAATATGAAATCTCAATTCAGATCCATAGAAGCATAGAAAAATAGGTGCAGGAGGAGGCCATTCGTCCCTTCGAACCAGCACCGCCATTCAATATGATAGTTGCTGATCATCTAAAATCAGTACTCCGTTCCTGCTTTTTTCCCCATATCCCTTGATTCTTTTAGCCCTAAGACCTAAATCTAACTCTCTCTTGAAACCATCCAGTGAATTGGCCTCCATTGCCTTCTGTGGCAGAGAATTCCATAGATTCACAACTCTGTAGGTGAAGAAGTTTTTGCTCATCTCGGTTCTAAATGTCCTAGCACTCATTCTTAAATTGTAACCCCTGGTTCTGGACTCCCCCAACATCGGGAACATTTTTCCTGCATCTAGCCTGTCCAATCCTTTAAGAATTTTATATGTTTCTATAGGATCCCCTCTCATTCTTCTAAATTCCAGCGAATGCAAGCCCAGTCGACCCATTCTTTCATCATATGTCAGTCCCGCTATCCTGGGAATTAACCTGGTGAACCTACGCTGCATTCCCTCAATAGCAATAATGTCCTTCCTCAAATTAGGACAAAATAGCACACAATACTCTAGGTGCTGTCTCACCAGGGCCCTGTGTAACTGCAGTAGGACCTCCTTGCTCCTAAACTCAAATCCTCTCCCAATGAAGGCCAACATGCCATTAGGTTTCTTCACTGCCTGCTGTACCTGCATGCTTACTTTCAGTAACTGATGCACAAACACACCCAGGTGTCATTGCACCTCCCCATCTCCTAATCTGAGACCATTCAGATAATAATCTGCCTTCCTGTTCTTGCCACCAAAGTGGATAACCTCACATTTATCCACATTATACTACATCTGCCATGCATCTGCCCACTCACCCAACCTATCCAAGTCACCCTGCAGCCTCATAGCATCCTCCTCGCAGTTCACACTGCCAACCAGCTTTGTGTCATCCACAAACTTGGAGATGTCACATTTAATAGTAAGATTAAATGAGAACTTACCTGTTCGAAGTTTGATCTTTATTTTATGAGGAGTTACGATGAGGGATTACGTGAAGAAGACCCGCCTGGCGCTTGATCGGCATACTTCAAAGCAGCAGCATGAAAAACACAGAACCAATAGCCGGAGTAAGATAGTAAGGCTCAACATAGACTAGAACTATCAGATGATCATTTATATTATGAGGCTGGGAGCGGAGGGCACGTAATCCCTCATCGTAACTCCTTGTAAAATAAAGATCAATCTTCGAACAGGTAAGTTCTCGTTTAATCTTACTATTTTACTTCGGAGTCACGTGAGTGACTACGTGAAGATTTTAAAGCTCTGTGTTTTTTATGTCGTAGATTCATTCCATATGACACTCTGTTTAGTCAATACAGTAGTGAGTAAATAATATTTTTAAAAACATTGTTTCAATTTATGTAATGTCTTTTAATCATAAAAAGAACAATTTTTTAATAATAACCCCTCTATCCCAGTGGAAAAATTTTACAACAAGTGATAATGATATCAAATGATAACATAAATCGATAATATAAATCGATAATATAAAACAAAGCAAGCATTTAAAGCGAACCCAACACTGCGTGTCTAAATCCTGGCACCGTGACAACATGTTTATCGTAGAACTTTGAAAAAGTTTCTTCTTTACACCACCCTGCGGCCTCTAAAATTTTATCGAGTGGTATGTCCTGTACCTTCGCCACGGACGCAGCTGCAGCCCTAGTGGAGTGAAACTTAAACACATCAGTGTCCACTCCTGCTAAATCCAAAACCTGTTCTAACCATCTAGAAATGGTTTGAACTGCAACTTTTGTATGTGTTTTTTTGTGCGTTATCAGTAACGCTATCTCAGCACCTCGGAGATTTTTGGTTACTTCAATATATTTAGTTAAATGCTTAACTACACACAATGTTTCATCGACAGGATATGCTTTAAACATTACCTTGGTTCCAGTTTTCCTGGTCTGCTTTGTTTGATCAGATCATAAACATAAAACACAATGTTACGTGAAGCCACATGCATGCAATCTAACCGTAACAATTGCAAAGTTTGTACTCTTTGAGCTGACACTAATGCTATTACATTACTACCTTGAATGTTAACCTTTGCAAAGGCATTGAAGTAATTGGAGTCCGTTGCCTAAGCAAAGTGAGAACAATGCTAACATCCCAAATTTCTGTATCTCTGGGCTTGGGAGGATTTTTATTAAAAATTCCTTTCATAAACCGGGATATTAATGGGTGAGACCCAATTGAATCTCGATCAGAAATTTGTCCTAAATAAGACGACAAAGAACTATGAGCACTATTAATAGACTATAACTTAAGTGCTCATCAAAATGCAACCCAGCAAGGAACTCCAATACATTTGATATGTTCGCAGTATGATAAGATATCTTTGACTGTCTACAGAAGACTTCCTATTTCTTTATATGCGACATATATTGTTTATTAGTGCTATTTCTCCAATCTGCAGCTATAACATCCATGGTCCTATCCAACAGTCCAAGCTCTTGCAATGGTCTGGTCAGAACCTGCAGATTAACAAATTCATATGATCATGCAATGGATGAATTTCTTTTGTTACTGGTTGCATCAACAATCGTTGCAACTTGGAATCGTCATACATGGTTCAATAATCATTTTAAGCATCAACGGGAACCATGACCGTGTAGGCCAATTTGGCCTCACCAAAATGCCCTTGGCAGCGTCTTGTGCTATTTTCTTGAGACATTGCCCAATCAGACAGAATGGGGGAAAGGCATAAAAGAACGTATTCCCCCAGTGTAGCGAGAAAGCATCCACCGCTACTGTCCCTGGATCGTGTTCCCAAGACACGTATTTGGGCAATTAATCTAGATGCAAACAGATCAATGTCAGGTACTCCAACCGACTGACAATATTTTTGAAAATTTGTGGATTTAACATCCATTCTGTACTGTCTTTAAATTTTTGTGATCTTTTGTCTGCCACAATATTGTCTCTCCCTGGGAGATAAATAACTGAAAACCAATACACCAATGCCACATCTGGTTAACCAGATGATCACATGATAATGATCTTACTCCACCCATGTGATTGATATATGCCACAGCTGTGGTATTGTCTACTTGTAATTGGACATGGAAATCCTTCATAGTAGAACAATAAGCTTTTAATCCATAAAATGCTCCCAGTAACTCCAAATAATGTATACCATATGTTTGGAGAAATAAATCCTCTTGGACAGTCCATCTGACCCCACAGCTGGTATCATTATCCATGGCACCCCATCCAAGAGCACTTGCATCAGTTTGCAAAATCACTGCTGGCTGCTGAACCAAAATGTTTTTAACAGCTTGTGGAACATGCTCAATTCACCAATCCTCCAAGCTTCCTTTGGCAATTGCACGGGCCTATCAAAATGGCCTGCTCGCTGTATAAGCATTTGTGTTTTTGCCTTTGGAGATTTTAGTAATGCAGTGGACCAAATTCTACTGCAGGGAATGCTGCTACTAACTTACCAATAACATTAGCAAACTTCTCGGATGGAGGGATAAGGTTTGTCAATACGGCACCGACATACATTTGTAATATCAACAATCTTGTCTATTGGTAAAGTTACTAACATGGTAACTGAATTAATCACAAACCCCAAATATTCAATAGTTTGGGATGGCTGTAACTTAGATTTTGTTGGATGAATCAGGAAACCTAGCCTTTCAAACAGGCTTGTAGTTGCCGAGACTGATTTTTCAGCTGACTCCTGATTAGCATTGACAATTAAAATGTCATCTAGATAAGCCATAACGATGTGTTTTTGTGCCCTTAGCAGTGCAAGTGCTGGTTTCAACAATTAGTGAACAACCTAGGAGCTGAGCTTAATCCATTAGGTAATGCTTTGTATTACCACAGCTGTCCCATCCAATTAAATTTCAATACCTGCGAAAGTGACGATGAATTGGTACTGAATAATATGCAAATCTTATTGCAGCCATGTAACAATCTGTTGATACCAGCTGCATTGCAGTGTTGAAGGTATCCATTTTAAAATGTTTATACTGGACAAATGTATTAAAATGTGTGAGGTCTAAAATGATTCTACAACCCCCATCTATCTTTGGTCTGGGGAAAATATTTGATACAAATTGTTGTGGATCCTCACTTGATTTCTCGATAACTCCTTTTTTACACTAATTCTTAACTTCTTTATCAATTTGAATTTTTTCAAATACAGAAAACACCAAATACGATTAGGCTTATTCAGTCCTGGTGGATCAATACCTTCTACAAAATCAATGGTAGATCCTAAGACAGTATCCAATATAACATGGTCAGATGTTATACAGTCCCATTTATCATAAAACATTTGTAGACTACCACCAATCTGAGGTTCATCCAAAGATTCTTCTGTAATAGGATAAAGTTTTTGTACCTCTCCAACCAGACGTGGTGGTCTCCTTCTCCCAACATATGGGTGAACTTTCGGCTGTGCTGGTTGGTAATATTCCCTTACCATACTCCTGTCTCGGCTTGTTCCAGCTCCAAATCAAAATCCCCTTCTCGTTTGACCGGCCATTCTTTGGCCAAAATGAAGGGTTTCATGAGGTCAATAGTCTTTGCCTCTTTATCAATCTCTTTATTTATTTAAGCAGATTTTCTCCGAACAAATAACCAGGAGCTTGAACATTGCTTGATCTGCACAAACCTGCAAATCTTGGATGTAAAATAGGCCGAATGGCAATCTTCCTCATACAATTAATCTCAAATATTGAGTTGCAGAACAATGCCAACATATCCTTCTGAACTTTGGTCATTCCAAAATCTTTCACTTGCCTTCCAAAAGCAGTGATCGCAGTCAAAATCATATTTCCTGCGCCCGCATCATTGATGACATTGGCGCCCAAGTAGCCAAATTTACCGTAGGTACCTTCAGTGAGGTATAATAATTCTGCTGTATCAACCATAACAGCTTCTTGAAGCTGGTGAGAGACCAAATAATTTATGTTGGCCGCCAGGTTTTCTTCCATGGCCTCACCGCCTCCTCCAGGTATAGAAAACTTTGTGCCACATCAGACATACCTGGAGCAATATTTTTGTATTGTGGTGGGTACTCATGACCGAAATCACCACCTTCAGGATCAGTCTCATGCAGCCCTGGTACTCCTGAGACTTTGCTCAAGGAGACTTCCTCCAGCCCAATCCCGGGCTCTGGAGTTTCAAATTTCCAATGCAAACTGGCACCATATTCATGATATGGAACCCCCTCAGGGGCTGCCTGGGAATATTCTGCGTTTTTTAGACCCTTGGTTGATTTTTGTCTGGATCATTTTCCATTTGATCCATTCTAAGCCATAAGGCTTTTCTATCTGGAGGACTTTCATTATCAGATTCATCAGAAACCACGGACCTCTCAGATTTTCTTTAACATTTTTTTAGGCACTGGATTTTCATCCGTGGCTTCTGCTTGTGGAGCAACCAAAGGCTCACTAACGGGTATTTCAATGGCCACCGGTAACAGAACCGGCTCCGTAATAATCTGCTGTCCCGCCTGTTTTCCTTCTCCTCCCCAGGACGCACATTTTACCCACGATTTTTTTTAGGAGCTTTCTCCATTTTTATTTTTAAACTCCTCCTGGTCTTTACCCACCAGCCTCACGGAGTTTGAAATGCCCTGGAAGTAAAAATAGTTTACTTACCTGCGGGCCTGTTCCTTACCGCTTGTGGAGCTGCGCTCTGCAGCTCTTTCCCTACCGACATCGTCGATGTAATGCCGATCAAGCGCCAGGCTGGGCTTCTTCACGTAGTCACTCACTTGACTCCGAAGTAAAATTCCCTCATCTGAATCGTTAATATATATTGTAAATAACTGTGGTTCCAGCACCAAGCCTTGCGGCACCCCACTAGTCACTAGTGCCATTCTGAAAGGGACCCGTTAATTCCTACTCTTTGCTTCCTGTCTCCCAACCAGTTCTCTATCCATGTCAATACCCTACCCCCAATACCATGTGCGCTAATTTTGCACACTAATCTCTTGTGTGGGACCTTGTCAAAGGCTTTTTGAAAGTCCAGATACAGCACATCCATTGGCTCTCCCTTATCCAATATACTTGTTACATCCTCAAAAAATTGTAGAAAATTAGTCAAGCATGATTTCCCCTTCATAAATCCATGCTGACTTTGACCGATCCTGTCACTGCTTTACAAATGCGCTGCTGTAAAATCTTTTAACAACCGACTCAAGCATCCTCCCACTACCGATGTAAGGCTAACTGGTCTATAATTCCCCAGTTTCTCTCTCCCTCCTTTCTTAAAAAGTGGTGCTACATTGGCTACCCTCCGGTCCACAGGAACTGATCCAGAGCCGAGAGAACATTGGAAAATTATCTCCAATGCATCCACGATTTCCGGGGCCACCTCTTCGAGTACTCTGGAGATTTTTTGTGTCTTCCAAGTTTAACTGTTCTGTTATTTCTTTGTCTCCCATTATAAATTCACCTGTCTCTGATTGTAAGGGACCTGCATTTGTCTTCACTAATCTTTTCCTTTTTACATATCTAAATAAGCTTTTAGAGTCAGTTTTGTCCTCCTCTGTTGAGTTATAAATTTCTCCCAGTGCTCCGGTTTGCTGCTTCCTCTGACCAATTTATATGCCTTTTCCTTGGATTTCCCACCTTAGCCATGGTTGAGCTGCCTTCCCCTTTTTATTTTTGCGCCAGACAGTGATGACCAATCTTTGGAGTTCATCCATGCGGTCTTTATATCTTTGACATTGCATCGCCACCGTCAATCTGTTAAGTATAATTTGCCAGTCGATCCGAGTCAATTCCTGTCTCATACCTTCAAAGTCTCCTTTCTTTAAGTTCAGGACCCTAGTCTCTGAATTAACCATGTCACTTTCCATCCTAATGCAGAATTCCACCATATTATGGTAATTGTTGCCAAAAGGGGCTTTGCACAACAAGATCGCCGACTAATCCTTCCTCATTACACAATACCCAGTCAAGGATGGCCTGCCCTGTAGTCGGTTCTTCTACATAATGGGTTAAAAAAACATCCCATATACATTCCAGGAAAACCTCCTCCTCAGTGCTGCTACCAATTTGCTTGGACCAATCTATATGTAGATTAGAGTCACCCATGATAACTGCTGTACCTTTGCTACGCACATCCCTAATTTCCTGCTTGGTGCTATCCCCAACCTCCTGGTGGTCTGTATACAACTCCATCAAGCGTTTTTTGCCCTTGGCTATTTCACAGTTCTACCCATGCTGATTCTACAGCATCCACCTAATGTCTCTCCTTGCTACTGCATTAATCTCCTCTTTAACGAGCAATGCCACCCCACTTTCTCTTCCTTTCTGTCTATCCTTCCTGAATATCAAATACCCCTGCATGTTTAGCTCTCAGCCTTAGTCATCCTGGAGCCACGTCTCTGTTATTCCAACTATATCATATTCCTTAATTACGAACTGCACATTCAATTCATCCACCTTATTACGAATGTAATAGCATGACCTGTGCTTATGAATGGAATGCAAATTGTGCATATGAATGGAATGCACATTATACATTGGATATTTCTAAGTTTTACTGTCACACTAATTACTTTGGCAATAATCACAATCAGAACCAAGCTGGTATTGTTCTTATGGAATGACTTGCACACATACACCCACAGCAATCTTACAAATAGCCTTTCGCCATTGAGAATGGTTACCCTGATTTTTCCACTTCCATTCATATGCACATTGTGAAGGTCATGTTACTGTGTGGTCAGATCCGTGCTTTTCTTTCCCCATTCTTTGCAACACAAATTCTCATGAACCAGTAATTGACTGAACTCTGTTTGAAAGGTTTCCCCTTTATTCACCAAATAATAGCTTTTCCACAAAGTTCAAGTGTAGTATTGTTGCAGTTTTACTATGAATAAGGGTCAGCATTGGCCGCTGTGCAGTATAAAAGGATAAAATGACTTATAAAAATTGCTGATTTAAAAAGACTGAAAAAGCACATATAATGGTCTAGGAAGCTAACATTTTAAAAGGCACACGATTAAGTGTACAGAATATTGAGATTGGCGAATTGTGTGTGATAGGGCACGGTGATTAAAACAGTTAATTACTTCTTCCCATTGTTGTATCTTCTATATATTTTTTGGCTCAGACAATCAATGTAAGCAGCAATTGCCAAATGATAATCACCATTACTTACAGCTCCCATGGGGTTCTTCAAAACCAACTCACAGTTACCGGGTGTACTCTCCAGTACACATAATGGGTGATCTATAGGATGTGGTCATGAGACGAACAATAGCATGTACCTTGAATCAACAGACTTACACACCATAGGATCAAACTCTGTCAAATCTATCTCATTTTACCTTTTGTGGTCTCATTCATGAAGACATTTGATTGTGTGTCTACGCTCATGCCATGTTAAGATGGCAGAAATCACCATGATTACTTTTTTCTCTAAAAATAGTTAATATACTTGCAAGTCACAGCGTGAGCTACGCACAGGAAATCAGGGCTGATCAGCAAGAACAGGCCCAGCAATTGAACTACATAAAAGGATCACTTGCAGGGTTTTAGGGAAATAATTTGGAGGGTGAAATGATTGGAATCAGATGGGCTGCATTTTGGAGTGTGATGTTGAGAACTTGCCACAAATCTAGAGTGTTGAAACGCATGAAAAGGCTTATATTTCATGTTTAGTTTAGAGATACAGTGTGGAAACAAGCCCCTCGACCCATGCAGTCCATGCCGACCAGTGATCACCCATACACTAGTTCTATCCTACGCATTAGGGGCAAAATTACAGAAGCCAATTTACCTGCAAACATGCATATCTTTGGAATGTGGGAGGAAACCCATGCAGTCACAGGGAGAATTCCATAGAGACAGCACCCCTAGTCAGATTCGAACCCGGGTCTCTGGCGCTGTAAGGCAGCAACTCCACCACTGCGCTACTGTGCCGCCGTGCTGCGCCACTGTGCAACCCTACATTGCCCTGTTTCCTTCCACATTGCCATGTTGCAGTTATTACCAGATACAGCCCCCATTTCATATATACTGTATGTGTGCTGAGGCTCCAGTGTTATCAAAGCTACTTGCTTTGTGAATGCCGTTGCAGTGCAACTGGAAAAAATCAGCATGGGTGCGAGTCTCAAAATAAAAGTATAATCAAAATCAGTTGTGCAAAAAATCACTTCAATATGCAACTTCTAACCATTTGAAGCTTTACCTCTATTCATTTCAATGTTTGTATTAAATAGAGTATTCAATGTCAAGTTCTACATATTGACTCGAAAAGAGACAGAATGCATGATGTCCATTTATATTACATTTTAATGGCTCCAATAAAACGTGAAAGTCAGCTTAAGAATTCCACCAAATCTTCCAAACCCCATGTGTAAAACAAAAGCAATGTAAACACTCCACCATACTGATTTTTCATTCAGTTTGAAGGCTGTTTTAACCAGGATCTGTAGGCAAATTTGTAATTGTCCTGGAGTTCCATAACAATATCTGTTTAGAAACATAAAAGCCCAGGAATACATTTCCAGATGAGATTACAGTCAATTTGCCTGATCTATGAACTAAAATATTACAGCAACCTCAAATATCCATTGTTTCTCCTAATTATTCCACATATGCATCCCCAGAATTGAAATGATTTAATCCCCCTTGTTTGAATATTGCCTTTTCTTAAATATGTGAATGTAATTTCTAAACTTCTTAATGTATAAAACTGCAGATACTGGGAATCTGAAATAAAAATAGAAAATGCAGGAGATATTCAGCAGGTCAGACAACACGTATGGAAAGAGAAGGGGGTTGATGACCTATCAATAATTGCAATTTTAATCTTCAATGTTGATATGAGAAAATATAAATTAGAATTAATTGTACTTTTGCATGAAGATGGTGCCCTTTAATAAAAAAAGAATTCAGTCATCCTGAATACTTTATGAAGTGAGCAACACACTAGCTACATTATTGCCACAAAGGATGTATTCATTTGAAAATGTCAGAAATAATTTCACCAATTAGCATTCTGATCGCAGTGCAGTGCTAAATGGAAGCTTAATGTTTCAAAGTATTCAATTTGATCATTAATGTATTAGCTTATGATCTCTGTACTCCATGTCTGCATGGTGCAAAACAGAGTCCCAAGTTCATAGCTCACAAATGGTGCAACACAAGTGGATAGGGTGGTAAATAAGACATATGTTATGCTAGTCTTCATTGTTAGGCGCATTGACTGGAAGAGTCAGGAAGTCATGATGCAACTCTATAGAGCGTTGGTTAGGCCACATTTGGAGTATTGTGTGCAGTTCGGTGCTGGGACCGCAGTTACTTACAATATCTATTAATGATTTAGATGAATGAATTTAAAGTAACATTAGCAAATTTGCAGATGACACAAAGCTGGGTGGCAGTGTGAACTGTGAAGAGGAAGCTATGAGGATGCAGGGTGACTTGGATGGGTTGGGTGAGTGGGCAGGTGCATGGCAGTATAAAGTGGATAAATATGAGGTTATCCACTTTGGTGGCAAGAACAAGAAGGCAGATTAATATCTGAATGATGTCAGATTAGGAAAAGGGGAAGTGCAACGAGACCTGGGTGTCCTTGCACATCAGTGACTGAAAGTAAGCATACAGGAGCAACAGGCAGTGAAGAAAGCTAATGGCATGTTGGCCTTCATAACGAGAGGATTTAAGTATAGAAGCAAAGAGGTTCTTCTGCAGTTGCCCTGGTGAGACCACACCTGGAGTATTGTGTGCAGTTTTGGTCTCTGAATGTTTTTTAATATATATTTTTATTTAATAGAGGTAAATACATCAGTGTACATCACATATATTTTGTTACAATCATTGTACCCCATAATTTTATGGCTTTTAAGAAAAAAGAATAGAAACAAAGAGAGTGAAGTAGGTGAAAAGAGTTGTGAAAGTGAAAGAGCGTGCCAAAGGGGAAAAAAAAGAACCCTTGGTCAAAGAATTAGAGAAAGGGGATTAAGAGATAGACCCTAGAAACGAAAAAGAAAAGAGAGAGAAAAAGAGAGGAAAAAAAAGCCAGTTACTATCCAAAATTATCGAGTTGGTATATCACACATAAGGAATCTACCAACTCGATAGTTTTTCATCCCCCCCCCCCTACCAAGACCCGAGGTATTCTTGCACCCTATCTTTGTAGCAATTCTATGAATGCAGACCACGTCTGATAGAAACAATCTGATTTTCCAGCCAGGCGGAGTCTCATACCTTCCAGATGTAGTGTTTCAAACATAGTTGAAATCCACATATTTAATGTTGGTATAGGGGCATTTATCCAGAATTTTAAGATTAGCTTTTATCCTATTATTAAGCCATAATCAAATAGATTCTTTTGATACACATTTAATTCCGAACTACCTTCTGTCATTCCAAAAATAATCCATTCTGGCTTTGGTGTCATTTTTATTTTAAACAATTTTGTGAAAATTTCAAAGATTTCAATCCAAAACCTTTGAATTTTTGTACAAAAGATGAATGAGTGCGCTATAGTAGCTTCTTGAAACTGGCATTTATCACAAATTGGTGAGACGGGGAATAATTTATTTAATTTAGTTTTTGAGTAATATAATCTGTGTAAAATTTTTAATTGGATTAAAGTGTGTCTTACATTTATTGAGCATTTATGCACATTTAATAAGTACTCTTTCCTCCTTTCATTGAAAATTTTTATGCTTAAGTCGTTTTCCTCTGATACCTTCCGTTGTTGGTATTACTGCATTTAGTATAATATTATATATATATTAAATTAAATTTGCTGATTCCGCCTTGGTATTCATTGCTTCAGCTAGTAAGTCTGATGGCATTTTGTAAAATTCTTGTGCATGTTTTTTCAGGTCTTCGAATTTGAGGAAGGATATTGCTATTGCTATTGAGGGAGTGCAGTGTAGGTTCATGAGGTTAATTTTCGGGATGGCGGGACTGTCATATGATGAAAGAATGGAACGACTGGCCTTGTATTTACTGGAATTTAGAAGGATGAGAGGGGATCTTATAGAAACATAAAATTATTATGAACCAGGGGCTATAGTTTAAGAATAAGGGGTAGGCCATTTAGAACTGCGATGAGGAAAAACTTTTTCACCTAGAGAGTTCTAAATTTGTGGAATTCTTTGCCTCAGAAGACAGTGGAGGCCGATTCACTGGATGCATTCACAAGAGAGTTAGATAGAGCTCTTAGGGCTAGCGGAATCAAGGGATATGGGGAGAAGGCAAGAACGGAGTACTGATTGTAGATGATCAGCCATGGTCACATTAAATGGCGGTGCTGGCTTGAAAGGCCGAATAGCCTACTACGGCACCTATTTTCTATGTTTCTATGAGAGGTGGGATGGACTCGGATTGTTTTCTCTGGAACATCAGATGTTGAGGGGAGACTTGATATAAGTATATAAAATTATGAGGGCATAGACAGAGTAGACAGTCAGAATATTTTTCCCAGGGTGGAAATGTCCAACAGTAGCGGCCGCAGCTTTAAGGTGAGAGGGGCAAAGTTTAATGGAGATGTGTGGGCAATTTTTTACACAAAGGGAGGTGGGGGCCTGGAACGCTTTGCCAGGGATGGTAGTGGTGGAGACAGATACCATAGTGGTGTTTAAGAGGCTTTTAGATAGGCACATGGAAGAGCACGGAGTATGGATATGGATCATGTCCAGGCAGATCAGTTCAGCTTGGCATCATATTCGGCACAAACGTGGGCTGAAGGTCCCGTTCCTGTGCTGTTGTGTTCTATGTTCTCATCTCAATCTTCACTGCAATTGAATATTTGAAAAATTACTATTTACCAAGTCTGAACTTACATCTTTTACTATTTAATTGTTGATGCCATAAAAAGCCCCCTGTAGAAATGTAATAAAGTGAACACGTGCACAGAAATGGAACGATGCAACCTAAAGTTTTATTGGACCTGCTCAATGAGAATATTTAAATTGGTTTTCTTAAGATTTTCTGGCCATTTCAGGCAAAACCCTGATGAGGCCCAACATTATTTCTTTTGGTGGGTATTGGGATCAGCATCGCAACCTGCAATCCAATGGATGCAGTCGTTGCGACTCTTGAGCACTTTTATTGTATCGAAATGTTTTCAATATTATCATTCTATTTAAAAAATGTTGTATATTTACAAACATTTTTCCATTTAAAATCTCATTGGGATTATTGAAATATTTGAAAAGGTGCTTTGTTTTCTAGGTCAGATGACCACAAGGGTGGCGTGTTACCGTGATCTCCGCGCACAAGTGAACCTCTCCTTCTGCAACTCAAGAAGTCGTCCTGCCACTGGAGTAACCGCTTGTAACCTCCAGGCTTGCCCTGCAAGGTAACGGCCCCATTTACACTCATCTTCTCTAAGATGGTATTTGATTTGTAATATGCACCGTTAGTTTGATCAGTCTCAGTCCTTACCTTTTTTGGTTAGATGCTTTTTTTAACTAGCAACATTTAATCCATAGAACAGAAAAAATAGGTGCAGGAGTAGGCCATTCGACCCTTCGAGCCTGCACCGCCATTCAATATGATCATGGCTGATCATCCAAAATCAGTACCCCGTTCTTGCTTTTCCCCCATATCCCTTGATTCCTTTAGCCCTAAGAACTAAATCTAACACTCTAAATCTCTCTTGAAAACAGTCCAGGATTGGTACTGTTATTACCATCCACTTTTTCCTCTCCCATCTTATTATGTTATTAGGAGTTTATTACTCAGCAGTTATTTCCGTTCTTTCTGGTTCTTTACTTATTTGCTCCAATTCTCCTCTTTTCCTTTGATTGTCTGCACATTTTTGAACATGCAATTGAATTCATCTTTTAATAGATGTTCAATTTACTTCTAAAAATAAATGTATTTTATGCTTGTATTTGTTCTTTGATTTGATGTAACCCTTGCTCCCATCTTTGGCCCAACTTTGTTTTCTTTATTTTGAAGCTTTATTCGCCATAGATCCCTTTCACTAGCTGAGCGGATTAAGATCTCATTGACAGTCCTGCATACTTTTTCCATTAATAAAAATAAAATATTGGAGAACTGCCTCAGACATCAGTAGTGAGCTGGAAATATTACCCATGTGGAGTGTCCAATAGCAAACATTGAACAAATTGTTCGAAAGCTGATAAATGTTTTCTGAGAAGTCAGTTCGTAATGGTGAGCTTTGTGGTGGATTCAGCTTTAGTGGACCACTTTCTGACTGATGCATAATGGCAGCGGTCCAACTGACTGGATCTCTGGGTGTAAGGCACTGGAAATGTAAAGTGCTTAATCTGTCAGATTACTCTCAAGATACAAAACAGTTAGACTACCCAAATCCCCAGGGCTCCAAAAAACTGCAGGGTGTTGAAGTGCTGTAGATCTATGAGTTGCTAAAGTGTGAACACAGTTAAAAATGTACCGGCAGCTGATATGAATAGCAATTCTTGGCCACTTTTAGTAACTGGCAGCAACCACTCTGGCTTGTGCAATGAAGTGGCTAGTAGCCAGCTCTGTCTACCTTTCCCCATCCCATTAAGGTTCACCTTAATAAGTAGGCAAGACAAACTGCAATGTTCAGGCTATTGGAGTGTAATTTCGTAACACTCAGCGTCACGTGGCCACCTTCAGTCTTGAGCATGCCAGCCTCACAGACTGCAGGTCTCTAGTTCTCTATAATGAAACCACATCTCTATAATGGTTTTTAAAAAGTGTCGTGCAGCAACAATCTTTTCCCCATTTTAAAGGTCCACCACTTTTTGTGCATTGCCATTAAAATCTTTAGTAAGTATATACAATCTTAATACCTTCTTTAGGTCAACATTGTTTTCTCTCTGTTCCAAGCTTTCCATTTGCGTTGTTCCATAAACCTTATGATTTTCAGCAGTTCATTCAATGGCCAGTAATGGTGCTTCCTAAGGTATGTGTATTTTGGCTGTTCTGCATGGAACAGTGCCTCTTTTTTCTTTTATTCTTATTATTCCCAGTGGAAAGAGTGCCTGAACCTTGAACCCTGGATAAGACTATGTGCACCAGGTAGGGATTTCTGTGTTCCTTGATTTCACCAGAGGTGGACAATGGAAGAAACCATGTTCCACCTCCTGAACATGAACCATGGTCTACCTCTATGTAAACCCGCCTTCCTGGAACAGCTCCTTGTCGGCATAGAGCAGGCTCCCAGCAGGAGCACTGCTGGCTGGGAGGAGTCCACTATCGGGTGCGATTAGCTGGAAGTATGAGATGGTGCTAAAGGGAGGTAATTAATTAATCAGCGGAGGAGATCGTGCCAAAATTTGGGGACTGAAGTATCACAGATTGTTGATGTCTAAACAGGAAAGGTTTAATTTCAAAGAAGTGGGCAAACCGCCACCTGTTGTCCTCCATCTCTCAAACATTGGCCATTACAGCATTACCACAAGAGGAAATGCCACCCAGATTAGAGCGCATTCAGTGGTGGAATCCTAGCCCAAGGTCCCTGTGATTTGAACAGGAGACAAATAACAGGGAACGACACAAAATGTTGCAGTAACTCAGCGGGACGGGCAGCATTCCTGGAGAACATGGATAGGTAACGTTTCAGATCAGAACACTTCTTCAGGATACGTTTCGGGTCCAGACCCTTCTTCAAAGCCGAATAACTTCCTCTATGGCAACATATATAGAAACGCAGCAGCCAAACCTCCTGCTCAAACTAAGCTTTCTTCTCAAGGCCAGCTAGCAATAGTCTGAAGAAGGGTCCCAACCCAAAACATTACCTATCTATGTTCTCCGGAGATGCTGCCTGACCCACTGACTTACTCCAGCATTTCTTTGTAAACCAACATCTGCTGTTGATTGTTTCTACAAATAGTCAATAAATGTTGCCTTTTCCTGAACATGTCGTCCTAACTAATGGAGGCAACCGGATAAGGAAAGAATTTATCATTTTAGCCCATGGGGATGTCTTAGAAATTTCCCATTCCTTTAAACTTTTGTATAATTGGGCTCCTATTTCAACAAAGACTTTCCGCTCTGTTTGACAATCTTCCTCCAACCCCTCAAGCCCCCTTCCATTAGGAATTGGTATTGTTGCAATGATGAGATAATTAAGCTTTTTATCGCAATTTTCAATGATCTTTAAAATGCAAAAGTTGATTTAGCATGGGAGTAGAAGAGAAAAAGATCTAAAGCCTCGCAGGAAGTTGCTTGCTGTGCCTGGAAGTTGGTGGAGGACTGAGGGAGATCAGAATGGGGATGATTGGCAAGGGTCTTTCAATGGAGAAACTGGCTGACTCCTGCCTTATTTTGATGTATTTATAGGCCGTACTCGTGACTGGTACTGTCAGTTATATTTATATTCTTGTAACAAGCACCCTGTTTTTATTTTCTGGTCTGCAACGAGGGAGGGTATTAAAGGAAAGGTTAGCAAGGCCATAGAACAAGAAAGCCAAGCACTGGGGTTTATTTCTAGAGGGATAGAAATAATAGATAAATAGGGAAGTTGTGCTGGATATGACTTGAACCTTGGTTAAACTGCACTTGCACAGTTCTCAATGCCATATTAAACAAGGATAGAGAGACACCAGAGAGAGTACAGAGTGTAGTCATATGGATGATACCTTATAAATGGGACAGTATCTGTCTAGTTAAATAAGGAACAGATACATGCTCTTTTGAGAAATGAAAACTGAGAGAGCTTTAAGATGATGGAAGGATTTTATAGTGTTTATAGAAATAATGTTTCCGTGTATAGAAGAGCTTAACTCAAAACCATCAATATAAGCTTGTCACCAACAAATAAAACAAGGAATTCATAAAAAGTTGCTTTATTCAAAAAGTGTGTGAGTGTGGACCTTGCTATCACTGGGGAATGAAGCAAATAATATAGACAATTCTACATTTCTATAAGGGGACACTGGAATGATGGTGTAGAATTTTATGCTGATCGATTCAGATGATAAAAGAAAATAGAGGATGTTAAGGGAAGTGCACATCTCCTCATGGATCAGTTGGATCATCTTCAAGGGTCCAATTTTATCTTTATATATAATTGACTTCTTTCATTCCACCTTAACTTTACGCTCCAATGCGGTGAGTTTTATTTGTCTGGTGGTCTGCTCTTTCCACCAATCTGTGGGTTCTTGGTTTGTTCTTATCATTCGCACTATTTATTAAACTTCCAATGCTCACATTGTGTATAAATTTCCAAGTCCTCGTTATTAATATGCATCAAAATTAGCAGCAATTGTGTTTTGTAATCCAGGAAACAACTTTGTAAACATCTCCCCAATCCAAACACTAACCTCAGTTATAACCCTGTGCTACTTTATATTTGTGCTGGTGCTGCCTATTTCATCCTGTGGGCGTCAGTTCGCTAAAGGGCCTGTCCCACTTTTGCGATTTTTTTCGGCAAATGCCGGCGACTGTCACAGTCGTAGCAGGTTGCTGAAAAACCGGCGGCTGGACCCCCCGCGACAATGTCTACAACAAGCTATGACAACCTACCACCTGTCGATGTCAAGCTACGGTAAGCTACTGACAACCTGCGACCCATTGGGACGTCCACCTACGATCACACCTTCAGCAACTGATGACCACACAGGCGACAACCTGCAACACCCTTGACAAGTTGCGACAAGCAACGACCCTGTCGGCGACAACTGAATTCAGTCACCAGTACCTGTCGCCGGTTGAAGTAGGTAGCCGCCAATGGAATTCACCTAAGGCAGCACCCAGCGACAACCAACGTCACCTCGTGACAACCTGGGTCATCCTGGCAACAACCTACGACAGCACCTTCAACAGGAGGACAAGCTACATCAAGCAGACAGTCACCGAAAAGTTTAGAACATTTCAAAATCCAGCGGCGACCAGAAAAACGTAACGACTCTTTAGGCGACTGGAGGACACTAACGCAGGACCATGTGGAGACAGCCTACTCGCCGAAAAAAATCGCCTAAGTGGGACAGGTGCTTAACTGGCACAATATTTGGTACTTCATTACATCCCTTTGAAGATAAATAAGCCATTTTTGCTCTGCCATTCAGGTTAATCATGTCTGATCTATTACCTCTGTGTACCTTTCTGAACTAACCCTATTTCCTTTCATTTCTTTAATATCCATAAGAATGAATGGACATCAACTGTATTTCTTTCATTGGCCTACTCTTAATTAATTAAAACAAAATTCAATATTGTCAAACGTAATTTTCCTTTGAGGAAACTCTGCTCTGTAATTAGTGACACAGTTAGTAAAGCTGCTGCCTCATAGCTCCAGCTAAGCAGGTTCAGTCCTGATCTCCAGTCTATTTGTGTGGAGTTTGCCAGATCCCTCTATCTATATACTTTTAAAACTGTGTGCGTGTGCGTTTTTGCATGTGAAACGTATATCTCCTCGAAAACCAGACGCAAAAATGCAGAGATTTTTACCATTTTGGTAGGGATTTACCTTATGAGTTTGGAAATCCACTCCTTGGTCAATTATTTCCCCAGATTTTGAATAAAATTGATCACAAAACTCAAACAAAACTCAAACATTTTTTTCAAATCTAAACGGCTCTTACCAGCTGCTGACATCACAATGCCCACATGCCGACCCACCTGCGTCCTGGCCCCGCCCCCCGCCGCTGTGGATTAAAGGCGCAGAAATATCGAGAAAGTTCTGCAGAACAAACATTCTACAGCTGCGTTCCGCTGTAGCTTCTTTGTTCTACAGATCTCGGGGCAACAACTCCTCACGCGCTGAACCTTATCATCACTGTTGGCGCAGCTCGTGAAGCCCTGCACGCTCATTCCAGCTGTGGGTTTACAGAGTCACAAGCTACTTCTCTCTCTCTCTCTTCATTTGGCAGCCGGGCTCACCTCCACCCCTCCGCTGCCTGCGCCCAGCCCAAGTACGCTCGCGCCATGCCTCCCGCAGCTGGACTCCCCCGCCCGCCCACTCCAACCCCCCCCCCCCCCATTGTTCAAATTGCGCAGAAAGAACCAAAGATCCTATAGTGCCTATAGGATCTTTGGAAAGAATGAGCATTCTACAGATCTGGAGGTCACCGCCGCTCGCTTACAGCCGACGCCCGCTCATAGCCGCCGCTCGCTCAGAGTCGCCGCTCGTTCAGAGCTGCAAACTCGGTGCCAGTCGCGCCTCTCGCAAGTCCATTGAAAAAACCTTGCGTGCGGGCAAACGAGCTTTGAAATAAACCTTGCGACCCCCCCCTCCCCTCCTCTCTCTCCCCATCTCTCTCTCGCCCCCTCTCTTTCTCTCTCCCCCTCTCTCCCTCTCTCCCCCTCTCTCCCTCTTTCTCTCTCCCTCTCTCTCTCTCTCTCTCTCTCTCTCTCTCTCTCTCTCTCTCTCTCTCTCTCTCTCTCTCTCTCTCTCTCTCTCTCTCTCTCTCTCTCTCCCCCCTCTCTCCCCTCTCTCTCTCCCCTCTCTCCCTCTCTCTCTCCCTCCCCCCTCCTCTCTCTCTCTCCCTCCCCCCCCTCTCTCTCTCTCCCTCCCCCCTCTCTCTCTTCCCCCCCCTCTCTCTCCCTCCCCCTCACCCCCTCTCTTCCCCCCCCGCACGCTCTCTGTCCCCCCCTCTCTCCCCCCTTCCCCCTCTTTTCCCCCCTCCCCTCCACACCCTCCCCTCCACCCCTCCCCTACCCCCTCCCTTCCACCCACCTCTCGCCCTCCCTACCCCCCACCTCTCCCCCTCCCTTCTCACCCCATCTCCCCTTTCCCTTCCCCCCTAAGCCCCCCTCTCCCCTCTCTCTCCTCTCCCCCTCTCTCTCCTCCCATCTCTCTCTCCCCTCCTCCCCCGTCCCCCACCCTCCCTCTCTAAACGTGACTGCGAGTTGGGGGCTATGCATCAGTTGATAGGGCGGTTATGGGTAAAAGGAGCTAATTAATAATATTAATATAATATCAAGGGGTTAGTTAGTGTGGGGGTGGTTAGTGTGTGTGGCACCGCATGCCGCCCCGCATGAATCTGGTAGAAGTTGATGCAAATGTGGGGAAAATAGTTTACAGGCAATGGGAGCCAGCTTTGATTCAATGGGCTGCAATGGCCCTTTTCAATGTCATGAGGCCAAATTACCTTACATAACACATTACATTCAAGAATGTTTTAAAAGATGCTTATGTGTGGCCTTATGCCCCAGATTTATTGTTTAATGTTTAAACCCTCCCTCTGAAACTTAGGTAAAAAATTGCATTGGAGGTTAATTCTTCTTGAGGCTGTGGCCAGCTCTGTGGGCTGGGAAACCTCACTGTGAAGCATTTAATAAACTAGCATAAAAGACCGTGGGAACTTGATCTGCGCTGAATGTAATTTGAGTTTAAGTTTCCACAACTTTTTACCAGCACTGCATTGTGACAGAAAAAAACGCTTAACTATGTGGAACCTCACCCCAGCATTTCCTTGTAGACGTTGAAACAAAAAAATAAGGTGGGAATTGAAAGAGGGATGCCTGGAAAGACACAGCAGAACAATCAACCTTTGGAAATGCAACATTAATTGAATGCTTTGAATGGGATATTTTAATTAAAAGCATATTAGAATGACATCAGATCTGCTGACTTTGATGTGGCTTCTTTCAGTCACATTAATATCAGTGGTATATCGGAAGAAACAGCAGATGTTGGTTTAAACCAAAGATAGACACAAAAAGCTGGAGTAACTCAGCGGCGCAAGCAGCATCTCTGGAGAGAAGGAATTGGTAATGTTTCGATTTCGAGTCTGAAGAAGGGTTTCAACCCAAAACGTCACCCATTCCTTCTCTCCAGAGATGCGACTTGTCCCGCTGAGTTACTCCAGGTTAGTACCAGTGCTACTGATCAGACTTGCACATGTGTGGAATTTAAAGTGATGTCTCTGGTTGGTACCAGTTATGATCTGATTGAGTTTGGCACTGGGTGAGCAGCCTGACAGGTGCTCTTGTGCACTGGGGAGAAGTTTGCTGCGATGCAGCTGTTGATAAAGTTCCTGTGTGGAAATATGACCCTTAGTTTTACAGTTTTTACAAAGACGTGTCAAGTTTAACTTCCCCTGATTGGAAATAAAATGGAATTCATTTGAAACAACTAATAAAACCGAGTTCACAAGAACTAATTTGCACCTGCATCATTCAACCCATTCAGTAATTTGTCCTCATGAGTTTTACTCCTGGGTTCTAATTTCCCTTTATCCCTCTTAATACCCATTTATGAGGAGTAATGCTGATAGATGTAAGTGGTATTTAAATTAGGAAGTGCCTTCAAGTCAATTAATATAAAGGTTGTGAATCATTATTCATCTTTCTTGATTCCCAAAAGTAGATATTGTTGATTCTCAAAAGTAGAAATTGTGAAGAAATTTGATTCAGAAAGCACTGTAACAGATGGTTTGAATTATGAAGGAGAAACCTAAATCAGACCATGACCTTCTACCTCCTGGAACTTATTGCAGATTCCTCAACATTGCTCTAACAGTGAGAAAACGATGTGCAGAACCAGTGGTAGCAATTCAGCCAAGAGTTCAGTCCAACATTCCCTGCATTCTGGAAGGCACCACATTTCCCATCACCATTAGCACCTTGTGCTTATTCCTGTTGTTATAGTTTGTTACCCGTTGTTTTATATATATGAGTGACTGTGTAGTGTGCAGCTCTATGTGGGGCAAGGCTAATTCATTATGTGGCTATAAACCTGTATTGTCGCCTTCAAAAGAAGAATGAGCAATCCCGGACCACACCACCTCCCACTAATGTGAATAGTTAAAATGCGTGGCACTAGAGCAGCATTCTAGGAGTTGATAAAGCATGGCCTCTACTGCTGTCCAGACTCCTGTTTTTCTTTCCCAAGAGCTGCCTCCTGTTATTACTATCTAATACCCATTGCTACATTCGAGCACTGAGTGCCAAGTCTAACTGCTCTCCCACCCAAACGTTCTATTTCTATGTATTTCTCTCCTTGGCTTGTGCTAGCATTGCCTGCTTACTATCTCCCACTGTTTTCCTCCACCATTATTCCTCAGAGATTAATCCCTGCAGCACAGGCATTCTTTGCCTTTGAGACCCGACTCGCGTTGCTCAAGTTTGCTCATCCTCTATTGTCTTGCAGTCTCGTTCTTTCTCCCCAGTGTACACAAGCTGAAAGTACCATGGATCGTACTCTGTACAGCTCAATTTCCTCATAACCATGCCAGTGGCTGTGGAATTTAACTGGCACATAAGGCTGAGGCAGCTGCAACCTCATTGCTTGGAGGTTTATTTGCCAGAACCTGAATTCCAGATATTCAACTTACAGTGTATATTAATTCCTGATTTTTGTTGTTTGAAAAGGTGATCTTAAAATAAATGATATCAGAAATATAAATCTGAAGCATCAGTTCAAATTAACAGTGAAAGTGGAACAAGAAAGCACAGGTTGAAATTAATAGAAGCCATCATAAGGGCTAGGAATTCAGATGCCTCGCATCGTGATGCAATCTTGATCACTTCTGAGTGGAGTTGTGCTAATCAGAGATTTCATCTAGTACTTCTTTTCAAGATTCACTTGTGCACTTGATATTATTTCCATGTCATTTGCACAGAGAATGATGTTATTCCATGTACAGTAATCCAAGTTTTAGTTTAGTTTATTGTCACGTGTGCCAAGGTACAGTAAAAAACTTTTGTTGCGTGATAACCAGTCAGCGGAAAGACAACACATAATTACGATAGAGCTATTTGCAGTGTGATAAGGGAATAACGTTTAGTGCAAGATAAAACCAGTAAAGTCTGAGCAGGACTGCTCTCTAGTTGTGGTAGGATGGTTCAGTTGCCTGATAATAGCAAGGAAGAAACTGTCCCTGAATCTGGAGGTGTTCATTTTCACATTTCTGTACTCATTCTCTTTACAACGACAATTGTGCACACTCTCGATATGTAGCTGGATTCAGTCTCTGGCATGAGGCCCATATTTACTTTGCTCATATTATGATCAGATTACCCAGCCCCACTCCCCTGAATTGTTGCCTCCTCACCCAAGCAACCAAACAGTCACCTGGCCTCTCTATTCTTAGGTCTAACTCAGTAATATAATTCACAACCCATCCCACCCCACCAATCTCACCTCCAATTTTACCAACCATATTGCTGCACACCCCTATCCCTTATCATCCGGGACCCATAAACTTCCTTATAATCCTTCCTTATCTCTTGGCTATAATCTTGCTTGAAAGCAAACTCATTAAACCTCTCCCTGACCCTTTTCACTTTCCACAATTTGCCTTTAACCAAACTTAAACCATCAGTCTTGCAATATGCAGGTTTTGCCTTCAGTCATTGCAAGCAACTGGTCAAAGATTCCATCATATTATATTTAGCGAGCTGTTGGGGTATGAATTCTTCAGATCCAGGAAAGTCAGATTAAAGTAGCAATATGCAGGGGTCCCAGGCTTTCTGTCATCCAAAATTCAATGTACCCCTTTCCTTAGGATTTCTGCACAACAGGAGATGTTGCAAAGATGCACCTTTTGTGCAAAGCAAGGCCTCTCTTCTATTAAATTCATCAATATAGATCCAATGGAGGAAATCAGGTAACCCTCAAACTGTAAGTGGCGGGAGAGGAAGACTGAATCAAGAGCACAAAAGGAAAAGTCCATTACTGTGGAGAAACATTGGTGGAAGGAAGTAATAGGCAGTAGGAGGCATCATCAAGGGCTGGTGTTGTGAGTTAATAAATAATTGGAATGCGTGGGAGAATAGTCAGGCTGACTTGTGAGTTTTAAAGATAGCAACGAGTGATTGTGGGAGCAAACAACATGGAAGGTGTAATTTATAATAAAAAGAGCTACCCGCCTGATAATAAATGACTTGGACTCTGGCAGTAAGATCAGGCTTTTTGTGACTAAAGCCAAGGTAGACTTTGGATCTTCATTTAAGGCCTGCAAGGTACAAGTACCAAGGTGCAAGGTACCTTCCTGTTACGGTGCAAGTGGCCCTTAAGTATGAGTTTGCAGGTCTTGAATGCATCTGTGGACTTTGTAATTAATATCGTAAAATATGGTGCATACCATTGAAATTAACAGAAATACAGACTGACCTCTGTGTATGTAAGTCCTATTTTAATTTTGCAGGAGTGATCTTCTTTGAGTGAACTAAAATGAAGATTTTAGATACATTTCAGTTATTAGCACACAAAAAAAACTGCATTACTTGAGAACTTGCTGCCTCTTGAGAAATGTTGTTTTACCAGATTTTGCGCTGGCCTGCCAGCTGTGATACTGTCTAAGGTTTCTGAGAATGTTTTTCCTGTGCCTGCGGTATTTTTTTTTAAATATATTGGAAATGGAGTTTCCTGCCTGAAATGTTTGATTCACTGCCGAAGTTACTGGTACAGTCCAGTGTTTGGCAGGACTCCGCTGAACCTCACTTGTGTCATGATGTGAATATCTAGACCAAAGATCCTACAGCGAGCAAGATAACCCACTCGACGAAGAAGACATAGACATGGGCAGATTCATGGGTAATTTAAGGCCCCATTTCCGTAACCGGCTTACGTCTCCGCACGAAAAATCCCATAGGATAATAGTGCAGAGATGGAAGCCGGTTACGGAAACATCCTCGTAAAAATAAAAGTTATTTGGTAAAAATCTTCTCCTCATTTTCAGAATTTTAATTTATTAACACAAACTGTTCCCCCGCAACATTGATTACAGTGCGAGGCGGGTCGGGTCCGGTTACGGAAATGGATGAAAAAAAGGCCCACGATCCGTTCCGTTCCGTTGTGTACCACACGTCAGCCCATTGCATTTAGTCATTTACCCATTGCACATGTCTACCAAGCTCCGCTATAGGATCTCTGATCTAGACCATTAATCAATGGTCTAGCTTAATCAATGGCAGACACCCTGCCTTGTGCAAAACCAAAGCTTAATGCATTTTGTTGTGACAGCCATCACCGAGATACTTTGCCTAAAATTAACAAGAATACTCCAACCCACAAATAATTTTTTACCCTGTCTCCATCCAGAAACAAATGTTGACAATCCGGAGCAAGAACTAAGTTTTAACTTGCTCATCATGATGGATCCAATGCTAACGAAAAAGTTGTGTTTGTGGTTAATTAATTTTGTGGGTGGGACTACATCTGACAATTTAAATAATGGATTACAGAATAGGATGACCGATGCTTTTCATACAGAAATGATTTATTGGATCATCATTGGAATCATCATCGGCGGTCACTCAAAATGAGTATGACTGTCCTCTCCTCTCCATAGGGTAGTCTACTTGTGGGTCTGCAGATGTCTATTGAGGCCGATCCGCGATCCACATTGGTGCAACGTGGGCAGTGGATACTGGCGGTGATTGGTAGTCGTCGAGCCCCCTTCTCTCTCTCCTTGCGGTGCTGTCGCTTTGTCTCTGCAACATGGCGTAGTTCCATTTCGTGACGTGCAGCTCCTTCCTGCACGGATTTGCTCCAGGAGTGCCTGTCCAATGCAATGTGCTCCCAGTTGCTCGATGTGATGTGTAATTTCTTCAGACTGTTCTTGATGTTGTCCTTGAAGCGTTTCTTTGGTCCGCTGGGGGCTTGCCGACCTTCCTTCCATTGAGAGTACAGGATGTGTTAGGGAGACTAGTGTTAGACATGCGGATGACATGGCCAGTCAATCAAAGTTGGTGCTGCATTATTGTGGTGGTGATGCTGGTCATGTTGGCTTCCTCCAAAATGCTGATGTTGGTGCATTTGTCCTCCCAGCTGATCCTCAGAATCTTTCGTAAGGATCTTTGAGGGTATTGTTCCAGGGCTCTCAGGTGCCTGCTGTAGGTGGTCCATGACTCGGCTCCATACAACAGGGTGGAGAGGGCAATGTCTCTGTAGACCAGCAGTTTTGTTTGAGCCTTCAGGTCTCAGTCTTCAAAGACACTTTTCCTGAGTCTGGGTAGGCTCTGCTGGCACAACTCAGGCGATGGTTGACCTAAGAGTCGATGTCAGCTTTTGAGGAAATAATGCTGCCAAGGTAGGGGAAGTGGTCAATCATTGGAATACTAATACAGTGTTTGTAATCTTTATACAATGCACTTGTTATTATGGTTGATATTTCTGCAGTAAATGTACAATACGAGTATTTTTTTAATAAGATTTATGCAGACATTTGTGCATTCTCACACGAGAATGGAGCAGACACACCAGTTAGTAGAACTGCAGTGCTTGCAAAAATTGTTGATGCAAAAATGATTTAGTCATGCTCCTTTATAGGAGGTGACATCATTCCCATGGTTTGCCTTATTAGTGATGCACACTGGCATTTAAACATTTCTTAAGCCATCCAGTAAATACCATATTCTGTAACTGATATTTCTGACCGTTCATATATGCAGTCTGTGATCTTTGGCTAGGAGCCAAATTCTCTATCTTAAATCAGCAAAAAGGAATACTTGTTTCCCCAAGATATGAATCCTTAATTTAATTTAGTATTAAAGGTAATGTTTACTACTGTCTGTGGCCGAGTAGAAAATATTGAGAGTTTGTGTGAAGCTAATGACATATGTTGTCGAGTTAATAAACACTATTTATAATTTGAGAGAATGGGTCCACTAAATAACTGTGAAGGCAACATGTACAAGTGCTGACAGATGCTTTTCGGTTTGTCTCAGTGGTGGTTTGAGTTACAGTCTGAGTTCCTTGCTCTCATATTCTCCCGAGCTGTGAGCCAGCCAGCTGTCATCAACTGGCGTGCTGCACTAGCACTAGATGGGTGACTGGGCACAGAGGATGGCAGTAACTCACCAATGTCCATTGGGAACCTGAGACAAGTCCAGTGATTTGTACTACAAAAATCTGTTCCAGCGCACTTGAAAGTGTGATTGAAACGGTTTATGAAATTTGTTGCATTATTCTGATAACAGCATAGATTTAGAAGACAATTCTTTAAAAGAAAGCTGCAGTTTGAAAGGGAATAAAATCATGATGTTTGCATTGTGTGCCCTTGGTAGATGGAAGGTTACCCTGCAAGCAGGATGGTGTAACAGCTCACTCCTTGGGATGGCTGACTGATAATCCTCCTGCCTCATCGTCACATTTCACTTAACTTTGATACCTCAAGGAGCTTGCTCATACAACATAATTTTTTACACTGTTATGTTAAGGAAAATCATTTATTTTTGACATGGAAATGCAAAGGAAACTAGTGCATGTTGTTCTGAAGATTGAACATTGTTGGTCACTTCTAGAGCACGCAGATTTTAACAACACTATTCCACGTCGTGACCAGCTGCAGAGCTCTTATTGCTTGCCTTCTATTCTTCAAGCATTCGTGATTCCAGGCTGATGCTCCCCATAAGGGCATGGGCTTCACCATCTCCCCTTCAAACTCCTCTTAAAACTCTGACCCAGCTCCCCAGCAATTTTAACAGCTGAACAATAAAGATCTGATGGCCTGACTCCGCAATGAATTCCCATTTTTCTTTCCACTACATCAAAATCTGTCCTCCAGCCAGCCAGACACCACTGCTGCAACCACAGGACCCAACCAACCCTCAATCTTTGACCAGCTAACCCCACCCACAACCACCACATCTTCCCCTCAACTTTCCCAGGTCTGGATCAGCCCCTGACTGCCAGCCTACTGTCATTCCTTGCTCCTCCAACACCAACTTCAGTGCAGCCCAGTCTGAACACTGAGTAATGAGAGGCAGCATTCCTTTCCAACTGTTCCTTGGCCAGTCCTGTCCTTGATTAGAACATAGTAGCCCACAAGATGTCAAGCTCACCATCAGAACCTGCTTGTGGGCTTTAACCATTTGTGATTTACCAGCAAGATATTATTGTGCAAATAATACAGTCCAATGCTGAATCAGTTGCCACTGATTAAGATGCTTTCCAAATTAAGTAAACAAGGGTGCTTTTCATGAGAACAGTCATGTCTCCTATCCTATTAACCATCCACCATGTGTGTCAGGAACTCTAGGTTTCTGCTTTATCTTATAATATACATTTTCCCTGTGACATACCTTAATGGAAGCACTATAAACCAGCATGGAAAATAATTGCAGCATTCGAATGCGTACCGATACACTGAATGTAATCTCATAATTCATTCACGGTCAGCTAACTGTGCAATATAATAAATTGATGATTGCAATAGAATTTTGCAAAAGCAGTTAAAATTGACTTTACCGAGAGAAACCAATGGCTCTTCATTCTGTGACTATATTTAATTAAATTCCTCCACACTATTTGAAAGTTATTAAAGCCTGAACTGAACTGAGCCATTAGTTTTCAATGGTTCTACCTATTAACAACAAAATATTAACATAAAAAGTGTTTTTTAACCCCAAAAGGATATTGGACAGGTCGGGACCATATTAGGCTGAAGGGGCTGTCCCACTTGGGCGACCTAATCCGCGAGTTCTGGCAAGTTTGCCCTCGACTCATACTCGCAGCATGGTCGACACAAGGTCGTAGGAGGTCCTCCTTCATGCTCGAGAGTGGTCTCCACCTACTCGAGGCCTCAACTAGGTTGCGCCGTTTTTTTCAATATGTTAGAAAAAATGCCCGCGAGTAAAAAAAGGTCGGCATGGAAAAAATCAATTTTTTTACTCGTAGGTTTAGTCGTAGTAGGTCGGCATGTTAGTCGTGGGTAATCGAGGGTAGTCGAAGGTAGTCGAAGTTCTTAAGTTAATTTATTGTCACATACACCAATGGGTGTAGTGAAATTCACTGGCCAGGTCAGTCATACAATTTAACAAAAGCAACAGATGCAAAAAAACACTTTTAACATATAAACATCCATCACAGTGACTCCTACACATTCCTCACTGTGATGGAAGGCGAAAATAAAGTCCAAGTCCTTCCCTTGTTGTTCTTCCTTGGTCGGGGGCCACGTGCCCTCCATTGACAGGACAGTCTTGAGTCCCGTAGCCGGCGGCGTTCGGTCCCTCCGCATCGAGGCGTTCAGCTCCCGCAACGGGGGGTTGTCAGATTCCCCACGCCGGGCAATCAAACCTCACGTCGGGGCTGGATGAACCTTCTGCGGCGTTGGAGCTCCCGACTAACCTCAACCGAGACTGCGAGCCCTTGTTGGTAAGTCTGCAGACCACGGTGGGTGCAATCCCAGGCAAGGAATCCACTCTGATGTTAAGTCTACGCCCCGCGGTGGGGCTCACTCCGAGGCGACTTCCTGCTCCAGCAATGTAGGCCGCAGATCCCGGAGAATGTGATCCGAAACTTGATCACCTCTCCGGGAAGGTAAGAACCTGAAAAAAAAGAGCCCCCCCCCCCCCCCCCCCCTCTCCCCCCACATAAAACAAACAGAAGAACATTAAAAACAAACGCTAAAAATAACAAAAGGATGAAAAAAACGAACAGATTGCCATCTCCCTCCTCCAGCGCCCCATGGTTCGTAGAAGGTAGTCGTAGATAGTCTTCATCATAGTCAAAGGGAGGTCGAAGGAGATCGAGGGAGGTCGTCTTCACTCTCCACTATTCGGTATGCAATTTTCCCGAAGTTAGTCGTAGCTAGTCAAAGATAGTCTTCTACATAGTCGAAGGAGGTCTTCAACATGTCATTTTTTAACTTCTGAACTCGCCAATTAGGTCACCCAAGTGGGACAGCCCCTTGACTCACAGATTCTGTGTCAGACCCAAAATATTTTAATTCCTCCCGTATCCTTGCCAGTCCATCTCCCGTTTTGTACAAGCATTACAGGCTGCACGGAAGTCAATGATGGAGAAACATCAGACAGTCTTTGGCCATGTGCTGGTAAGATGCTGGTCGGCGGGCAGGGAGGGAGGAGCAGTTTGACAAAGTTCTGTGGAGAAGAATAAGGTGTCATAGAGACCTAGACTTTTGAAAACCTGTGGACAGGAACTCAGCCCCATGCAGAAATATTTTGGAGGTGCACCTTCAGTCGTTTATGTCTACAGATCAACTTTGGTTTGCTTTAAATCAGAATAGTACACCACAAAAACTGGCCCTTCAGCCCACAATGTCTACGTTGAACCTAATGCCAAGTAAATTTGATCTCTGCCTGCCCGTGATCCATATCCCTCCATTCCCTGCTTATCCATGCACCTATTCAAAAGTCACTTAAAATTCCACAATTGTATCTGCCTCCACTACCACCCATGGCAGCCACCCACCATTCTCTAAAAACATAACATTTCTTGGACATCCTCTGTAAACATTGGCCCTCTCACCTTAAAACTATGTCCTCTAGTATCTGATATTTCCATCCTGGAGGAAAAAAAGATTCTGACACTCTACCCTAAAGATCCCAATTACAATGCATTCAGAGTTCTTTTGAACCAGAGTTCTTTTGAGCCATGGTTTGAATAAATACTTAAAAGGCTAAAGGGCCTGTCCCACTTAGGTGATGTTTAAGCGGACTGCCGGCGATTGTCAAGTTCCCGGCAGTCGCCTGAAAAACCGGAAACTGGAACGGCGACTGCCAGAGTGGGACAGACAGACAGACAGCAGGGGCCAGGGAAAGCAGGGGAGTGCTGTCCAAAATTCACACAGTTCAAAGCCAAGGTGATACAGACACACGCGATGAACAGGAAGGTTAAGATGGCTAGCACAGTGTACGGTGAGTTCTTTAAAAGAGGGGGGGGGTGGGAGGGAAGATGGGAGGGCAGAAGGGGGGGGAGAAAGAGTGGAAACACTTTTAAGAAGCCATACAACATTGAATAAGGCAGAGATACACAGCTGTGAAGTTTAGCGGGGATTTAACAGAACCGGTCGGTTATCCTTGGATCTGAAAACTCGTGCTTACGTTTTTGTGTCCCCAATGAGCCAATGAAAATGCCCGGTCAGCAAAGGTGATTAACTAATACTACCTATGACTACCTCGACTACCCATAACTACATGGCGACCCCACTACAACTGCACCTACGACTACAGGATTATCAATTTTCGCCACGGCGACCAATGTTGAAAAATTTGCTGCGACCATACTGAGGCCACGACTAGTTCCCAGAATTCGGGAACTCCTCACGACCATGAAGGAGACTCACCAGAGACCACCAACGAACATGTGGCGACTATGTGGCGATCATGAGGGGTGCACAGATTCTCCTGCATTCACCTAAAAAGTCGCCTAAGAGGGACAGGCCTGTAAGTGTAGAACCTTGCAGTTACAATGGAAAATCTGCAAAGCAAAATTCCTGAGTTTTTCACCATGCAGTCACCTGGTTTACATCCAATATATAAAATAAAATGCCATTTTTCTCCCATTGAATAATATTTGATAATAAAATATTGCTTGTAAATCCCAAATCGGCGAGATTGCTCATAAATAATAATCACTTGCTCTTAAGGCAACATCCCACAAAACTGCAACAGTGTCAAAAATGATTCACTTCCAGTTAACTTTACCTTTCAGGTTGCTAGGAAGCAAGCTTTTTTTTAACGCATTTGCTATCTCTGAGCGATTTGCCAGACTTTTTAATTAAAAGAAATCAGCATGGTTTAATCTTTTTAACAGGAGACCTGAACATAAATGTTGATTAAAACTTCAGTAAAATTTCAGTAATCCTCTGATTATCTGATGTACTTCTGACTGAGTGGGACAAAGGCAAGTTGACTCTAAAGTAAAGTGAGGCACACAGATTTGACATAACTAAGTTAATTCTGCCTAATGTGTTTCATTCGATCAAAAACAGCATTAGTGTGAGATCAGGTACTGATAAGAACAGACATGACCTTGCATTCCAGGTTTCTGATAAGTCAGTTTTAATCCTCTGCTCGTGAACTGCTTTGATGTTTCCACAGCTGGGCTGTTGCCGATTGGGGAGAATGCAGCCAAACGTGTGGCAGAGGGCAGCAGCAAAGGCAGGTCCGCTGCACTCGAAGAGTTGCTTACAATAAGCTTGAAGATGTGCACCAGATGTTATGCCCATTTCCGATGCCGATGCAAAAGCAAGTGTGTAACGTCCACAACTGTCCACCAGCATGGAGTGTAGGAGCCTGGTCTGAGGTACACATCAAAACCTTTACTGAAATAACTAACCATTATTCTGCGCTTTATGACGAGCAACTGATAGCTTGACCAACACTAATGTTAATGTATTAATAGATCCAATGATCCCGGTTCTGATGATGAACATAACCAATGTGGATTAGAGGATTTTTAACATTTCATTGCATATTCAGCAATAGATAGAAAATATCCAATAACAATCCGAGGGATATGTGTAGATTACAATGCTTCCAGATATTGTTATTTGAACTATATATTGCATTCAAAGGTCTCTACACTAAATTTTCCACACATTCATTGGATTGATCATAATTCAGTTGGTTGCACCAATCTTATAAAGCATTAACTTCAATTACATGTTATAGAATGAAGGACAGACATTTGTCCAATGCTCTTCAGGCTAACTACAAGGTTTAATCTACCAACATTAATGTACAAGTCACTCTTGATAAGATGAAAGCTAAGAAATAGATATCTCAAGATATGTTTCCTTAACTCCTGCAATTTGATCCAGGCTTCACTTCTCTGTAATTGCTTTGTCAGTACCTGTCATTACACAAACCAGTTTTCATCATATAGATTATTTAAAATAGTTTAAAAAAGAAAACCAATTAAATTACTCATTGTACCATTTCTTTATTCTGATCCGACAGAGTTCCTGTTTAAATTAAATGGTGATCTAGTTCTTGTATACCCACAACAACAGGGGTAAATTGGATGGTGCTGTAAGATAGCTACTATTATTACAGAACACACTTTAACCGTGCTATCATAACCAGGTACAGGTTGCTCAACAGCCTGTCCATGATAACCAGTCATTGTTACTGGTTGTGGTACATTGTCCCTGGGCCAAGTTTCAAGCAGAACAGAACTGATTAAAACTTCACAACTTGTTTGAAGGATCTGACAGTGTAAGCCAAAATGTGGTGAAAGAACAGCCATAGGGTCTCGACCCGAAACGTCGCCTATCTCCTTCGCTCCTTAGATGCTGCTGCACCCGCTGAGTTTCTCCAGCTTTTTGTGTAACCCTCGATTCTCCAGCATCTGCAGTTTCTTCTTTAATACAACAGCCATACTCAAGGTACTGGGCAGAAGTGGAGGAGGCTTTGGAAGTCATAGTGATGTCTTTCAGACACATAATAGGGGTCAGTTGGAAAAGATCACAGTCTAGGGCAATTTTGGGAATTGTTTCCCAGTCATAGTATTGTGTCAAAAGGCATTATCAAATTCCACCTCTCACCACAACCTCACACACTAATCCATGAAGTATACCCCTGGATAATCATCCTGGATAAATGTTGTGCCTTTATTTCGGAAGGGCTGCAAGGAAAAGCCTGGGAAGTATAGGCTAGTGAGTCTAACATTTGTGGTCGGAAAGTTGCTAGCGTATTCCGAGGGATAGGATATACATGCATTTAGATGGGCAATGGGTGATTAGGGTTAGTCAGCACGACTTTGTGCATGGGAGGTTGTGTCTCAAGAATCTGATTGAGTTTTTTGAAAATGTGACCAAAAAGTTTGATGATGGCAGAGCTGTAGACTATGTATGGATTTCAGCAAGGCATTCAGCAACGTTCCACATGGTAAGCTGCTCTAGAAGGTTAGAGATACTGTAGCTAACTGGATAGAAAATTGGCTTGATGGAAGGAATCAGAGGGTGATAGTGGAAGATTGTTTTTCGGACTGGAGGCCTATGACTAGAAGAGTACCTCAAAGTTCACCTACACAGTGAATGGCAGGGCTTTGTAGAAGATGAGAGATCTTGGAGTGCAGGTATATAGTTTCTTGAATGTGGCGTCATAGGTAGATAGGGTGGTCAAGAAGGCTTTCGGCACGTTGGCCTTCATCAGTCATAGTATTGAGTATAGAAGTTGGTCGGTCACGCTACAATTGTACAGCACATTGGTGAGGCCACGATTGGTGGAGACCCGGTGAGCAGGCTAGGACATTATTCCTTGGAGCGCAGGAGAATGAGGGATGATCTTATAGAGGTGTATAAGATCATGATTGAAATAGATAGAATAAATGCATACCCAGCCATTTGCCCAGAGTAGGGAAATCAAGAATCAGAGGAATTAGGTTTGAGGTGAGGGGGGGGAGAGATTTCATCACCTGAAGGACATTTTTATTTTACACAAAGGGTGGTGGGTATATGAAATGAGCTGCCAGAGGAGGTAGTTAAGGCACATAACATCACAACATTTTAAAAACATTTGGACAGGTACATGGATAGGATAGGTTTTTGAAGGATATGGGCCAAACACAAGCAGGTGGTACTAGTGTGGACAGAGCACATTGGTTGGCGTGGGCAAGTTGGGCCAAAGAGCCTGTTCCGAACTGTATGACTCTATGCCTAGCCGATCACCAAATAGTAACTTGCTTCCCTCTTTCTTGGAAGACAAAGTAGCTGATATTTGATCCAGCTATAATAAAAAGTTGGGGGCCAAATACAACATCTCACCTTTCCCTCCAGCCCCCAAAACAAATGCTGTTCCCAGTTATCCAATCAATTGAGGTGGAAAAGAAGAGGCCAGGAATGTCTGTGGGCAGCAGTGGGATTGAAAACAATTGAAAAAGAACTGGATTGATGAGTACCGTTTTCTGAATGCACAAAATATGATAATGTCCAGCTTATTGCAAAATGAGGCTTCGCACTTCACTGCACCATTCATGGTCATGCAGCAGGCGTTTTTCTGGTGTCAAGGGCAGGCCTTTTTCCATAATTGATGTAGTTTGGAGCTCAAAGGTAGCACCAATTCAAGTGGTGAAACAGTCTCAGTATCACAAGTTAACACTAACATTGTGTTAATTTTGTACTGCTCGTTCTACTTAAAGTGACATCCTGCTGACATATAGAGACTTAACTGGGCTGCTTCAGAACTTGCTTCTGGCCGTTCAAACATCCTCCAAATTCAGAGCCACAAAAGAAAAACTGCTGGAGGAACTCAACGGGTAAGGTAGTATCTGCAGAAGGAAATGGACAGACAATGTTTCGGTTGGGGATTCTGCATCATGAAGGGTCCCCACCTGAAATGTAAAGCTTCACAAATCCTGCCTGACCCGCTGAGTTCCTTCAGTAGTTTGTTTTTTGCATTCTCTCCAAATTCTGTAGGGTGTCTTCAAACTATCATGGAATGCTTCCTCCAGCATTAGCTTGCTGAATTACGCTCGCAATGGGTGCCTCAAGATTTTCCCAAGACTTTCTTTCTCACCATGGACATAAGGACACTTGCGTAAATTCTGATTTCTAAGCCGACACGCTAATTATTTCACTGTTTTCCATCTCTCCAGTGTTCCCGGACATGTGGGAAAGGGTGGAGGAAGAGGAGTGTTGTTTGCAAGAGCACATATTCCACTTTGGGTGCACGGATTCTACATGGCAGTTCCTGCAAAGCACAGCCGAAACCCAAGAGCCAGGAAACCTGCCTGCTGAAGCGTTGTCATAAGCATCGCAAAATGCAATGGTTTATATCTACATGGACTGAGGTACAGTAACCACCCTGAAAAGAATACATTAACTTATGGATCAACCAGTAATAGAAAATCTATCTATATACTTTTAAAACTGTATGTGTATGTCATTTTGCATTTGAAACGTATCTCTTCAAAAACCAGACGCAAAAACGCAGAAACTTTTACAATTTCGGTAGGGATTTAACTTATGATTTCATAAATGCACTCCTCTCTAAATTTGGTCAATTATTTCCCGAACTTTTGAATAAAGTTATTCACAAAACTCACTTTTTAAAATATATAATTGCCGCTCCCTAGCTGCTACGTCACAATGCCCACCAATCAAGGCCCTCCTGATCTGGCCCCACCCCTCCACTTGCCTCCTGGCCCTACCCCCCGCTGTGGATTAAAGCATTGTTTATTTCTTTTTTCATACCATTGAATTTTATTCTTTCTCTGTGTCCCACTCCGTGTCCCTCCCCTCCCCCGGCCCGGCACTGGATTAAACATCTGTTGTTTTGCATGAGTTAAGTCACCCCCCCCCCCCCCCCCCACGCCCAGCGTGAGTGGACTTCTTTTGTTGGAGTCCAGCTGCGGGAGGCTTGGCGCAAGCATACTTAGTGACATCAAGTCCGCTCGCATTTCGGCTCGGCTTCTAGAACATTGCGGCAGAAGCCTCAACTGTTCGCAGTCGGTCGCCGCCTCACTCGGGATCATACCCGCCCACTCCACCCCCCTCCCCCCACTCGGGGTCTGAAGCATTCGGGAATCAGTATTCTATGACGACCCAGAGATAGTCGGCTGGCTCCGGTGTTACAGAGAAGATGCAAGGCCAAGGAGCTGTGGGTGACTCTGAGGCCGACGGCTGCTGGATGACCCTTTCCTCCCTCCCTCCACCCCCTACCCTCTCCCCCTCGCTTCCCCCCCCCCTCCCCTCTCCCCCTCGCTTCCCCCCCCCCCCCCCCTCATCAAG
Source organism: Raja brachyura (assembly GCA_963514005.1). Next base: position 72,454,356 of record OY740782.1, read on the forward strand.
GACCACCTCCGGCACACAGGCCTAGCCGCAAAAGAACTGGAAACCCGTGCCAGTGACAGGTCTGGCTGGCGTACAACCACGTGGTCAGCAGTCTAGAAGACAATCGCCGAAGCCGACACATTAGTGCCGGGGACAGGAGGAAGACTGCAACCCTAAATCCTTCCCACAGCGGCCTTCGTGCTCCCACTGCACCCGCATGTGTGGCTCGCACATCGGACCCGTGAGCCACACCCGATCCCACAAGACATGAGACTGTACAACCATGATATCATCATCTACGACTGGCCACCACCATACCATTCCTCAATCCAAAAACAAATCAGTGGAAAGCACATGAGACTGCAGGTGCAGGAATCTGGAGTAAGACAGGGGAGCAGCTGGGGATATCGAGTATGTCAGGCAGCATCTGTAGAGGAAAATGGACAGTCTACTGAGTCAATAGCTTTTGTCAAGACAAATCAGGAGAGACAGTGAACAATTTTCAAACTAGGGCTTGAAAATCCGTAATAGCATGATATCATGTTAGGTCCCAAATTTATGGTCTTACTTTGAGCTCAGAAATGGTAGAAACATTGGAAATAAGCAAAGAAACTGAAGGGATGACACTCCAGCTTGCAGGATTGCACAATTTGCTTTAATTTCCTGTCTATTTACATTTATGGCAGCTGCTCTCTATGCCCAGTCTTGTTGAAGTTGCCTCTTTGGCCTGATTTAATCTAAAGTTCAAAAATTACCACCATCCAGAAGTTTAAATCACATTGCACTTCTGTTAATTTTTCTCCTTCTTTTCCAGTGTTCTGTAACTTGTGGTAAAGGGATTCAGAAGAGACATTTGAAGTGTGCAGACAAAGACACTTCTGGAAAGTACAAAGAGTTTGCTTACAAAAGATGTAATCACTTGCCAAGACCCAATCTAGAGCTGGAGAGAGCCTGTGTTGTACGAGTGTGTCCAAAACCACCAAACGAGACCGCTTTCAGCAACGCACTGACCAGCTGGTACGCCTCGCCCTGGTCTCAGGTAGGAGCATGTTGATATTCCAGTAACATTCCAGCAGGAATCAAGTGGAAGCGTAGTAGCTTTGGTCATGGGAATGCCATTGTATGTAATGACTTGGAACTAAAACCCAAATTTAATTGAAGAACTTTACCAGCAAGTGTACTTCTAAACGTTCAGGCAAATATAATTGGAATGATCTTTAAGGTTACAATTATACTGTACTGCTTTCTCCTAAGAAATTAATTGCAATTATGAACAGTTTTCTATATTACAAGAAGCCCTAATCCTTGGAATTACCTGATGCCAAAAAATATATATTTTGATAATTTTATCATCACAATAAAGGGTCAGTGAATGAGTTAATCTGGCACATGCATAGTAGTACTGGGATCAATAAATTGAGACCACCAGCATTGTCAGTACTGAGATTGGTGTGTTACATTGATCAGTAAAGACCTCTCCAGGGATCAGTGAATTACTCCACCAGCAAGGACCTGTCCTGGCATTAGTGAGTGCCTCTATCAGCAGCTGCTACCAAACAAACTATACCATGCTGCCATCAGCATATAGTAGGCTTGGAAATATTTTAAACTAAGACAAGTTATTTTACGGGGTTCTTTGGTTAGCCCATTCTAAAATTAATCATAGTCATGAATCGCCTATTTATTCCTGTCAATCTTTTATTGCTGTGCCTTCATCAGTTGAGGTTGGACAGATTTACACCAGCTAAAATGAATTGACTAATATCCGGATGTCCATTTTGTTATGGGCATTTGTTTTGGATTTATGCTCAACCACAGAGCCTTACACTTTGGGAGGGTCTATCAGAAATTTGGGGCGGGGGCTATAGATACAGTTATTGTCCTGTGGAGTTTCTGCCCCCTAATGGATGAAAGTCACACAACACGTTTGTAAACATTGCAAAAACAATTATTTTTAATTGTCTCAGAAGAAATTACAGAGACATACTAGTAATGCCTTGGTTTGGACATAATTTACTTCCAAATTCTGCAAAATGTTTAAGATGTTCTAAGGGTGAAAATGCCTTTTGGAATTGCAGTCTGATGGCAAAGCTCAATCCTGGTGCCACAGACCCAGACAGTAACAGTCATTCTGTAGTGTGGAGCTGCTTGTTGGACTAAACCTAGGCAGATTAAATAATTCTCCGTCGTATCTGGATATTCCATTCCACTTGAGGCCTGAATAGCAGGAGACTATAAGTATCGCCACTGTGGAATTACTTATCAGTTGGTTCAAGTTTAATTTTTGTATGTTTATGTTACTCTGGAACACTGGGTTTTAGTACAATGAAGCAAATTGTGTAAAGCATCCACCAAGTCTCTTGCCCAAAGTAGAGGAATTGTAAACCAGAGGGCATAAGTATAAGGTGAGGGGGAAAAGATTTTATAGGAATATGAGGTGTAACTTTTTCACACAAAGGGTGGTGGATTTAGAAACGAGCTGCTGGGAGAGGTAGTTGATGCAGGGACTATCGCAACTTTTGAGAAGCAATTGGACATGGATAGGACAGGATTAGAGGGATATGGGCTAAACACAGACAAATGAGACTAGTATGGATGGTCGGGGTGGGAAAGTTGGGTTGAAGGGCCTGTTTCCACACTGCCTGACTCCATGGCTCGAATGTGCTGTATTTAAAAGCGAAGCTGCATAACAGGTTTCGGTGGCGGTAGGATGGACAATTAAAGTCGCAAACTGAACTCAGTTACATCACCCAATCTTCATTAGTTTCTCCAATGTATAAGAGACCACATTGTGAGAACTGTTTGCAGTATATTGGAAGAAGTGAAAGTTTTTTCAGAGCCTTTATGTTATTTTGTTTGGGTGTCCTCTCACCAAACTGACCTAATTTACCCATCAACCTAGTTTTTCAACCACTTAATGCCACAGCAATCCTACATTCACCCTCTGGAAATATTCCCTTTGTCATATCCCTTGATTCCTCGGCTCTGCAACGTAAAAGTTTCCAGCATTTTCAGGTTTTTGAATTCTTCTATAAATAATTTAGTTTTGTGGCAATTGTTGGGCCGAGGGCATTAAAGGTTGTCAGTTTGCAGTTATGTTTTTTTTTTAATGTTAATGTTTATTTGTTTGGTTGTTTAGTGCATGGACATGCACCACTTTACCAGTGTATAACAAACACATGATATAATACATAGGATATGGTGGAATCATGTTTTCCTTTATTTCCATGATAACACCTTTAATATACAGTAAACCCTCGTTATTACGGGCCTCTTTATAATGGATTGTGGTTAGAGCAGACGGACCTACTGACCTTCACTCCGGACTGAGCTGCCGAGTCGCCCCCTGCTGTACTGCCCCTCCGGCCGCTTCCAGGTCAGACCTACTACTGCCACTGCCAGCGCACACTGCTCCCTCAGCCACCTCCAGGCTGCACCTGCCGCCACCGCCGACCTTACCTGCGTTTCAGCCACCCACAATGACCACCGATCGTCGCCTCTCTCCCAGTAGGCCAGGGCCGTCAACTCACCTGGATTCCAGGCCCAGTTCCAGACCAAGAGTCCGAAGAAGGGTCTTGACATGAAATGTCACCTATACATGTTTGCCAAAGACCTGCTGAGTTACTCCAGCACTTTGTGTCCTTTTGGTATTAACCAGCATCTGCATTGTTTGTTTGCACTACATGAACGATGATAATACCTTACTGGATTATAGCAGACAATCAGACACCTTCCCCCACCCTTCTATGGTCCATTAGATCAAGGGTTTACTGTATTTCACATGTAGAAATCATGTAGTGACAGTTTTTTTCCCACGTTGCTCTCTAGTGCTCTGTTAGCTGCGGGGGAGGGGTGCGGGCTCGTGCAGTACACTGTCTTGCGTATGGCAGGCCCACCTCAGGCTGTCTTCTGCATCAGAAACCAGCCACGACAGAAGCCTGCAACACTAATTTCTGTCCTGTACCCGAAAAGAAAGGTGAGAGAACAAAGAATGTCTTGCACTGATAATTCCTTTAACATCCCTTCTGGAAATTAAGCTACAATTTTATGTTTGCACATTTTTACAATACGATTTTAATAAAAATCATGAGCGGAATAGATTGTGTAGATGCACAGAGTCTCTTGCCCAGAGTAGGTGAATCGATGACCAGAGAACATAAGTTTAAGGTGACGGGAAAAGATTTAATAGGAATCTGAGAGGTAACTTTTTCACACTTTTGGTGGGTGTATGGAACAAGCTGCCAGAGGAGGTAGTTGAAGCAGGGACAATCCCAACATTTAAGAAACAGTTAGATAGGTACATGGATAGGATAGGTTTGGAAGGAAAAACTTTTTTACCCAGAGAGTTGTGAATTTATGCAATTCCCTGCCACAGAGGGCAGTGGAGGCCAAATCACTGGATGGATTTAAGAGAGAGTTGGATAGAGGTCTAGGGGCCAGTGGAGTCAAGGGATATGGGGAGAAGGCAGGCACGGGTTATTGATAGCGGACGATCAGCCATGATCACATTGAATGGCGGTGCTGGCTCGGAGGGCCGAATGGCCTCCTCCTGCACCTATTTTCTATGTTTCTATGTATGAAATGGGCCAAACGCGGGCAGGTGGGACTAGTATAGCTGGGACATGATGGCCGGTGTGGGCTAGTTGGGCCGAAGAGCCTGTTTCCACACTGTATCACTCTATGTCTCTATTTTAAATGCTATATTATAGAAACATGCCATGCATCATCATGGTCCTCAAATTAGAGAGAGCATATGGTTATATATCATGTAGTACAAGACCATGTAGCAAGCACAGATCTAGCTATAGCTACTTATTTATGATAGTTACTAAGGCATTTGTCTATTGGAGAACATATTTATAACATTTTATATATTAATTAATGGCTTTAAAATTAATGGTTTGCTTACTGCTCTAACTTCAAACACCATTTTGTGTTCCTTCCCACTACAGTAACAGATCCTTTTCCCTTCCTCTGAATCTCTCAGGTATCATCTCAAAAATTGTTTAGGTGAAAATTGTGTATTAATTATTTTATTTATTCTAACAAATAAGAATTTTGAAGTGTGGTCCAACCTGAAAGAGTAGATGTCTAATAATTATCTTGCTAAAAGATGGAACAAAAAGTCCACATTTGCCATTTTGGTTTCCCCATGGAGCAAGTGAAGGAAGATGTGCCTTCAAATTATAAAATAAGTGCATTTTAAGGTGCACACTGTGTGGATTCTGGGTGATGTGGACCATTGAAACAGACTCAAGCCTTCTCATTGCCTGAGGATAGGTTCATCATAACTTAATAGAAGCTGAAATTGGAAACACACATCAAGTAGTTCTTCCTTCAATTCAATGATACTTTATTGTCACATCTACACCACCGAGGTACAGTGAAATGCTTTGTTTGGCATAAAATCATATAATAGACCTCGCCTAATTAGTACACAAATGTCACCATGTTGCCGCTGACAAAGTTACAAAAGTTCTTCAAGTCCACCCCCAGTTGTTCAGTTGATCACATCCTCCCTCCCCTCATGAGACCTCATAGCTGCGCTGACTACGACAATCCCAATACCTTCCCAACCACCCATGATCAAACCCTCTAGGCTTCAGCACAGCTCCTCGCTCCTACCAATGAAGTGACAATAAACAGCCTTCGCACCCCAGAATGTTATTTCAGCCTCTTAATATTACCCCCACCCACCCAACTTCCACAGCAGAAACAAACCAAAACTGAAACCTGCACTGTGGTGGAACGAGTGGCGAAAGATTTTGTATCTTATTAACCATGTACACAATAGAATTTTGCAAGGGTGAATCCATGAGAAATGTGTTTGGTGGCCTGCTGCGTGCCACCAACAATGCAGCTCCCCAGAATGAAAGAACTCAAGGTGTTAGTCCATCATTTATACTTAATTGAATTTGCAGGGGCTCCTCTTATGGTTTCACAATAAAACTAGGGCATAGTTCACCCTCCAGCGATGTCCCCTCAATTTCACTTTCCAATGGCTCCATGCCCTCTTCTACTGAATGACAGAAAATTGTTAAAGAGGGATAAATGAGGCAAACCATGAACATATGCTTGTTGAAAAATAGTAGATATGTATTATGTATATCAAGCCACTGAATACTACTGTGACCTTTATGCCCCTTTGACGTCACCTGCAGTGCATTTCAGCAGAGGAAAGGGAATAATTTAATGATGAAGCATTTATAAATATGTGGGTAAATAAATATTGTTTCTTTTCTCTCTCCCCATCTCCTCTCTCCAAAACTTGACACACCAAAGATGTTTTTTGCAAAGATTATTTCAACTGGTGTTACCTGGTACCACAGCATGGTGTGTGCAATCACAAGTTCTACGGTCAGCAATGTTGCAAATCATGCTCCAAGTCAAATATATAAAGGAACTTATGAATCAATGGAATTTTCATATGAACAAGCTGCAGATTTTAATTTGTGTTGCCTCTGATGGCTGAAGAAATCAAGACCATCAAGACTTTAACTTGCACATGAGACAAGGCATCGTTCTACTCATCAATTTGTGGGGTAAAAGACAGTTTTTGCTTTAAATACTTTACCACCACCAGATCAGTGTAATTTTTGCAGCCCTGTCCATATTGGATCCTCGGATTCACACATAACAGTGAACATAACTGTACAGTATCAAGGACTTCGATGAATGAATGGAAAATATTACCAGCTAAAACATTTCATTGACCTGTAAAATGTGTAACAAATTGAACAAAGACTTTGAAAACCAGGAGACAATTAGCATACCATGCAAATGCAGGCAAAGAACAGAGTGGGTTGGAGGAGTGCAGTGGGATTGGAGAGATGGGTGAAGTGAATTTTTCCCAGCTTATTTATTTTACCTCATTTAGATCAATTGATGACCATTAATGAAAACACACTGTGCTAAACTAAAACTACTGTAGCTATTATGCCATTGTAGTGAGCCCTATACCCACTGATTTCAGTAAGTGTTGGCCTTTAAATGATTCAATGGTGCTATTTTTTTTTAAAGACCAGTAAGCACATGGAGCTGTTAATTATCAAACCAAACTCTCTAAAATATTTACTTCTGTAGAAGCAGATACAAATGGTCTATTTTGAGAGCAGGGATAATAATTACACAAGCTCATCACAGGACTTAAGGTATTTTATTTATTTATCAAAGTGATAGGTATTTTTAGGACTGGTCATTGTTATTGAAAATGAAGTTCCACTCTGTGCACTACAGCTAACTGTATGCCATAATTAAGAGAGCCAGAGACCGACTTTAATCTGTGTCACTCTTTTTAAAGTATCATTCATTATAGTACTTTCACATTATTATTGTTGAGCTTCATGGTACCACTAAATTAACAATGGTGCTTTCAATTGCAACCCTAGTATAATTTTTTTTAAAGCAAAAGTTCTAATTTATTTACAATTATCTTGCAAAATTGTTGATATCTTTGCCTTTTGAAAGGAAAGCAATGCATGGTTTAAATAATCAGAATTGTTGAAGTACCATTGTTACTTTAAACTTTATGCAATTCTGTGCAGAAATACTGTAAAAGTTTCACCCAGCTGTGAGAAAAATATTTATGTTTTTATGGAGTTTTGTAATAAAATTTCACTAAAAATGTGCTAGTTTTTCTTTTATGTATCTGAAAATGACTTAGATTCTTGTTTGGGAAACAAGATAATTAACTCAATTATCTTTCTCATCTAGTATTTTGGGGTGTAAAGCCTATTCTATTAGAAGAATATATCAAAGTCCCCAAATTGTAGTTGGAAAAAGATTTCATTCTTCACCAATCACTCGCTCTCAGGATCGAACCCGGGTCTCTGGCACTGTAAGGCAGCATCTCTACCGCTGTGCTACCTTGCCACCCTTGGTAGAACACAAAGCGCTGGAGTAACTCGACGGGTCAAGCAATACTCGAGGGGACACAAGCAGACAACATTTCAAGTTCCAAGCTGAAACGTCGCCAAATATTCCCTCCACAAATGCTGCTTGACCCACTGAATTACGCCCGCACATTGTGTTCGAAGAAAAGATATAACATTAATACACAATCTCTAATGCCTGCTACTTTGGATACTTGGCCCCTGTGCACCCTGAATGGAGATGACAGAGGCAGGAGCAGTGGTTAAAATGTGTGCAAATACAAAATGCTGCAGATGATGGAAATCTGAAATTAAAACACAATGCTGGAAGCAATTTGGTTGGGCTGCATCTGTGGAAAGTGTAAAATAATCAACATTTATAAAGAAGAGTTATAGACCTGAAGAAGGGTCTCGACCGGAAACATCATCCATTCCTTCTCTCCAGAGACGCTGCCTGTCCTGCTGAGTTATTCCAGCTTTTTGTGTCTAACGGTTTAAACCAGCATCTGCAGTTCCTTCCAACACGTAAACCTAGCACTAATCCCTTTGGCACATTAGTACTCACAGGCTCCAATCCGAACAAGAACTTTCCACTATCACTCTTCCAACTAACCAATTCTCTATCCAATTGTTCAGTTTACCTTGGATCCGATGTGATCGAACTAAAATGGAACTTAAAAATCCTTCCATACTTTCATTGTGGAACACCAAATTGTAAATAAGTTTCTGATTACCATTCCACAGATGACCGAAGTTCTTAACAACTGGCAACCTGCTGCGAAACACAATCTTGGGAAATTTGAGAGTAGACAAGTTTAGTGTATTGTCAAAGCTATTAAAATCCTTGAGAAATGGGGGCAGCAGTCGGGCATCCAGTTCTTTAAGCCACTCAACCATTCATTAAGATTATAATTAATTTTCCATTTTACCAGCACTTTTCCCATAACCCTTGATTCCCTTAACATCCAGAAATACGTTAATTTGTGTTTTGATCAAACATAATGGCTGAACATCCATGGATGTTCAATGGATCCATGGATGTTCAAGGTGGAGAAATCCATCACCCTCCTACACGAGTAATTTCCTCGTTGACCATTCCCCTATTCTGCAACTATCTTTTGGGTCAATATATATTCCAATATAAATATATCCCAATGAGTAGAAACATTTCCTTGCATCCAGCCTGTTAACCTTTTAAGATTTGTTTTATGTTTTGATGAGATTTCTCTCATTCTTCTGAGAACATACAGTTCCAGTCTACTCAATCTCTCTTCATACAGCAAACAGCCACTCCCTGTGCGGATGATCTGTGGTCGGCGTGGACTCAGTGGGCCAATAACCATCAGGCTAATAAACACTACAACCTCCAAATAAGCTCCGAACTACATAGACTTGGGGGCACTGTTTTTGTGTTTGCTCTATTATTGTTTGTTATATGATATATACATATCATGTATATATGTGCATACACATACATAAATACACACACTCACAGTTCCATTTCGGGACATATGACTAAACCTTCTCTATGGCAATTATATCCTTTCTTAGGCAAGGAGACGAAAACAGTGCTCCATCATAAACTCAATAAGGACTTGTTTAAACCAGCATCTGCACTTCCTTCCTACACATCTTGTATAACTATTATTCGATAAGCTTGTAAAAGGTAATAGCTATAGCAGATGACACAATGGTGTCCCTTTGAATTGATACTTTAATATGATACTTAAATATTGTAGGATGACAATGTCGACCCAGGCTTAGACAATAGCTCTAGACAACTGCAGATTGCAGGTCTTGATGAAGATCTATGTATCTTTAAGGCACAGGCGAGGCCCAGATGACTGGAGAGTTACAAATATTGGGAATGGGAGACTCCCCCTCCCATTCCCACACTGACCTTTCTGTCCTGGGCCTCCTTCATTGTCAGAACGAGGCCCAGCGAAAATTGGAGAAACAACACCTCATTTTTCGCTTGGGCAGCTTACACCCCAGCGGTATGAATAATGACTTCTCTAACTTCAAGTAACCCTTGCCTTCTCCCCTTCCCAGTTCTCTGACTAGTCTGACTATCCTTGTTTACATTTTATCTCTGTTTGCTTTGGTGTGACCTTCTCCTAGCTAACAATGATCTATTCGACATTTTCCTTGATCTGCATTTTCACACCTTACACTTCCTTATCTCTGTATCTCCCTCTCCCCTGACTCAGTCTGAAGAAGGGTGTCAACCCGAAATGTCACCCATTCATTGTCTCCAGAGGCTGCCTGTCCCGCTGAGTTACTCCAGCATTTTGTGTCTATCTTCGATTTAAACCAACATCTGCAGTTCCTTCCTACAACATGCCATTATTGTTCCTTTCTTTAAGAAGGGAAGTAATATTCCAGGGAATTAGAGGCCTCAGATCAGACTTTGGAGATACAGTGCGGAAACAGGTCCTTCAGCCAACTTAGTCCACGCTGACCAGCAATCGCCACGTACACTAGCATTATCCTACTACTAGGGACCATTTACAATTTTACCAAAGTCAATTAACCTTCAAACCTGCACACCTTTGGAGTGTGTCAGGAAACCGGAGCACCCGGAGAAAATCCACGCGGTCACAGGGAGAATAGTAAGATTGAACGAGAACTTACCAGTTCGAAGGTTGATCTTTATTTTATGAGGAGTCGAAGTGAGGGATTTCGTGAAGAGCCCGCCGGCGCGCATGCTCGACATACTTCAAAGTAGCGGCGTGGAATCACAGAAACCAACAAAGAAATGACTTTGCATAGTAAGATTGAAGTGACTAAGATTACCAGATGAAGGTGATTGAGGGTTGGGCGAGGAGGGCACGAAATCCCTCACTTCGACTCCTCATAAAATAAAGATCAACCTTCGAACTGGTAAGTTCTCGTTCAATCTTACTATTTCATTTCGGAGTCACGTGAGTGACTTCGTGAAGACTTCAAAGCTTCTGTGATTACACGCCCTGGACCACGTCCATGCTGACACACCACTACCAGGGATGGATGGGAGGAACAAACTTGCTCAATAGTTCATACTGCAAAACAAGAGCAGAGTTATTAATAACAAATCAAAACCCCTCATGCGGGGACATCTCCACATTCGTGACCTGCATTCAGCACGGCTTCTGCGAACTGTAGAGGAGCAGCAACAGGCTTGTTATAAAAACGCTGGAACACAGCCTCATTAGCCCATCCTGCTGTGGTGAGAATTTGGTCCATGGGCACCTCCATGACCCTCGCCGTTGACGTCGATGCAGCCCTGGTGGAAAGAGACTTGAACACATTAGTGTCGATACCTGACTTACCCAAAACGACTGGAAGCCACATGGATATCGTCTGGACTGTCACTCGATGATGAGGTCTCTTATGAGTGACAAGCAGGTATCTCTCCATTCCTCTGATGCGTGCCGTCACCTTGACATAGTGGCGGATATGTGAGGCTAAACATAGCCTAGCATCTGCGGGGTATGCCGGGAACTTCAGCTGCAGCCCTGTGCACCCAGGTCTATGCTGCTTTAGTAGCTCGTCAATGAAAAAGACTACTTTTGTGGGGGTAGACGTCATTCTGTCGACACGAAGTTTGTGGAGTGTCTGTACCCTCTGAGCTGAAGTCAGCGCTAGTAACATCACCAGCTTCATGGTGAGTTGGTCCAGTTGGAGCCCTTCCATGGGCGACCACGTCCTGAGCAGGGTTAATACGTCCCTGACATCCCAGGTGATATTATAGCGTGGTGTAGGCGGATTCATATTGAATATACCCCGCATGAGCCTGGACACTAGCCTGTTGGATCCTACCCCAACCTTGAGGTAGAATGATAGCGCACTTCTGGCGCTGTTGATGGCACTGTAACTTAAGTGTTCATCATGGTGCAACCCCGCGAGGAATTCCAGGACGTCGGTTATTGTCACATCATCGTACGTGATGCGAGAGTGGCTGCAGTAGGCTTCCCACTTCTTAATATGCGAGCGGTATCTTCGCCTTGTGGACTCTCGACACGACGCCCCGATGGTATCCATGGTCCAAGCCGAGAGGCCGTATTGGACTAACGGCCTGTTCAGAACCTGCAAGCCAACAAATTTAAATAGCCATGGCAGGGATGTGGCTCCCCTGAGACAGGGTGAGTAGCCAATTGTGGGCAACCCTTCAAAAGGACCCAAGGTTCGTTGAGCATGTCAAAGACCACCGGATACCAAGGCTGTGTGGGCCAGTCAGGTATAATAAGGATGCCCTTGGCAGCATCTGCCTGAATCTTTCACAATACCCGACTGATGAGGCAAAACGGAGGGAAGGCATAGAAAACCCAATTCCCCCAGTCCAGCGAGAATACATCTAGCGCTATTGCCCCAGGCTCTGGTTCCCATGAAACGTAGGCTGGTACCTGATGGTTTAACCGTGACGCAAAAAGGTCAATGTCCGGTTTACCAAATTTGGCTGTGACTTTAGAAAAAATCTCAGGATGCAACATCCATTCAATGTTGTCATTAAATTTGCGTGACCTGGTGTCCGCCACAGTATTAAGCTCACCTGGCAAATAGGTAGCTGAAATCCAAATGTCTCTTTGAACACACCAGAGCCAAATTGAGTTAGCCAATTTGTCACACGAAACTGACCTGGTACCACCCATATGGTTTAAATATGCCACAGCTGTGGTGTTGTCTATTTGGAGACGGACGTGTGCTCCAACAAGCTTGGAACAATATGCACGAAGTCCGTGGAATGCTGCCAGCAACTCCAAATAGTTAATCCCTTGAGTCAACAACATCGATGCCTCAAGGGTGTCCCATCTGCCCCCACCACTAGAGCAATTATCAGTAGCTCCCCAGCCATTGGAGCTTGCATCAGTCTGTACATATACCACCGGATTAGCCTCCCTAACAGGCTTAAATGAGTTGCTAATGTGACACACCCACCATTGCAACTCAGTTATCGCTTCGGACGGCAGCTGCATTGATCGATCGTAATGACCAGCGTTCCGTTTTAACTCAATAATTTTAGCCCTTTGCAAATTCTGATAATGCAAAGGTCCATATCGTGCTGCCGGAAACAAAGCCACTAGCTTGCCAATTACTGTGGCTGTATGCCGAATCGATGGTATATTGGTGCCAATTAAATCTCTGCACACCTGAGTGACTTCCTCAATTTTGTTAATTGGTATAGTTATCCTCATGCTCATTGAGTTCACCGTGAACCCTAGGTAATTAATTACCTGGGCAGGGCAGAACTTCGATTTCTCTGGATGGACAATGAACCCTAATTGTTGAAATATATTGACAGCAGCTGCAACACCCTGTTCAGCCAATTGCAGGGTGTGGCCCACAATAAAGACATCATCTAAATAGGCCATAACTATATGATGTCGTTGTCTCAAATAAACCATGATTGGCTTCACCAATTTAGTGAACAATCTAGGGGCTGTAGTGAGCCCATTAGGCAAAGCCTTGTACTGCCAGAGTTGCCCCATCCAGATGAATTTTAAAACCTCCTGTCACATTTCTGGACGGATACGGAATAATATGCGTCTTTTAAATCGATGCATGCCATAAAGCAACCATGAGAAATCAATGATTTGGTTGTTTCAAACGTATCCATTTTAAAATGAGAATATGTTACAAAAGTATTCAAACGGGTTAGATCAATAATGACACAACAACTTCCATCCTTCTTAGGTCTGGTGAATATGTTCGAAACAAATTCAACTGGCTCATGCACCACTCTCTTAATCACTCCTTTGTGCTCAAGACTTAACAATTCCTTATAGCCGGCTGCCTGTTCTGCAGCAGATAATTTAAACGTTCGAGCGGGCATGTGCTGGGATGGAGGAATGTCGCCATTAATAAACTCAATTTTATGCCCCTGAATATTCTGCAACACATACTCGTCACCAGTAAAAATTACCCCATGCACCCAAAAACCACCGAAGGCGACCACCAACATGTGAAGTTAAACAGAGAGAAAAGAGAGAACCAGACCCCCTCACCTCCGTGTTACCGGCGGTCCTTGACACGCGTGTGTGGACGTGGAGGTGCTGGGTTGGCTTGAGGGCGCGGCGTCTTCATTTTCCACCACGGTCTCTGCCGACCCTGTCCTAAAAAAGACCCCTGGTGCTGGGTCTGATGTTGCTGTCGTTGTGGAGCTTGAGGGTGGGTCCTCGTCGAGGTACTGGCAGACCCTCGTGATCGAATGTATGGAGACTTTGAGCCTGACGGTGTGGGGGCACTCTGAGGGCGCATGATCCCCACCGTTTTGGCTTGCTCGTCAAGCTCTTTGACTCTCTTCGAGAGGTCCTCCCCAAAGAGCTGACGGGGCGGGGCGGCGGCGGTGGTTTGCACAATCCTGCAAACTTTGGATTGAGCGCTGGGCGGATGCTGGTTTTGCAAAACCCTTTCATTTCGTGCTGGGTCGCGCACAGGAGGGCCAGGGCATCTTCCTGGTCCAAATTCAATTCGTCCCCGTCCACCGACCGCACAAAGGCGGTAATACCGGCCGTGAGGAGCTTCAGGATCCGCTGCAGTTTTATCTCCTGTTGACGGATAGCCGCACTGATGTTGCCCCATATCGGCGTATTGACCACAGGCACGTTGAGGGAGTTGCAATTGGATGGAGCCTTGTGACGGCTCATTGCCTGAATGAGGACTTCTTCCTGTAGCTTCGTGTTTAAAGGAAGTCCAGATGAATGTGGGGCCGCAATTTTGGTCGCCACATCCAGAAGATCCTCCGCTGGTACCTCCACCGGAGGTGGTATGGAATCCACCAAAACCTCCTCCTCCTGCTGCTCCAGGCTGATGGTAGAGGCTGGTGACGACGCCCTGTGCCTGTGGCTGCCCTGCTGTAGTTGGCTTTGAAGCAGGAGCTCCAGCAGCCACTCCATACGGTCAATACGCCCTTCACCCTGAACACTCAGGTGGTCGGAGTCCTCCGGCTCTGAAAAGAAAACCGGGCTCCTGTCATCGGCCCGCACCTTGTCGAGGCCCTGCCGGTGCCAGTAGTTGTCGCTAACAGCCGCCGAGGCGAACTGCGCGGGCGTGTTCAACCGCCTCCGTTTAGTGGGAGCTGAAGCCGCTGCCACTAAGGGCACTTGCGGCGAGGTGTCGGCACCAGCCGAAGCATGGCTGCCTGGGGCCCGCGCAGTCTTGCCGGCTGCCCACATCGTGGACGTTGCCGACGCATGGTCTCGCCCACCCATCCATGGGGGGCTCGGCGACCATGACGAGACCCGACTCGACCGACCCGTCCCGGCGTCGAGAGTCGGGGTGTGCCGGCTGGACCTCACAGCCGCCCCAGGTCTCGCCCTGGAACCTGACCGCTCCTCCGTGTCAGGCAATGCATTAGCCCTGGTAGGGTTAGGCTTCTGGGCTCCTGCCCTTCCCCTACTCGGAGAGCTGAGTGGAACGGGCCGTGCAGCCGCACGCCCCCTGCTCGAGGTCGCCAGCGAGCTGCTGACGACCTGACTGCCATGGCAGGGTCCTCCTGCTCTGGCGGCACACCACACTCCTCCTCATCGAACTCCTCCGAGCTGTGGTGTGCTGGCGGATCTCTGGACCTGTAAACACAGGGCTTACCCACATCTCCGCCTGAGTCCCGGCCTGCGTTGCAGGTACTGCCGATGGTAAAGGCCCCGGAACTGTTGACCGGCGAACTCGTCCTGACGTCCTCCGGCCCTTGGAACTCCCATCCATGTCCTTGCTGCAAGACAAAAGCAACAACAAGGACCACCAACTAAAGGTAGAATACTCACCTCCGTGGCCCCTTCTGAAGGGCTGGCGAGGAGCGCGCTCCACCGCCAGCCGTCGCAGCAACGCGGTACGATGATATGTCGAGCATGCGCGCCGGCGGGCTCTTCACGAAGTCACTCACGTGACTCCGAAATGAAATGTACAAGCTCCGTACAGACAGCACCCATGGTCAGGATCGAACCTGCGTCTCTGGCACTGTAAGCAGCAACTCTACCGCTGCTTCAGTGTGCTGCCCCCAGTGGCAAGGAAGCTACTGGAGAGGGTTATTTGGGATAATATTTACTCCCATTTGGAAGCAAAGGAGCTAATTAGAGACAGCAGGGCATTGTATGCAGCAGGTTATATCTCACTAGATCGAGTTTTTGTTTAGGTGATGAAGGTGATCAATGAGGGCAGGACAGTGACGTGGTATAGATGTATTTCAGTAAGCAATTTGATAAAGTCTCCCACAGTAGACAAATCCAGAAGATTAAGAATCATAGGATCCTGAGACTTGGTTGTTTGGATTCAGAGCTAGCTTACTGATGGAAGACAGGGTTGGGGTGGAATGGTGTTATTCCAGCAGGAGTTCAGCTGGGATTTTATGCTGAGCCTCTGCTATTTGTGAGAGATATGATTAAATAAAGATGGCTTAGTTAATAAGTTTGCATTTGTGAATGGTGAAGTTGCTGACAGAGAATAAGACTGTCAAAGTGCACAGCGGCATAGAACTTAACTTGGCATTGTGTTTAGCACGGGCATTGTGGGCCTAAGTTCATGCTGTACTATTCTAAATTCTGAATATTAAAGCAGCTATTTTTAATTTAATAATACATCTGCGTGTGCATGTGCAGTTTGCATTAACTCCAAACTATTAGATTACTGCAATTTTCACGGTTTAATTTTCTAATCATTAAGTAACTCTGCTGTTTTAGTTTTAAACATTGTCAGAAATAAACATTCCAATAAATGTATACTACTCTTATTTAATGGTTAACTTCAGCAGATTCCTGTCGAGCAACATTGCTGTCATAAAATATTTTTTTCCTATTCCTCGTTGCTTTAATTTGGCATGTTATTTCCTCCACCATTTATATCTCTATTCTTCTCTTCTGTGTTCTTCCCTGTACACATATTGTGTGTCTCACTGGCCTTGGCCCTTTTATATAGAGTTACACAGAGGTTTACAAAGGTATGGAGGTAGATATTCCCAACACCAAAAGAATCAGTCACCAATATCAAATGGTGTTGGAGCTTTAGGGAAACTGACATGGATTTCTATCTCCTTCACTTTTAAGTTTAGTTTAAAAATACAGCGTGGAAATAGGCCTTTCAGCCCACCGTTCATGCCGACCATTGATCACCCGTATTTCCATGTTATCCTAATTGCGCATCCCACAAAGCCAATTAACCTACAAAACCTGCACATCTTTGGAATGCGGGAGGAAACTGGTAGACCCATGCGGTCACAGGGAGAAAGTACAAGCTCCGCACAGCCAGCACCCAAAGTCAGGATCAAAACCAGGTCTCTGGTGCTGTGAGGCAGCAGCTCTTTACTGCACTACTGTGTTACCAAAGAATAATAGTGAAAAAGTAACAGAAATCTTTCAAGAGTAGGTGTATGGTGCATTTCCATTTCAGTTGGGGAGCATCATGTTGTATATCTAAGCACACACAACCCTTCATGCTGGATGTAAGCACCTACAAATTCTAAATGGCCTGTCCCACTTGAGCATCATTTGCACGACGCACACGTCGTGACGCGTAAATGATGTCGCGTAAATGACGCCCAAGTAAATGACGCTCTTAACTCATCAGCTTCTTGGATAATTCCAGAATACCTTCACTCTCGACTAACCCCCCATTTCCTCTCCCATCACATTTCCTTCACTTTCCCTAACTGATTCTTTGCGGCCATTTGAGCAATTATTAATCCCATTTTTCCCTTAATAAAGGAAAGCTGCATTTTGAATTTTATTTGGCCCTTGTCTCATGACATTGTTGTCTATGAACATTGCAGTGAATCAAAGATCAGTCACAAGTCTATTCTTCCCAAAGCAGAGAGTTCCTGGCAAAGTATGGCTAGGTTACAGAGTCCTGCTTGAGGGTTTCCAGGCCTGCATATAGTGAATAGCAGAAATTAAGACTGAAATGCAGCCATTAAAATTGCTCTGTCATCCATAACTGAACATTATCATTGGCTGTGTAGGAAGGAACTGCAGACAGAATGTGTAGGAAGGAACTGCAAGTGCTGGTTCAAACCAAAGATAAACACAAAAAGTTGGAATAAGTGGGACAGACAGCATTTCTGGAGAAAGAAATAGAGGACGTTTTGGTTTGAGACCCTTCTTCAGAGCTGCAGATGCCAACCAACGGGTTGAAGAGTTCTGTCAGGTTACATGCTTCAAAGTAAACTTTAAAAATATTATTCTATAGCGAAAGGAGTCCATCTGCCTGCTTCCATTCCTCCCACCCGCATTCACGGGCCGTTTCCCAGCAACCTCTGCCTGATGACTCCGTCATCCCCTTCCTACACAATTCCACCCTCCGTCTTTACAGTTGCTTAATTTTTTTTCTTTCTATATTCCCTTAAATTACATGCATAAGGCATAGCATTGAGAAATGTTTAAGGATGCAGAAATCAAAAGATTACTTTGATTAAAATCTGTTAGAAATAGCTGAAAGCTACAAGTTTGGGGCAAGAAGCCAAAAAATAGGGCGAGACATTTCGTGAGGATATTGTTTCATTAAGAACTTTACTGGCATTGCAATTTTATGATCATGCCTCATGATATTTAATTTGTTTGTGGTAAGACTGAAAGACAAATGAATTCAATCAAAGCTGCTGAACGTACAATATCTGATATTTAATCTTCAAACTAGATATCAAGGTGTAACTTTGAAGTGCCAGTTCTAAAACTGTTCTTACAATTTAACCCAGGATGTCTCAGTCGGTCCTTCCCCATTAGAGTTTTCATTTTTTGTTGTAATAACCAAAGCTAGCCTGGTGGCCTTTTGTGTTGCAATGTGCAATCCATTTGTTCTCATGTCTGCAATACTTCACCAGACCAGGCTATTGGTGTGAAGGTACATTTTTGGCCATAGTGTCTGGCTGTGCTAATGGAAGTGTTATCCAAGAATGCCAAACAATCTCATTCACCAAAACCAACTAGTATAGCTGCAGTCCACAGGCATAGCAAAAATTAAATCTGCAAAATCAAATCCAAGATTACTGATGAGACTAGTTCAGTCTGTTGCTATGTTTGCTATGTTTGCGATGACCATTACTAGCCATTGGCTTAGGGCAGCCAAGTATTTAAATTGCCAAAAAAAAGTAATACTTCAGAAGTCAGCAGATCCAAGGCCAAGAGAAACAACAAAAAACATTTTCAGTGGCTGTTAAAAATAACAATAGAAGTGAGGACATCAGAGTGTAGGAAGGAACTGCAGATGCTGGTTTAAACTGAAGAAAGACACAAAAGCTGGAGTAACTCAGTGGGTCAGACAGCATCTCTGGAGAAAATAAATCGGTGATGTTTCAGGTCAAGACCCTTCTTCAGTCTGAAGATTCCTTTATTCCAGATATGCTGTATGATCTGCTAAATTACTCCGGCTTTTTGTGTCCATCTGATGACATCCAAGAATGGAAGTTCATTAAGACCACGAGGTACACGGATTTTGTAATATCTATGCCGTACATTGAGGGCAACACATTGCAATGTCAGACCCAGGTTCGATTCTGACTATGGGTGCTGTCTGTACAGATTTTGCAAGTTCTCCCTGTGACCATTTGGGTTTTCTCCGAGTGGCTCTGGTTTCCGCTCACATTCCAAAGATATGGGTTTATAGATATTTATCAAGCCGAAGCAGGTTTGTAGGTTAGTTGGCTTCTGTAAATTGCCTCTCGTGTGTAGGATTCAAAACTGGTCTAAAGGGGCTGTCCCACTGTACGAGCTAATTCAAGAGTTCTCCCGAGTTTCCCCTGATTCGAACTCGGAGAATTATGGTAATAGCCACTCGTAGGTACTTGGGGCTCTCGTGGGAATTTTTCAACCTGTTGAAAAATCTTCACGAGTCTTCACGAGCTTACCCCGTTTCCCGAGTACCTACCGTTAGCGTTACGAGTCGCTAAGAGACGTCCCGAGCTCCGACGTACCCGCGACGTACATTCTACGTGCTTACCACAAGTTTGATTTTTTTTTTTAACTCAGGAGAGCTCTTGAATTACCTCGTACAGTGGGGCAGCCCATTAACATAGACTAGTGTACAGGTGATCATTATTTGACGCAGAATCAGTGGGCCACAGGGCCTGTTTCCATTTTATATTTCTATACTAAACATAACTGCAGCACACTGACAGACTTTTGAGTAAAGATGTCAATGCAATTGATATGAGAATTAATAGTGCAACAGATTTTTTTGTAATAATGAGCCAACATGATTATTCTGGCAGGATCAGCTATGTACTGAAGATATAAAACATTATCACACCCAAAAAAAGCAAACAATGGTGGGAAAGGACAGATGAGGCAATTCAAGCTGGATTAGAGGACAGTTTCAGCATTGACAAACAAAAGTCATGCCTTATCTCATTGTTGGGAAGGAATGATGATATGTCCAAGGGCAGGTGCACTGGAATAACAGGGTACAATATGCACATTCACTCCAGAGCTATGGAGCCTGTCTATTACAAGCCCAGATGGGAGGCAGATGCTCTAAAGATTCAACTTCAGAAGGCATGAGATAAGCTAAAACAAAATGGCATACTTGTGAAAATTGACGAGCGCGAGTAGTCCATTCCAATGGAAGTTGCATGGAGACAACAAATCACCATCTATATTAATCGGGTTAACAGCATTTGATCCATAGCCTTGTATGCCTTAGTGATTCAAGTGGGCATCTACTGTATATGCTTGTTACATGTTGTGAGAGCATTTGCCCACCTCAAAATGCTCGGACAGTGTTCTTGATTGTAGTGACCATTTGAGAGGTTTTTTTTCCCCAGATCTCCTGGAACTCTTTCACCTTAAGCCCATGCCCTCTAGTTTTAGATGTCTCCACAATGGGGTAGAGTTCCTCAGTATTCAGCCTACCTCAAAGATGCATACCAACTTCGACAAATGTACCATAGAAAGCATCCTAACGGGAATGCCCAAAAAACCGCAAGAATTTGCAGAGTTGTGGATAGAGTGCAGCCCCACCATCATCTCCATCCACACTTTATGTTGCCTCAGGAATGCAGCAAATATAATCAAGTACCTTTCTCATGTCAGGGCAATTCCCTCTTCTCCCTTTGGGCAGAAAATACAATTGACCCGTGGAACAGAAAGACAATGTACCATTTGAGCATCAGTTTGCGGCACAGAAATAACACTTCTGCAATTTTTTATAGTTTCATACATTGACGATTTAACAGAAATCATGCAATTCTACCCACCTACAAAATCACCAACTGATTGAAGCTATTGTTACCATTTAGCATGCAGCAGTATCTAGAAGGGATCGCTACATAATCAGCAGCAGTCGTATCATGTCCAGACTGTTATTCGTATAACAGGAACTTTGTTAAAAGTTTCTAAAAATCAATCCTTGAAATAACTTGGAAATATCCAGACTAATGGGATCAGTACAATGAATTCGTTCAAGTAGTTGGGAGTTTATAAATCTGTCAAGCACAAAACACATTCAATCACTGATAATAAAACATTTTTAAAAAACTGTGATATGTTTTGCTTGAATGTATAGGAGTCAAAATCAGATGATCTCAATTTAAAATTTGCGATTACAAAATTCAACAACTTTGGAAAAAAAATCAATTTATATAAACTTAAAAGTTGTAGAATTGGTTTGGGCCCCTCATCCGTAGCACCATACAATAGACACATGGAGATATTTGCGTTGAAAAGACTTAAACAGATCAGGAATAATAGTTGCCCTGTTAACGGTCAACAAACCATTTTATACAAATGTCACATCACAATGGCAAAGGCAAACACTTTGTATGCACAGACTGAACGTGCAGTAGGCAGACATACACATTGCCTCAGCAACTTGTCTGATCCGAAAGCCATAATCTGTTTCAGATACAGTTATTGTTTCCAGATGACATTTGATTTATTGGCTGACATCAGACATTGGACTTGATATCTTGAATAGACTATGACTTTTCTCTTCTCTTTGCAAATGCCATGTTTCTTTATTTCTGCTTCAGCAAAAAAAAAGCAGAAACAATAAAACCTTTGAAACCATTTCACTTACAAAGACCTCTTCTTTCAGATCTTTCTGCCTCTGCATCATTGTGCCAGTAACATGATCCTTCTCTAAAGATGCATCACAAAGTTCCCTTAGATAGACACAAAATGCTAGAGTAACTCGGCGGGTCAGTCTGATGAAGGGTCTCGACCCGAAACATCACCCATTCCTTCTATCCAGAGATATTGTCTGTCCCGCTGAGTTACTCCAGTATTTTATGTCTATCTTTGGTTTCAACCAACATCTGCAGTTCCTTCCTACACAAAGTTCGCTTAAATGCTTTAGAAAACCACACTGCCTTATTTAAAAACAATAGACCGCAAGGCACTAACAGTCAAGTTACCTCACCGTGTACAGAATGTGGGTGCTAATTAATAAACCTTCAGAATTTGCTGTTTGGATTATTTGAAATCTGTTTTCATTTAGAGTGCCCATTGACCAAAATATCTGCTATTGACTAATGTGGAGAGGCCAGTAACTAATAATTAAACAAACAAAAACACAGCTCACCAATCCGAATGGTTAACAGGTAAGCTGTTGTCTTATGAAATTGTCACCAATTACAAACCATTGACACCAATAACTGCACTTATTCTGTGCAGCAGGACCTGACAAGTTAGCAATTCAGACACAACAGCTGAGATACTATTACTATTTACTGAGATAGTATTACTGAGATACTGAATACTATTTTCAATGTGTTCATAGAGCAAATGACTGCAAATAAAAATGTATAATTTGAGAGAGGACAATATTTGTGTAATTCAAGTTCCAGTGATTCAAATGTTCAACCTGTTGTTTGGCCCAAATGCCTTATTTGCAAAATATCTATGAGAAGGAATATGTTAAAGGGATATCTGACTTGGACCAAATAATTTAATAAAAGGCAATCACACTGTTGAGAGTGTACTAAAGTCCTTTCAACTATCTGAAGGTGATTAGAGAGAACATCTGGAAACAAATTTCTATAAAGTGCGAAAACACTTGGGCCGTAATTGAGTCGATAAGTGGGACACAATTGGCAGTGAGGAGAACGGCTGCCTCACAGCATCAGCAGCTTAGGATCAATCCTGACCTCCGGTTCTGTACGTGTGAAGTTTGCACATTCTCTCCATGGGCTTCCAATTATCAATTTACATCCCAAAGATGTGCAGTTTATCCCTATTATGTAGGTGAACAGTAGAATTTGGAGAGACTTGACTGGAAGAATAGGGCAAATAAAACAGAATTAGTGTAAATGGGTGCTTGATGGTCAGTGGAGAATTGTTGACCTGAAACACAAATACTGTGCTGAATGCCTCAATGTAATAAGGTTCCTAAATGAGTAAAAACGTTGTTTTGGATGTAAGGTGTGAGGATGTTGGTGAAGCTATTGGGAGTTTGCCTGCTAATCAATTAATTGCTTACCTGATCATTACATTTTCATTCCAGAACCACAACCGTAACAAGTTGCCAGTTCTTGATGTTAACCAATAGGCAATGTGGAACTCTTTGAACTTCATACGAGACTGTCAGATTTCTAAATATAAACACATTCTCTCATCTCTCAATTAAAGACATCATGAGCCATATATCAGCTAGCCCAGTCTCTTCCACGGTCCATCACAACTCCCAGCAAACACCCCAGATTTTGAAATTACTTCCACTAACCATTGTGGGTAAAGCTGCACCTTTTCAAAAAGAGATATTCTCCTATTTAGTTTGACAGAGGTGGCTACTCATGAAATGCCACACTCCACCAGCTCTAAGCGGGTGTGTTCAAAGCAATAAACTGTACAGTTTGCACAGAGGGATCTGTAGAACTTTGATGATCAGGTTGACACATTGCCTCAGATCATCTGTCACTACATTTTTCATGCATATTTATCTTATTTGGTCAGTTAAATAACCTCGTGCCCAACAATCCATGCTCCATCTTACATTGACAGAACGTCAATCAAAATGCCATTGTCATATCATTTGTCCAACATTTCTGTGTCTTGCATCATCTTCCAAAGCCACAAATTTTAAATTGTGTTATATTCAAATTTCTCCACGGTATTACCATTTTGGTCTTTCATGGTAATGTTGAATGACACAAATATCTTGAGGAAGAATTAAAGCAGTAGCCTTTAAATTTATGAACCTAAAAATTGAGAGGGAATATCAAATAGTCCCATCATTTTTATTGCTGGCCTGTGGGTGCATCCATATGCCTTCTTGATCAAGTTGTCCGAGAAGCACATTTCATCAACATCACTCGGCAGTGCTGACTCCTGGTCGGGAATACCAGAAGTTGAGAACGTATATTTAGATGTCATTGCAGACACAGCTTCGACGTTGAATCATACAACGAGGAATGCTGATGGGTCATAGTCTGGTCAACATTGTGATGTTTTGTCTGGAGCTGTCTGAATACAACGTGAAATGAAGCAGATCAATGTTATATGGACCTCACTCTCTCTTTCACCCCACATCCCGTTTCCAACCTGCCCTCGTGTCAAATGGATGAATAACGAGTGATGTTATAATTCTTTAAAGTTTTTTAGCAGTTCTTTAGGCAAACAGAATACAGGAAGAAGGGTTCATTTACATTGTCACATTCCTACAAGGAAGCCCAACCTTAATAATCCATTCTGGTTAGTATCAAGTTGTACAAAGCCTCTGATATTTGTACTGTTTTGAACCATCAACAGTTTCGCTAAAGGTGGCAGTTTGGTCATGTTTTTTATTCCCCCGACTATTCACTAGCTGAAGTCCTACATCCAGAGCTCTCATTATTTGCGTGGAAAATTAGATAAATGGGTCTAGAGTGTCAACAAGATAGATTTCTTATTGCTTGAGTTACGCGAATTTCCTATTAATCTCCCTCTTGTTAGCTTCTGTTTTCTTTGGGAAATGCCTTCTTGATAATATTTTACATTTACTATGATATATTTAAGGGCAAGAATGCAAGCTGTATTTCAAAATACATGTATTATATCATACATGTTGGTTGTCTACAGTAGTCTAATATTAAACATAAATGCAGTAAATCTGTTCCCTAAATGCAATGGTTCTGTAATTTACTGTTAAAATTAAGGTGGTAACATTTTATAGAGCTGACATTCCCCAAGATTAAATATGATTCATATCTGTTACCTCAATTAATTTAGGGTTTTTTCAGGTTTTTGGCTTTGTCTGTAAGTTATCCAAACCTGTCCATTATGTAATAATACCAGGAAAATAGGGGTCAGAATAGAACATTAAACAGCTCAAGCCTATTGCACCATTGTGTTAGATCATGGAGTGTCTGTACCTTAAATTGATCCAACTACTTTATCCCAGTAACACATGGTCCTGGCCACAAATGTCCATGAATCGTTGTGCTGACTGCCCCAGATCAAGTCCAAACTTCCACTAATCTGTATTGTAATGTTTTCTGGAATGATATCCGTATTATCCAAGATCTTCTATTTCTATTTATTGCATCAACTCATCACAATCATTTTTTGTAAATGATATTCCAATCTTCTCCATGTGAGTGAATATTAGACAGGGATCGAAGCTCGGTCCACAGCTGCTTGTCATCTACATTAACAATTTGGATGACAATTATGTGAACATGGTTCGTATGTTTGCAGATGACACCAAAATTGGTGATATGGTGGAGAGTGGGTCTTCTCACGTTGCAGCACGATCTTGACCAACTGGGGAAGTGGACCAGATAATGCAGATGGAATTTACCTCAGACAAGTGAAATATGTCGTACTGGCTGCCCAGCTACATGAAGAATGTCATGAGGCTAGAAAGGATGCAGATAAAATTTGGATGGATGTTCCATGGACAGACAGGCTTGAGTTATCAGGAGAGGTTAGATTGGCGGGGACCTTTCCCCCCCCCCTGGAGTGACCTTATGGAAGCATATAAAATCTTGAGGGACATAGATAACGTGAATACATATTTGTTTCGTAGGGTAGGGGCAAAGATTTAAAGCGAGATGAGAAACATTTAAGCGACACCCAAGTGGCAGTTTTTAAAAATAAAACTCAGAGTGATGGGCATGTGGAAAGAGTTGCCAGAGAGAGTCAAGAGCAATTATATTCTGCGCTCTGCATTTCCCCCTTTGATCTACCTATTGTACTCTTTCACTCGATTATATTGATGTATAGGATTATCTAGACTGATTGGATAGCATGCACAACATATTGTAATAAACTTAAACCAGCATTTAAAAGAGGTTTGGCAGGTACAATGCATAGATAGGAAAAGTTTGGGGAGATATGGAAGAAATGCAGGCAAATTTGATGAGCTCAGGCAGACAACTTTGTCAGCATGGATGAGTTGGGACCAGAAGGGCCTGTGTTCATGTTTTATAACTCTAAGATAGTTGCATTCATTATAAGAGTTGGGACATAATGTTGTACCTGTAGACTCAGAGATCATAGGTTTAAGAAGAGATAGGAGAAATTTAAAGATCTGAGTGGTAAGCGTTTCACACAGAGGGCGGTGGGTATCTGGAAGATACAATTAAAATATTTTAAAGGCATTGGACAGGTACTTAGACAGGACAGGCATAGAGAGAGATAAGGGCCGAACACAGGCAAATAGGATTAATGTAGAATTTGACCTGGTTTAACCACATTAAGGAGGTAGACAAGAAAGTACACCAGAAAACTAAACATTCAGCATGTCTCCAATGCTTTACAAATTTTGATTGATGCACTATAGAAAGATTCATATCACAACTTGTTTTGACAACAGCTCTGCCCAAGAGTGCAAGAAATTGCAGTTGTGAATGTAGTCCAGTGCATCACACAGATCAACCTCACCGACTCCATCTGCACTTTGTGCTGTCTTCTGATAGCAGCCAACATAATCAAGAACCACTCATACCCATGTCATTCCCTCTTCTCCCCTCTCCCATCAGGTAGACGATAAAAAAGCTTGAAAGCATGTACCACCAGGTGCAAGAACAGCTCCCCCCCCCCCCCCCCCCCCAAAACCATTATCAGGCTTTTGAATGGCTCACGCATGTATCCTATAACCTTCAATTTACATTGCTGTAGCATTCGCACTGTAACATTATATTCTGCGCTCTATCATGTTCTCATTTACACAACCCTTTGTACTCATGTGTGGCATGATCTGCCTGGGTAGTATTTCCACTGTATCTCGGTACATGTAACAATAATAAACCCATGGACAGCCATTGTAGCTGGCATGGATGGGCTGGGTCGTAAGTGTCTGCTTCTTGTGCTGTACAATTCGATAACTCGAACTGGAAAGAAAATAATCTACGAGGACACTGGACAGCAACTCGCACCAGTTCCTCCCAGCCAAAGGGAACAACATTTTCTAAGGTGCATGATTATAAAGGAATCCAATGGGTTGTGCAAGAACTGTAGCTTTGAGGTAGTGGTGGATGAAATGCACTGGTAATACTCAGACAAGGGATAGCTGGTCAGCAATAAATGTGAATAACCGTGCATCATAGCAACAGAGATGGATGTCGCAGAGAACATGTTATTATGGTTGGAACATCCATCCTTGAATATGATTACATTTGGAATTTTATGCCTGTTAGTGTCCGACTCTCCTTCAGCGAACCTGGTGAGGATGGATCCATTCACTGACGGTCAAAGACACATTATTCATTTGTTCTCTTGCTGATGAGCACCACAGTTTGCTTTCCACTGACCAACATTCCTATTTTACAGGAATGGCACCAATATATTTATGGCATGCTGTGCAGCTTAATATCGACCTTGATCCAAACAATTGTAACATGCACCAAGGACTATTAATCAGTTTTTCCATTGTGGGAATGCAAACATAAAAGTGTTTCCCCTTCCATGAATGGTTTGCTGCTGCGTGCCTTGCAGAGCACAGACAAAAACAGTGCAATGCACACTTGAATGTCCAAACCAAAAAAATTGATTTATCCTCATTCTTAAATATTCCACATAATCTCGTGAATGTTAAATTGAAAACTATCGATGTCTAATCATGTGCTCCAGTTCTATAACTGGTGCATTTCCTTCATGCCCCAAATAAATTCTTCCTGAAGAATCGAGGAAGTGAGAAAGCCGAGCCTCAAAGCTCATGACTGGCTGGGTGAGATCACCACCTCTTAAAGCCTGACTAACTAAGTGCCATTTCATTTTGAGACCCGTCACAGAGATTTAGCTTCATCATTGAGTTTCTCACATGGCAAATCTTTTATATATTTTTTTCTGGTGCAATGTTCTCTAATCTGGATATTGTGTTTAGGAAGTGAAGCCGCTGTTTGGAAACTAGCCAGAAAGTGAAAGGAACGCTGGGTTCAAGACCCAAACACAAATCATTATTTCAGTTTAATTGGGAGCTCCTCTGACAGACTGTAGCCTCTGCAGGGCAAGGAGCAAAACACAGAAGCATGCAAGGGCAATAAAATTGCCTACATGTGACATAAGATATACAAAACAGCACTTACATCATTACTTTAAACTGCACAGAACATTTAACAATGATGTGAAAGATGCTTCTAAAAATACCCAATGGCAGCAGCCCATGTATAGCCTTTCTTAATGATGTTTGGAGACCAAGGTGCCAGGCCAGCAGACAGGAATTTTCAAGTGGGATTGCACGTTGCAAAATACATTTGATGAATCAAAGCAGTAAATATGCGGCTAAAGTAAATGTGTGGCAGGGTTGAGTAAATATCAAAGAAAGACCCTTCATGCTTTAAATGGCCAGTCTTATTTGCATCTTTCATTTGTCGTTCCACCCTCCTTTGAATCATTTTCTCTCTTTAATAACCCGACTCATTTTAAAGGAAGAAGGCTGCTTTGTCCAATAATAGTAAGATTAAATTACCTTTTGAAGTTTGATCTTTATTTTATGAGGAGTTACGATGAGGGATTACGTCAGCCGCGCATGCACGTCAACCTTCAAAGCAGCGGCGTGGAGTCACAGACAGGAAACATTGACCTGAGAATAGTAAGATCGAAGGAACTAGAACTACCAGTTGATTTTATGAGGAGGGGTTGGGAGCGGCGGGCATGTAACCCCTCATCGTAACTCCTCATAAAATAAAGATCAAACTTCAAACTAGTAAGTTCTCATTTAATCTTACTATTTTACTTTGGAGTCATGTGAGTGACTACGTGAAGATTTTAAAGCTCTGTGAGTCCATGCCGTGGAACGAATCCATGCTTCACACACTGTATAGTTGACCAAGAAGAGTGGACGAAACTGTTCAGTCATGACATAATGAAAAAATTGACAATTTAATGTGTAGTTAACAATAACAAAACAACAACAGTTCCCCATCTACCCGAGAGGGCCATTAACGCGAACTTAAAACCTAGTTAGCAAACACGCTCGTTCCGGCTAAAGGTTTGTTATAAAACGTCTGAAACGTGCGGGCTGAGGACCACCATGCAGCCGATAAAATCTGGTCTAGCGGGACGTCCAAGACCTTCGCCGCCGACGTAGCTGCGGCCCTGGTGGAATGAGATTTAAACATTTTAGTATCGATCCCAGCCTCTGTTAAAACTTGCTTTAACCACCTGGAAATGGTCCGAGTTGAGACCTGCTTATGTGGTTTCTTGTGGCTAATCAGTAATGCTAACTCAGACCACCGAAGCCCCTTGGTGAGGGTAATGTATTGCCGGAGGTGAGCAACTACGCACAAATTGGGATCCAAAGCATATGCCATGAACTGTAATTTCAATCCCGAGGTACCTGGTCTACTCTGTTTTATAGGGTCGTACACAAAAAAGGTGAAACTACCAGCAGAAGTGAGCATCCTGTCCAATCGAAGCTTTTGCAAGGACTGGACTCTTTGCACTGAAACTAACGCCATCAGCATAGCCACCTTGTGCGCGAGTCGGAGTAGAGACAGGGAAGTTGACAGAGACCATGACCGGAGTAAAGTTAACACCACCCCTACATCCCAAATTTCAGAATATCTGGGCCTTGGAGGGTTCGAATTGAAGACTCCCCTCATGAATCTAGACACTAAAGGGTGAGACCCCACTGATTGGTGTTCTGAAAGTGGCAGCAGGTAAGATGACAACGCACTTCTGGCACAATTGAGAGCACTGTAGCTTAATTTGTCATCGAAGTGCAATTTCGAGAGGAACTCCAGAACATTTGTGATCTGCACTGCCTCATAAGAAATGTCAGCCTGTGCACAGAACACTTCCCATTTCCTAATGTATGAGGCATATGGTTTTTGAGTACTGCCTCTTCAAGCCGCAGTTAGCAGGCTTCTTAAAACCTGCAAATCAATAAATTGAGCCGATCATGCAGAGGATGTACATCACCAGACACCGGGTTTGTCAACAAAGTCCTGCCCTTAGGAACATTCCACACAGGTTCTATAACCATGCTCAGAACAAGAGGATACCATGGCTGAGTCGGCCAGTCAGGAACTACCAGAATGCCGGAGGCAGAGTCCTGCTTACTTTTTTGCAGACAGCGACTGACAAGGCAGAAATGGGGGAAATGTATAGAAAAACATTGCACCCCAATGTAGCGAGAACACGTCTATCGCTACTGCCCCTGGGTCTGGTTCCCATGCAACATACTTGGGTAATTAATGATTTAATCTTGAAGCAAACAAATCCATATCCAGTGTTCCATACCTAGAAATAATATCCTTAAACACTCTATGATTCAACACCCATTCTGTGTTGTCATTGAATTTACGTGACCTGGTGTCCGCCACCGTGTTGAATCTACCTGGGAGGTAGATAGCTGAAACCCAAATATGTCAAATAAAACACCATTTCCAAATGAGACATGCCAATTTATCACAGGATACTGACTTGGTACCACCCATGTGATTTATGTATGCCACTGCTGTGGTGTTATCTATCTGTAATTGAACAATAAGTAACAATAAAGTAATCTGTAATGTGCACAATAAGCTTTCAGGACGTAAAGGGCTGCGAGCAATTTCAAATAGTTAACGCCATGCAACTGCAGAAAAGACATCTCATGCATATTCCATCTGCCACCGCAGCTTGTAACGGTGTCAGTGGCGCCCCGCCCCAGAGAACTGGCATCAGTCTGTAAAAGAACAGAAGGGCTTTCAATTGAAATATTGCCAGAACAATGGACAATAGTGGCTTTCCACCATTGTAGTGGCCGAAATTATGTTTGAGTGCCTACACCTTTGCTCTTTGTAATTGCTGATAGTGCAAAGGCCCATATTTGGCAGCTGGAAATGCAGCCACCAATTTCCCAATCAAGCTTGCTACTTGTTGGATTGAAGGCAGCTGTTGTGTGATAAGATGATTGCAGGCTTCTATTAAGTTCAATCTCTTGCCCTCAGGCAAAGTGACTAACAGTTGATTGAAGTTAATAGTAAATCCCAAATAATCCATAACCCTGGATGGAATCAACCTGGATTTTACAGGGTAGAAACATAGAAAAATAGGTGCAGGAGTAGGCCATTCGGCCCTTCGAGCCTGCACCGCCATTCAATATGATCATGGCTGATCATCCAACTCAGTATCCCGTAACTGCCTTCTCTCCATACCCCCTGATCCCTTTAGCCACAAGTGCCACATCTAATGCCCTCTTAAATATAGCCAATGAACTGGCCTCAACTACCTTCTGTAGCAGAGAATTCCAGAGACTCACCACTCTCTGTGTAAGAATGTTTTCCTCATCTCGGTCCTAAAGGAATTCCCCCTTATCCTTAGACTGTGACCCCTTGTTCTGGACTCCCCCAACATCGGGAACAATCTTCCAGCATCTAGCTTGTCCAACCCCTTAAGAATTTTATAAGTTAATTACAAAATTAATTAGGATGAATTAGGAACCAACTGTTCAAACACAAGTTTGGTGGCTGAAACCGCCAAAATAGCCAATTCCATAGTTTTCCCTACAATGAGGACATTGTCCAAATAAGCCATTACTATGCGTTTCTGCTCTCTCAATAGAGCCAGAACAGGTTTCAATATTTTTGTGAATAATCTGGGAGCTGAGGTTAACCCATTTGGCAACGCTTTAAACTGCCATAGCTGCCCCATCCATTTAAATTTCAAGTATTTTCTGTGATCCTTGTGAACAGGTACAGAATAATAAGCATCTTTAAGATCAATGCATGCCATGTAACATCCCCTGGAAATTAGCTGTTTTGTAGTCACAAAATGTTCAATTTTTAAATGTTTGTACTGTGGAGAATTTTTAAATGTTTGTCACTGTGGAGTATGATTTCTGCACATTAAAATGGGGGGAAAATGCATACCTGAATGAACCTCCTGAACAAGCTGCTAGAGGAGGTAGTTAAGGCAGGGACTATCCCAATGTATAAGAAACAGTTAGACAGGTACATGGATAGGACACATTTGGAGGGATATGGGCCAAATGCAGGCAGGTGGGATGAGTGTAACTGGGACATGTTGGCTGGTGTGGGCAAGTTGGACCGAAGGGCCTGTTTCCACGCTGTATCACTCTATGACTTAAACTAGCTGCATGCCCATTGATGCATTTCAGATGGCTATATAGAAATATGTTTTGGCAGCACCTGGTGGCAACGCAAGGGCACAACAAGCCATCGGCTCTAGAGGGCAGTGTCTTGGTGTGGGAGGCACTAGTCACGGGGTTGGTACCTGAGTTGGCATTTAAGGCCGGGCAACACCCATGACCTTGGAGGAGTAGGGAACTGTATTGGAGAGAATAAAAACGTCTAGTGCACGCAACCCGTGTCTGATTAGTTTTTGGCTGGACTCCTTCGCATTTAACGAGGCCACAACCGCTGACTGTTACCCTATTACCCACATACAGGACTTCTCAGCCCATCTGGCCGGGACTAGGGTCTTCTCCAAGATCGACCTAGTCTGGGGATATCACCAGATCCCCGTGCGACCGGAGGATGTCCCCAAGACGGTAATTATCACCCCGCTCGGGTTGTTCTAGTTCCTGCGGATGCCCTTCGACCTCAAGAATGCCGCACAGGCCTTTCAGCGCCTGATGGACACCGTTGTCCGCGGGCTCGACTTCCTGTTTGTCTACTTGGACGACATCCTCTTGGCAAGTCGCTCGCAAGCAGAACACTACGCCCACCTGCGTCTATTCTTCCAGCGCCTCAGTGACCATGGCCTCGTAATTAACACTGGCAAGTGCCAATTCGGCCTTCGGGCCATCAACTTCTTGGGGCATCGGGTGACACGGCACGGAGCAGTGCCTCTGCCGGACAGGGTTGAGGCAATCCCCAAGTTCCCGCAGCCTGCTACGGTATATGGCCTCCGGGAGTTCGTAGAGATGGTCACATTTCACCACCGGTTCATTCCGGCAGCTGCCAAACTTTTGCGGCCGCTTTTCCAGTTGCTGATGGGCAAGCAACGGGAGATACATTGGGATGCTGTCGCCATAGCGGCATTCGAAGGGGCGAAGGAGGCCCTGGCTCGGGCGACTATGCTCGTGCATCCATCGGCCGACGCCCCCACAGCCCTTACCGTGGATGCCTCGGACTCTGCGGTCGGCGGTGTTTTGGAGTAGTTGGTTAACGGCCGTTGGCGGCCTCTTGCCTTCTTTAGCCATCACCTGAGAGCTGCGGAGCAGCGCTAGAGCGTTTTCGACCGGGAGTTGCTCGCCTTACACCTTGCAGTGCAACACTTCCGGTACTTCCCCACGAGCCGTTCCTTCGTAGCCTTCACGGACCACAAGCCCCTCACGTTTGCTTTCACGAAGGTTTCCGATCCTTGATCCACCCATCAGCAGCACCAGCTGGTGGCTATTTCGGAGTATACAACGGACGTCCGACCCATCGCCGGGAAGTGCAACCTTGTGGCGGATAATTTGGCATCCGGCAATTGCAGCTGTGCTTAACTTGGTCTCGGGAATAGATTACTCTGCCTTGGAGGCGGCCCAGCTGGCGGACGATGAGATAGCGGCGTACCGCACTGCGGTTTATGGCTTGGTGCTTGAGGATATACCATTGGGCTCCTCGGGCTCCACCCTCTGTGACGTATCCATGGGTCAGCTAAGGACCATCGTTCCGGCAGCCTGGCGCCATCGCGTCTTTGGGGTGATCCATGGGCTGGCCCACACATCCATCCGGGCCACGGTCGCTATGGTGGCCGCAAGGTTTATGTAGCACATACTTCAGAAGCAGGTCACTCGCTGGGCCCGGGTGTGCATCCAGTGCCAGACAAAGGTGC
This sequence comes from Raja brachyura, assembly GCA_963514005.1. The sequence continues at coordinate 72,488,296 of OY740782.1, forward strand.
ATCGACACGTCCGGGCGCCCGTTCAAGACTTTGCAGTGCCACGCCGGCACTTTGATCACGTTCACGTGGACATCGTGGGGCCACTGCCTCCATCCCAGGGTGGTTGACCATTTTACGCAGGGGCCGGAGGCCATCCCGCTCACAAACACTTCAAGTCAGTCGTGCGCTCGTGGCAACTTGGATTGCCCGCTTTGGGGTTCCACTTCACATCACGTCCAACCGGCGCGCCCGGTTCACATCTGAACTGTGGTCCACTATGGCCTGCCTGTGGGGGACGCAGCTCCACCACTCGGCAGCGTACCATCCCCAGTCAAATGGGTTGGCGGAGCGGTTCCACAGCTGTCTGAAGGCCACCCTGAAGGCTCGTCTCACGGGCCCTGGGTGGATGGACGAGTTGCCATGGGTCCTGTTGGGGATTCAGACGGCCCCCACGGAGGATCTGTCATCATCCTCCGCGGAGTTGGTATATGGTGCTCTGCTCACCGTCCGCGGGGAGTTTGTCCCTGCTGCTGATGGGTCCCAGGAACCCCCGTCATCGGCGCTGATCCGCTTGGGGGAGAGGATCGGCGCTCTGTCTCCCAACCCAATGTCACGTCATGGAGTGGCCCCTTCCCATGTGCCACTGCCGCTGATGGGCTGCCAAGTTTTACTCGTGACTCGACCATGACTCCCAAAGGTCGTCCTTGCAGCGCCCGTATGAAGGTCCCTTTTGCGTGCTGCGGCATGCACCTACAACATTTGATTTGGACATGCGAGGCTGGCGTGAAACTGTGTCTGTGGCTCATTTGAAACCAGCCCACTGGGTCCTGAGTGAGCCAGTCCATGTGACTCAACCTCCCCATCACGGGCGTCCAGCATCCCGGGCTCCCAGAGATTCTTCCGAACCGAGCAAGCCCCTGGGGCATGGGATTGTATCTATGCGTTCGGGCCGCCTCGTTCGACGTCCCATTTGGTTCGGTGCCTCTGGTTCGGGGGGGGGGGGGGGGGGGGTCATGTGGCGGCACCTGGTAGCAACCCAAGGGCACAATGAACCATTGTTCCTAGAGGGCGGCGTATTGGTGTTGGAGGCGTGAGTCACGGGGTCGGTTACTGAGTTGGTATTTAATGCCGGGCAACGCCCGTGGCCTTGGAGGAGTAGGGAGCTGTATTGGAGGGAATAAACACGTCTAGTGCACGCAACTCGTGTCCAATTAGTTTTTGTCTGGACTCCTGCGAGTGCCCGCCACAATGTTAACATATTTAAGTATGATGAAAAGTATGTTTTATTTATGCACTGAACACTGGTTGTGATTGTCAACTCAATTTTGTGTAATTGTTACTACCATATTCTTTTTAAATACCTTTCATATTTGGTACGACTCATTAATGGTGACATGACTGCAAGCTGCAGGTCCTGCCTGTGTGAAACTGGTGTGTTCTCTCATGACCTTAATGTTTCTATTTTCCCCCTCAATTTCCTCCCACATCCCAAAGATGTGCCAGTAGATTAATTGGCTATTGGATGTTAACTTTTAGAATAGCAAAGAGGCAAGGCAGATCAAAAGGTAGTTGATGGGTATGAGAGAGTAAATTGCAGAGAGTACAAGACCAAAGGAGAAGAATGGGATTATTGGATTTGGCCTTTTGGGGGCCAGCATGCACCTGCAGGATTCAGTAGCCTTCTTCTACATTGAAATAAGTAAATAATACTTTGTTTACTAAATTAGGGAATGTTCAGACAGTAAAACATTACAGAACAATTGACTCAGCGGACTTCAACAGGAACACAAGATAATAAGAACAGGACATGCGTTTCCACCATTCAATATAATTATGATTGGTCTATACCCGGCATCAACTCCTCCTCTGTCCCAGATGCTCATGATCCTCTATCCCCAAATCTTTGAAAAATGTATCAATATCCACCATAAGTAATTCTAATATGCAGGCCTCTACAACAAGGGATGGCACAGTTGTAGAGGCTGCCTTACAGTGCCAGAGGCCCAGGTTCATTCCTGACCACGGTGCTGTCTGTATGGAGTTTATACATTCTCCCCGTGACCTCACGAGTTTTCTCCAGGTGGTCCGGTTTCCTCGCACACTCAAACAAGTACAGATTTGTAGGTTAATTGGCTTTGGTAAAATTGTAAATTGTCCCTAGTGTGTAGCAGTGTTAGTATGTGGGGTGGTCGCTGGTCAGCGCAGATTTGGTAGGCCGAAGGGCCAGTTTCCGCTCTGAATCTCTAAAATGTAAAGGCTAAACTCAGGGGTTCACAACCTTCTGTCAGATGAAACATCTATGTACCTTATTTATAAATTATTACCCGTTAACTTGAATATATATCCCCTTGTTTGGGATTTGTATTACCCTGTTATGCCCCTTAGGATTTTAATAAGATCACTCCCATTCTTCTGAACTCAAAAGGACACAACCCGTTTAGCCTCTCTTGATAGGACAGTCCCCTTATCCCAGGAATTACTTGTTGAATCCAAAAGTGTACACAATACTCCAGGGAGGGGTCTCACCACTTTACAATGGTGACAAATAATGCCATTTGGTCTCTTACTTGCTCTATTACTTGCTGCACTGCTTGCTAACCTTTTATGCTTTATGCACAAGAACACCAAGATACCTTGGTACTTAATTCATTCCTTTGCAGTCTCTGTCCATTTAGGTAACTATCAAAATCTTCAACTCTATCTTCTTAACTATCTTATTAAACTCCATATGCCAGATTTACACCCACTCACACAATCTATTTATTTCTCATTGTGGACTCACACTATCGTGATCGCAATTTGCCCTTCCACCCACCTTAAATTGCTTCTAATCTCATTAAGACCTTTCTTATGTAAGAGGACCTAAACTGTACACAATATTCTAGATGGTGCCTCAACAAACCCTACACAATCTGACCTCTTTGCAGTGAAAGCCAAAGTGCCTTCATTGCAAACTTGGATACCTTAGAGGCATAAATTTGCAGAAAATTCTTGAATACAGATCATGTTAAATTATGTAATATGATTGAATTATAAATATGCCAAATTAATAAACAATAATAATTACTGTCAGATTTATTAAATATTATTTAATTGCACTTTTCCAGGAATATTAGCTCAGACATTAACATTTATCACTGTAATTTAGAAGGATCCACAACCAATGATCATTTAACAACGCACTCAAATTCAGCCCATGGGGGTGATCCTAAATATGACATAACAGTTATAAAGATGGATGGAACATATCGTATCAAGAAGAGCACAAGACTTGGATATAACAAAGGTATGACCAGCTTGGCAAGATCCTCCACATGAACTCCCCAGGGCAAAAGACCCATGCCTCAGACTAGTGAAGCACTAATCATACACGTATTAATTGAAACAAAAATACCTGCCTTTTGGTGTAGAGACTTGTGGGTGGCAGTGGTACAGCATTAGTGCTGTTGCCTCACAGCACCAGAGACCCAGGTTCAATCCCGACTCTCCATAACCTTGTGGGTTTTGTTCAGATACTCTGCTTTCCTCCCACATTTCAAAGAGGTGCAGGTGTGTAAGTTAATTGGCTTCTGTAAATTGCCACTCGTTTGCAAGATGCAAAAGTGGAATAACATAGAACTGGTGTATGGGACAGCATGGACTTGGTGGGACAAAGGACCCGTTTCCATGCTGCATCTCTAAAACTAAAACACTTAATCTTATAAGACTGTCCATTGGTTACTTCTCTTACTGTCTTCATGTATATTCCACCATTACAATCTGTTGGGATATGCTGTAGCTTCAGCAAGAATTTGCCTTGTGAGCTTCTTTTGGTTGGATCAAATACAATGCCCTTAAATACAACTTACTCTCTTCTCTCAACTCATAGTCAGAGTGATACAGTGTGGAAGTAGGCCCTTCAGCCCAAATTGCCTACACCAGCCAACATGTCCCAGCTGCACTAGTCCCACCTGCCCGCTTTTGATCCATATCTCTCCAAACTTGTCCTGTCCATGTATCTGTCTAACTGCTTCTTAAACATTTGGATAGTCCCTCAACTCCTTATCTGGCAGCTTGTTCCATACACTCACCACCCTTTGTGTGAAAAAGTTACCCCTCAGATTCCTGTTGAATCTCTTCCCCCTTCACCTTAAACCTATGTCCTCTGGTCTTCACCTACCCTGGGCAAGAGTCTCTGTGTAGCTACCTGATCTATTCTTCTCATGATCTTATACACCCCAGGGAATAGAGGAGTGCCAGCCTACTTAACCTCTCCCTATAGCTCAGACCCTCTAGTCCTGGCAACATCCTCATTAATCTTCTCTGTACCCTCTCCAGCTTGACAACATCTTTCCTATAACACGGTGCACAGAACTGAACGCGATACTCTAAATGTGGCCTCACCAATGTCTTATACAACTGCAACATGACCACCCAACTTCTATACTCAATATTCTGGCTGATGAAGGTCAATGTGCCAAAGCCTTTTTGGCCACCCGATCTACCTGTGATGCCACCTTCAAGGAACCATGCACCTGCACTCCTAGATCCCTCTGCTCTACAACATTACCCAGAGCCCTACCATTCACTATGTAGGTCCTGCCCATCTCAGACTTCCAAAACGCACAATCACATTTTTCTGTGTTAAATTCCATCAACCATTCCTCAGCCCACTTGGTCAATTGATTAAGATCCTGCTGCAATTTTTCACAACCATCTTCACTATCTGCACAACCACCTACTTTTGCATCATCTGCAAACTTGGTCATCTTGCCATGCATGTTCTCATCCAAATCATTGATGTAAATGACAAACAGTACTGAGCCCAGCACCGAGCCCTGAGACACACCACTAGTCCCAAGCCTCGAGACCGAGAAGCAATATTCCACCATCACCCTCCGATTCTTTCTTCCCTTGTGTCTAAAGGGATCGGGGGTATGGAGAGAAGGCAGGTACAGGATACTGAGTTGCATGATCAGCCATGATCATATTGAATGGCGGTGCAGGCTCGAAGGACCGAATGGCCTACTCCTGCACCTATTTTCTATGTTTCTATGTTTCCACAGAGCCAATTTTCTATGCATTCAGCTATCCTTGTATCCCATGTGACAGAGCAGCCTACCATGAGGAACCTTGTTGAATGCTTTACTGAAGTCCATATATAAATCAGGTCTGCCCTCATCGCCCTGTTTAGGCATGTCTTCCAAAACTCAGATTTATGAGACACGACCTCCCACGTACAAAATCATGCTGACTATCCCTAATCAGCCTTTGTCCATCTACTGTAAATGTCTGTATATCCTATTCCTCAGAATACCCTCCAGTAACGTTCCAACTACAAATGTTAAGCTCACTGGCCTATAGTTCCCAGCATTTTCCCTGCAGCCCTTCTTGAATAAAGGCACAACATTTGCCACACTCCAGTACCTCTCCTGTATTTAAAGTAGACTCGTAAATTTCAACAAGGGCTTCTACAATTTTCTATCTGGTTTCACACAAAGTCCTCGGATATATCTGATCAGGCCTTGGAGATTTGTCTACCTTCTGCTAATGAATAGGCATTTCTCAATGTTGAGCACTACTTGAAAGATGTCTTGTCAGTAGCACAAGCACAGAATGCATTGTAATTGAGACTTTGATGTGCTTCAAAAAACACACACACACACACACAATCTCCACGTTGACATTTCACTCCAACATATTTGTTTTCACTGCTTCTGCTTCTCCCTTGATCTGTAAGAGGCCAAATATGGCAGCTGTATTCCTCAAGATCTATATTTACAAGTGTGCTAAGCAGGTTTCTCTCACCACAGATGTCATTTTTTCCCCATATTTATTGCACATCTGTGAATCGAACTATCAGCACTGCTGTAAAATAAATAGTCGGCTCTTTCACTTTAACCATCAAATTATTTAGTACAGTCTCCAAATATTCCCCAACGGATTTTACTCTGGGAACAAAGTAAACACACTCATTGTTAATCAGCAGCCCACTTCATCTCAGGCCCAGTAATCTATCCCAGATTTAATTTAAAACTACAGATGTTGCACAATTTGTCATTGTAAGATCTCAGAAACTAATAGTTTACACGTTTACTCTATTGATTTGCTACCATGGATCCACAAGGTCAGCCCCCATCTCAATTTTTCCCAAACACTGGCATTTCGGGTCTTGACCATGCATTAGGTTGGAGGGTCTTGACCAAATAGGTCAAGTAATAATTGTTTCATACTGAGAAACAAGCCATTTAATCAATTCACAATTATTGAACCAGCTCAAAAGCGTCGGCCATCCCTTTGTCATCACAGATGATGTTTAACATCAACAATTCCCTTTTTACATTGTGACTGCTGCCCGGAAAATACAAGCTTAAGGCAGAATACTTGGTAAGTGACCATTTCATTGGGTCAAGCTTTCACTTGTTCAGGTTGATCAAGCATTTGTACAAAGGCTTTGGTCCATATGCATACCATTTATAATCCTTAAAGTTGGAGAAATCTAGCAGAAATGTAGCCACATTGTATTGTCATTTTAATTCAGTGAGAAATATAAAAACAATGGTCTTGTTGAACAATCTGCAAAACACAAAGTGCTGGGGTAACTCGGCAGGTCAGGTAGTATCTGTGGAGGGAATGGACCCAAAGTGTCTGTCAATTCCCTCCATGAATGCTACCTGAGTCAATGAGTTCGTCAAGTACTGCATTCTGCTCAAGATTTCGGTATCCACAGTTCCTTGTGTCTTCTTGTTGAACACCATATCAGTTACTTGCATAACATAATAAATCACATGATATTGCTAATGATCCCACAATGATCCCAGTAATCTATCCCAGATTTAATTTAAAACTACAGATGTTGCACAATTTGTCGTGCAGCGGTAAAGTTCCTGCCTTACAATGCCCAGGTTTGATCCTGACCTCGGATGCTGTCTGTACGGAGTTTTACGTTCTGCTTGTAATTGCGTGGGATTTCTCCGGGTGCTCCATTTTTTTCCCACATTCCAAAGACATGCAGGTTTGTGGGTTAATTGACATTTGTGAATTGTCCCTAATGTGTAGGATAACACTAGTATTGTTGATTGGAGTGGACTCAATAAGCCAAAAGACCTGTTTCCACACTAAACTAAAACTAAACAAAACTAAAGAGACTGCAGATGCTGGAATCGTGAGCAAACCTAAAAGCTGGGGGAACTCAATAGGTCAGGTATCAGCTGTGGAGGGAATGGGCAGATAATATTTTGGTTAGGACCCATCTTTAGACATTCTTTGTATTAATCTTGAAGGAGCCCGTCAAAAACGAATGACCTTGACTGCCACTGGTGATGAAGGTTGTTTGCAGACCTCTGTGAAACAGATGGTAAATACTCCCCACAGCAGACTAAAGCTGTTGGCTTTGATATTACCATACAATTTGCCCGCAATTCTGCTACTGATCACCTTGGAATTGTATTTTTGTTCTTTTGTTCTCGAGTGAAATCTCGAGTAACTATTGGCAGCGTTCTCTATACATTTGGAATGGAATGGTAGGATAGAAAATAGCAGCAGAGCTTTATCTTCCTGACAGATGATAACCTTGCTGGGATCTGGCATTGATTTTAAACGAACACTTTGTAAGAAAAGTACTGGATAACAGAGAGACTGTGTTCAGCTCAAAAATGTCAAACTATGAATAAAATTCATCTGTCTCACGCATTCAGTGCATGAATTTCAGACTGGGCAGATCAGACTACTTTGTGGACATTGCAGGCACTGAAAGAATTAAACTGAATAAAAAAGGTCATACCCACTGTGTCAAAATAGGTATTTTTCCATAAAGTAATGATTGTTTCTGACTGAGAAATAAGGCATATATTTAATTCACAATTGTTGATTTTAGGGTCAGATTATCTGAAATTGTCGTTGTGTTACAATTTAATTTAAACACTGTCCTTTGAGCCTTCATTAATGAGCTCATTAAAACACAGGAAAGTGAGATAAATACTGGTCCAGTCTGGAATCACAGAGAAGGCCCTGTAGGCCCCCTCCTAACCTGTTAGCCAATGGTTTGAATAGATTGGTCTTCCACCTTGGATTCAATGAGATAAGTACTGACATATCAGTTTTATTTCACCTGCATCCAGCTGGATAATGTAATTACTGTGCCTTGAAACACATGAATCACCATGGTAGGTTGTGTTCATTACATTCTCGCTGCATGTAAATGTTTCTTATAATGCAGTTATTGCTTTCTCCCCATGCAACACACTTTTCTCAACCTAGAAGGTGGTCAGGCAAGTCACCCAATACAAAGCAGACATTGTCCAGGCACATGCTGCTGTATTAGCTAAATTATTATTCAACAAACTTTTTTTTATAACATAATGGCAAATTCACAACATTAGGGACTATTTCAAAATTATTCTGCCAGCTACATTGATTTGCCTCAAAAGTAAGAAACACCTTCCTTGCTGTAGAGATTACCAATCAGTTCTGTCCATTTCTCTGGCATTAAATTGGTATGAGTCATTTTTTGAATGTCTTTAAAAAAAGACCTACAGAATGGCACTATTAAAAAAAAGTGTTTACAATGTGTAAGGCAGATTCTAGACTTGACGGTTTAGCATTTCTTTGATAGTCATGCAGTCACCAATAGGTTATGGTGTTTTTCTGGTTATCTTTTGAAACGCTTTCTATGGAGTCAGGAAAAACAAGGGTGCAAGATAAATAATCTGACACTTAGCCTTTGCAAAGCTTGGGTGAGCTGCAGAAACAGGGCACATACTCACTGTTTCCATTATTGTGGCTCAGCAACCAATTAAGGGTTAGCCTACTGGCCTGAGATAATTCCTAGTTATTGCATTCTATAAAAACCTTGACAAAATCTGATACAAATGGGGGCCTTTTATAAAGTCCCTGAGGAAATTGTTTATCTTTTGCTTGATGATAAACGGCTTTCTTTAGGACCAAATGTTACTTCAGATGGCCCCTTCGAGACGGAAAGAATTGCAGGTATCACAACTATAGTCAATGGATCAAAGTTTGGATTGAGGTAAGAATCATCAAAATGCCTGCTTTGACAACCATCACTAGGATTGAAGTACAACGTATGAGAATTTCAACTCTTGCAGTTTATGTTCTTTAGGTAAAACATTATTTAAGCAGAATTACATGAAATTTCCTGTCCTGTACTGATAGCCACAAAAATATTTAGCCAAAATGACTATCATTATCAACTGCAATTGCTGCTGTAAAGACTTAACTTATTTCAGAATAAAGACTTAACTTATTATCAGAAATAAGTTATTTTATGAATATTTGAGATTGTCAACACACCTCCAACCATCCAAACTTTCCCTTTCCATCCAGTTGCCTTCTATTTGGTCCACACAAAGCTGCAGCTGAATGATTCCAGCAAGAAAGGTGCAGAGTAGTAGCTTAGACTTGCATATACGGGCCGTGAGAATGAAACTGACCCTCAGAAATCACAAGGTGGCATACCAGTCAGGCTAGCTGTAGTTTTTTATCCTCTTTGTGACAGCCCGATGGAGCTTATCTTCAGGTCTCCGTGCAAAGAATAGGGAATGCGGTTAGCAGTGCAGGGAGATCAACCTGTACTACCCTTCTCCTCTTGTCTGCCCCCGACAGGAGTAATAGCCACTGTTTTACAAAAGCAAAATGCTGTAAATCTGAAACAAAAGCAGCGAATGCCAAAAACACTCAGCAGGTCAGGCTGTGGAATGAGAAGCAGAGTTAGCATTTCAGATGTGTACCAAGTCATGTGTACCAACGTACAGTGAAAAACTTTTGTCTGCTATCCAGTCTGCAGAAAGACTGTACAGGTTTACAATCGCTCCATACACAGTCAACGGAAACATGATGAAGGGAATAATGTTTAGTACTAGATAAAGTTCAGTAAAGTCCAATTGTCCAGTGAGTTCGATAGCAGCTCAGGACCACACGCTAGTTGTTGATTGGATGTTTCCATTGTCTGAACAGCTGGGAAGAAACTCTTCCATACTCTTCAAGTATTCATACTCTTCAAATCAGGAGTAGGATTTTCCAGCAAGCTACCTGCATAAACGTTGGATATGTAGCCCATGTCACGCTCCCGCGTTTTGAATTGATTTTGACTTCAGATATCAGCTTGCAGAGCTAACATAAACATTGGATTTTCACATTATCAGTCAAGATGCTGTCCTTTCATAATAAATCTCTACTTCTGTGTTTCAGTTTCTGAAGCTACAAATTAAAATCACTGGTTTAAAAGACTCAAAAATCTAAAATCACAGAGAAAAAAAAAGCAATTAAAGAAAATTCTTCCCTTCTTTGTCTCCAATTTATTTACTCATTCGTTCATTATTTAGACCAAGCATATTCAAGTTCCAATCAGATATCAAATCAGTTTCTTGATACAGTCTGAACATCAAACACCTGCATTTCAAACATGTTTTTTTTCCTCCCGCCCCCCTCCCCCCACTAGATGTTGATCTCCTATGTAGGGGACATTGCATTCTCCAAGGAGACTTTGAGAAAGTCCTTAAAGCTTTTTGTCTGTCCACCTAGAAATTGCTTGCCATGATGGGTCTGAATAGAGTGCCAGTTTCAGGCACCTGGTTTTTAGCATGTAAACCAGGCAACATTGTCCCAGCTGCACTAGTCCCACCTGCCTGTGTTTGGTCCACATCTCTCCAAACCTGTCCTATCCATGTACCCGTATGTTTATTAAATATTAGGATAGTCCCTGCCTCAACTACCTCCTCTGGCAGCTTGTTCCATACACCCACCACCCTTTGTGTGAAAAGGTTAACCCTCAGATTCCTATTAAATCATTTCCCTTGCTTGTTAAGAATTGAGAGAGTCTTGACACCAAGGGAAGATGTTGGCACTGGTCTATATATCCCACCAATGGATTTGGAGGTTTTGCAGAGGTAGTGTTGATACCAGGCAACAATGAACTGGGTACCAGATCCGGTCATGATCTTTAAACCCTTTTATTCTTTAACCTGCTAGCACACTAGGGGCAGTGGTGGATTTTATCAAGACAGACAAGGTATGGAATGTGATCCACTATTTGCAGGTCCTGTCACAATTGTTTTATTAGTAGGAGTCAATATTGTGTTGCGAGTAAAATACCTTTGGCATTTGCACTACAGGCCTCAGATTTTAAACTAACCAATTTACAGAATGTGATATAACAAGGTACATTTTCAATCACTGTTTACCACCAAGAATATTGTGGTATTGGACACAGTAACAGCTTTTAACTATAAAAGGGAAATATAGTTACATTTCTCTTTGGTTGTGGTCATCTCCTGGCATGGACATCATTGTGACTTTGCTAATGGCAGTGGACAGGGATCAAACAATGATTAGCCCGAATGGATTTCTCCACATTTTCGCAGACAGGGAACATCTGCTCCATTTCCATTTACATTCTGGTGGGCTTAATATTTTAGTTCTGCTCTAACTGCTTAACAGCTATTTATAGAAGATCTTTGTTCAGCACTTCAGCAAATTGCAGGGGCTGGAGAATCTCTGGGGAACTTAAGAAGAAACTAAAATAAATATGAAAGGGGTAGCAATGAATTTGCACTCCTATACCCGGCACCATCACTGGTAATGTCATGAATGTTCTTGGTCTTTTCCTCCAAAAGCAGTTTAGTTATCTATTGCCATTCTCAATTTTATCTGACAGGACTATCTTTGGTTCAATTGGTTGGTAGTAGAATTGCTGATGTGCTATTGCATGTCACTTTTAGAGTCATAGATAGAGTCAGAGTCATACAGCATTCAGCCCAACTTGTACATGCCAGCCCACATGCCCCATCTACACTCATGCCACCTGCCTGTGTTTGGCCAATATCCCTCTAAACCTGTCCTGTTCATGTACCCATTTGAATGATTCTTAAATATTGCAATAGTACCTGCCTTAACTACTCCTCCGGCAGCTCATTCCATACACCCACCATTCTTTGTGTAAAAAAGATCACCCCTCAGGTTCCTATTAAATCTTCCCCCCCCCACCAATACCTTAAACCTATGTTGTCTGGTTCTCTCTTCCCCTACTCTTGACAAACCCAATCTATTCCTCTCATGATTTTGTACACCTCTATAAGATCACCCCTCATTCTCCTGCGCTCCAAGGAATAAAGTCACAGCCTACTCAACCGCTCCCTATAGCCCAGGCCCAAGAGTCTTGGCAACATTCTCATAAATCTTCTTTGCACCTTTTCCAGTTTAACAACATCTTTCCAATAACATAGTAACCAAAACAGATGTGTAGGAAGGAACTGCAGATGTTGGTTTGCACCGAAGACAGACGCAGAATGTTGAAGTAACTCAGCGGGATAGGCAGCATCGCTGGAGAGAAGGAATGGGTGACATTTCGGGTCGAGACCCTTCTTGAGACTGAGTGTCAGAGGAGAGGGAGACTAAAGATATGGAAGGGTAAGGAGTGAAAACAACAGATCAAAGTAGACGATGGTCAAGGAAATGTAGAAAGGTTCATTGTTATCTGATGTAAGGTGGCAACAAGTTATACAATCAATAAAAAAGATTGTTTTGCTGTACACCTCCATACAGTCCGCCTAGGCCAACATGATTTTCCGGTTGCCAAACATTTTTTTCTCCCCCTCCCATACTGACCTTTCTGTCCTGGGCCTCTTCCACTGTCAGAGTGAGGCCCAATGCAACACCTCTTTCGCTTGGGCAGCTTACAACCCAGCAGAATCAATATTGATTTACCCAAGACCAAGTAACCCTTGCTTTCCCCCTCTCCTTCCCTCCCCACCTTAGTTCTCAAATTAATTTTACTATCCACCCGATTAATTTTATGCCTCTTGGTCACTGTCCCCTCAGCTACCAATGAACCATTCTACATTTCCTTGATCAGCACCTGCTTTCACCTGTCGTTTTCACACCTTATCCTTCCTTGACTCCAACTCTCAGTCTGAAGGGTCTTGACCCGAAACATCACCCATTCCTTCTCTCCAGTAATGCTGCCTGTCCCACTGAGTCACTCCAGGACTTTGTGTCTTATTCCCTACTCAATACTAAAGCCACTATGAAGGAACTATGCACATGTAGTCCTAGATCACACTGCCCAACAACATACCTCAGAGCCCAACCATCCACTGTAGGTCCTGCCAATATTAGACTCCCCAAAATACACCTCACATTTCTGTATTAAATTGCAACATCCATTCCTCAGCCCACCTGCCCAACTAGTCAAGATTCTACTGCAATTTTTGATAATCGTCTTCACTATCTACAATACCACCCACTTTTCTATCATCGACAAACTTGCTAATCATGTCATGTTCATTCTCATCCAAATAATTAATACAGATGACAAACAGCATTGGGCCCAGCACCGAAACCCGAGGTACACCACGAGTCACAGGTCTCCATTCCGATAAACAACTTTCCACCATCACCCTCCGTGAAGGAAACTTTCTATCCATAGCTCCATGAATCCCATGTGATCTAACTTTCCAAAGCAACTTACCCTGCAGAACCTTGTAAAATGCCTTGCTGAAATCCATATATACAATGTGTATAGCACTGCCCTTAACCTTTTTGGTCACATCTTCAACACATTCCATCAGATTCATGAGACACTACCTCCCACATCTAAATGCATGTATATTGTATCCCTCACATTACTCCCTAGTAGCTTTCTGATGACAGTCATTGGGGTGATGGTTGTTTCATAGTTCCATGTTGCAACTTCAACAGATTAACAATTTGAGATAGAAATACCAAGTGCATGCCCTTTTACGCATTGAGTTGGATTGTTACAATTTAGGCCTTCAGGCCATAGGCAATCACCATAGTATTCTTTATCCAGTGTTTATAAGGTAGCTATTATCCACTAAAGAATATATAATTTGCATTTAAGATAATCTTTGTTTCAAGGTTCTTTTAAGAATATGTCATAGCCTTGACCACAAGATATGGCTTCAAGAATCAATCTGCTATCACATCACTTAATATCAGGGAACCATTTATTTTGTATTTGAGCAGATGATTATGAAACCAGTCCAAGCCTTTTAATTGTTTAATCAGATGCAGCTCAATGGAAGACCGATTTTGACAAATCCATCACAATGTAAAATACATGCGCAAAATTACTCCTATACAAGTCTATGATACATTAGGGTATCACAGTAGAGTTACTGCTTCACAGCGCCAGAGACCCGGAGTTGATCCCAACTCCAGGTGCTGTCTGTGTGGAGTTTGTACCTTCTCCCTGCGACCATGTGGGTTTTCTCTGGGTGCTCTAGGTTTCCTCCCACATTCCAAAGATGCACAGTTAACGTAGGTTAATTGAATTCTGTAAATTGCCCCCATTGTGCAGGATGCAAAAGTGGGATTACATAAAACTAGTGTGCAGGTGATCAGTGTGGATGGTGGGCTGAAAGGCCTGTTTCTATGCTATATCTCTGAACTAAATACTAATGTAAATAACAGTAAAGGTACATTAATATTAAAAAGTTACTGTTGAGGTCAACTTGCATTTTTGTGTGAAGTGTCATTAATTCAATATGGCTGTCGTAGGAATTGAACAGTATTGACTATACCCATGGGCGAACTCTATCCAGATTACCACACAGACCTTTGATGTCCAAAGAAATGTTTCTACTCCTCAAATGAGTTTTGATCCTTTCTATTGTGCAAGCTATATTTGATGCACTTGACTGATTACCAAAGCTAAAAGTTCCCAAAATTGTAGCCCTGATTGGACAACTAATGCAAGTGGAGTGCCAAATCTCCTACAAATGTAAAATGATGGGTTTTGTTGGTCCACTATCATCAGAAACACACATGGATACTGCTAGCATGGAATCACTGAATGGAAAAGATAAATTTACTCCAATGCAATTTTTAATTTTGAATTGCAGTAATCATCACTGCTTCCCTCAAAGCATCAATCACCACGAAAGACAGCAAGTCATAAACTAATCCTTGACACAAAATTAAGTTGAGGGGACCAAGTGAAGCTTGTGATTATTTACTATGCTCCGATTTTGAAAAAAGATGTGGTGGGGAATGATTCCTAGAAGTTACCAGTACCCAGAAATATATTCTGAGTTTATTAAAAGGCGGCACAACAAAAACAAACAAAAACTTCTTGCAAAACAACTTGACTCGTCGGACAATTATAAGGTCATTATAAATTTGATTTAGCACTTTGTTAAGCCATTGTGTAACATGACAAAATGTAGTAAACCTTTCTAGATATGTGCAAGGCACATTGCATTCAAGTATAACCTAAAGAAATAACTGTTCACTCAAAATCTAAAAAGAATGTTAAAAGCAGATAGACTACAAATTGGCTTATTTCTCAAGCAATAAAAATATTGATTGATAGAGTGCATGAGGTCAAATTTATGCTTTTTTTTGTTGTGGGAGGCAGGAGATGTTATTTTTACTCAATTCCCAATGCATCTAACTGGTGTTTTGTATGGTCAACTGCTTTGATCACATCAAAATCAGATTGGCACAGGCTTTAGACTCAGCTCACTGCACACTTTTACACTAAACCCTTTCTTACAAAACCCAATTTTAGTGAACTCTTCATTTTCTTTGCACATTCTATCTTTATCTTCAAACATTAGAGATAGTGCCTGAAGAAGATGCCTGCGAAAACTGAGATAACTAAATTGAATTGCTGCAAAAAAAAAATTAGAGAGAAGATTCTAATAACGTTGCCTTCAAAGTAAAAATCGTACACAAAGCTCTTGGGGAATAATGAGGCTTAATGGCCCAACCCAGTCCAGTACAATGTAACACGAAGGATATAAGCACTCTGCAGTCTCATTAAATCAAGATCAAGGCACTGGGTGAAATATTTGCTTGTACCTCTCTAAAAACAATTCCTTTTAAATCTAAATAATGGTTTGCACCTGGATAAAGGAAACAAAATGAGTTCAATAATTTTTGTCCAGACATTGTGCTATTGTAATAGTTCCAGTGGCCTTTTAATAATAACTGACTTTCAGGAAAGCTTCAACTCTAATAGGCTTGGATGGTATCCTCTTTCACAGCCTTAGACTGGGAGACACCCGACGGAATCAGCACTAGACCAAAGTCTTTTTTTGCATTTTGAGCCATGCAGTGAATATGACACTAATTGTGGATGCGATGTTTTAATAGTCTGGGCAATTTACTTTTTAACGGTTAAAAATAGTGAACAGATAGTCCTTTAAAAATCTAGACAGCATAGTAATGGGGAGACAGTTGGCTAATCTACTTCGAAGGTAACCTTTACAATGTAAAACTGCTTGCACAAGAAATCCAAAGACCATCAGGAATCTGAATTATTAATTTTATTCTATTTCAGTTGCTGGTTAGTTATTTTACAGACCTGGATACAATTGTCTGAAGTCATCCTGTTTAAATAAGTTTCAATGTATAACTTTCATGTCTAACTTATGATTAAACTGACAGTCCTTTGTGAATGACTAAACTGTCACAGCATTGTAGAAAAATGTACATGGTAATTAGCAATTTGTTCCATCTCTAAGATTGATTTAACTATATTCTGCTTTGTGTGTAATTTTTTTCTAAAAGAGTGTTAATTTTCAGGGAGGTGATTAGAGGATGCCATCTACTGGCTCAGAAATGTTTTAATCTCTGCATGAAGCACAACTCAAGTGGTTTAGCCAGGAAATACAATTTCATAAAATTAATATACTTCTCCAAGTATTAACATTACGCAAATGTTCTGTTGACCCACCCTTCCAACCCCTCTTACTAGAGATTATTTTTTTCCCCCAACAAAAAAAATGGTAGACATGAACATAAGGATCATCTGAAGAGAAAGGCAGATTAATATTTGAACAAAGCTTCCATCAATAACAGTTGTGTTTAAATATCACTTTAAGCACGAGTTAAATGTTGCAAGGTATTTTATGGAGGCTGCATCGAACAAAACTGGACCCCAAATACAAGTATAATAAAAGACCCAAAGCTTATATTTATAAAGTAGAATGCCAAGAGCCTATGAAATTATGAGATTGAGACCAGCAGTTGGAGAGGGGGAAACTCAAGGTTAGGGTATTGGATAGACACAAAATGCTGGAGGAACTCAGCAGGACAGGCAGCGTCTCTGGATAGAAGGAATTTGGCAACTGAAACCCAATGGTTAATCATAACACACATAACGTTGAAGAACCTGGAGAGCCTGGAACTGTAACAGTACAGGGATCAGAAGACACAAGGCTAATAAGAGAGACAAGTGTTAGGGACATGCAAGCCTAAGTATACATTTGTGGAATAGAAAAATCTACAAGAAAGTTAATTCTAACTTACTGCCATTTTGATTAGCAAGGGTAATAGCTGCACAACATGTTAATGTCAAAAATGTTGGATGAATTCAAACTTTCAGATAAGGGGGTGGTTAGAAGGGAAAGAATCTCAGCAGATAACGTTTCTAAGGTACAGCTGGAGATAAACAATGGTTTAAAAGGTGGAAGCAGGCATGGTGGTCTTCACAAAGGGGAGGTTACACGGGAAGCTTAGTTTGGGGTCAAATAGGATTCAATTTTTTTTTCATGCGGTAGAATATTTGCAAAACTACCATTTTCCTATCTTTGAGATTGAAAATGGAGCCATTGCAAAATGGTAATACATCTCATTGAGAATAAGAAATAGATAAGTACATAATCTGTCCTTCCAGATGTATAGTTCACGTTAAAATTGAAAGAGTGAAGATAAATATTAATTTGTTGAAGCATCAGGCTACCACTGTTTATTAATTATTAGGGTGTAATTTTGAGTACTGAAAAGAAGTATTTGATCTTTTAACAAATAGCACTAAATAATGGCACTTTAAACAGTTTGTAAGATTATGTAGTTGTTTCCGAGCTGGCGTCCTCCATATTCCTTTAAAAACAATGATGTTCAATAATGCGTCCAACACATTAAATTCTGTTTGTAGCATTCTATCACTATACTATTAAAAGTCTCATCTTGTATGGATTTATAAGTGTGTGTGTCGTCTGTGTCTTTCTACCTTTGTCAAAACGCTATGAGCTAGCGCTGAAATGTTCACAGATTATTAATCACATTAACCCCGTCGACAAAATAAACTGCTTCACTTCACATTTCATGCTATATTTCACAAGTTACAACTTTTTAAATAATAGCAAAAAACAACTTTTTCCATGGCAAACCTCCTTCAACCCGCTTCGAGTGACGTCACAAAGGGGGAGTGGGCGGTCATCAGCTTCCAGTGACGTCAGGGGGAGGGCCGCATTAAAATAAACGTTCCACTTTTTCTGATCCGGCCTTCTACCCGCAATGCCCTGCTGGGGTTTTTCACGGCCATCAAGGAGGCATCGAGACTCGCGACGGTGGGGCCGCGGCAGCGGTAGGGGAAAGGAGAGGGAAGGAGAGGTGAAGGAGGGATGGGGGGAGGAGAGGGGAAAGATCCTGGGGAGGTGAGAAGAGAGAGTGGGGGGGGATTGAGGGAGAGGAGGGATTAGGGAGGGTGGTTGCCACGTTTACACTCCCATCACCTCCCTCTCCCCCCTCCCTATCTCCCCTTACATCCCCCTCCCTGTACCCCCTCCCCCTCCACCCCTTTCCCTCTAACCCACTCCCCCTCCCTCTACTTCCCCCCCCCCCCCACTCCCCCATCCCTCTCTACCCCCCTCCGCCTCATTCCATCTCTAGGGATTGAAGGGGGTCGGTGAAGAGGAGGAAGAGGAAGTGCTGGGGGATGAGGAGAAATGAGCCGCGCCTGTGCAGTTGGGTGCTATGTGTGAGTGGTGCAATATTGGTGTAAATCTACTTGCAGCAAGGATCTGCAGACATTACACCTCCGAGCTGCTAATACCAACTAGTAGGCAAGCTCTTGATAATATAAAGCACATAATAGGTGCTATTAACAAGCACTATAATTGGCTAGTATGAAACAGCCAATCTACATCTTTCCTTGTAGAAACAAAAGAAGCATCGGTGGCTAAGCAATATAGGTGGAACGGGACAGCGCCGGAAAGCCGGGATTGATCCTGGCTGTGGACGAGGCACAGGTCTGTGCCGCCCCCATTGCCTGATGTCCCTCTTGTCCAATCGGCGCCCTCAATTAGCAGTTCCACCCCTACTGTCTCACGGAAAACGGAGATTTCACCAGGTTTTAAAATCCGGATTATAAAAAATGGAGGGGGGGGGGCTGTCCCCCGCCTCTCAAAACAGGGGGGACCCTGTCCTCCCCGGGATTTCCACCAGGCAATATCTATCACACCGTAATCGCCTACATTCCTGCGCATTCAAGTTACTGAATCATGTCATGATGAAATCAACCAGTGTGCTCGCTACCACATACCTGTAAAGGTTCGATAGAATTCAGCAAAATACCAAGTTTCCACAATCTTCTATGGAAGTAGAGGCATTGCACCAATGTGCTGGGCCCATGACAACACATCCAGTGACTTTAACCTGTTGACATTTTCCACTGCTGTCTGATGTTTCTCAAGTCAATCAGCTTCATGGTCTTACAAGGACAGTACAATTACAATTATAATTATAATTACATTACCAGACTGAATATGGCCCATTGGGTCCCATGTTCACATGTGAGGGCTGCTTCCCCAACACAACATTCCACCTCTCCACCAATTCCAATATTGGTGGCCTGTGGAGGGGGGGGGGGGTGCTTTCTGGAGCGCTGGTATGGGTGTTGTGGGCTGAAGGGACTGGTTTCCAGAGGGCTAGTATGGACATTGTGGGCCAAATGGATTCTTGGGGTGACAGCTTAGCCACTCAAACCTGATGTGCTGGCAGCTCACTCACATTTGGTGGGCTGGCAGTTGACTCATGGCTATTCCTTGAAATTCCATTTCAAGCAGGGTGCAAGGCCACCAAATTTAAAATGCAGTTTCATACCATTTCATGCAGGGTGCAAGGCCACCAAATTCAAATGCAGTTTCATACAATTTCTTGCAGGGTGCAAGGCTACCACATTCAAATAAAGTTTCATACCATTTCAAGCAGGGTGAAACCACCATAAAACCACACAAAACAACCACATAAACACCGCATAAACACCACACTCACAGTTCAGTAGACATTCAGTGTGTTCAGTTGATTCACAGCTCAGACAGAGTCGTGACCTCTCCCTCCCCCATTTTGCAGAAACTGAGCCACACACACACTTCCGGGTTTTATAATCCCTCCCACCAGAAGTGTGTGGCCTTCATGGCGTGATTGATAGGAGAGAGATTCTCAACATTTTTTAAAACACTAATAACACTTTTATTTTTCATTGTTGGGAACAATCCTCTGCACAGATGAGCGGAGGGGGACTGAGTAAGATGGCCAAAAATCACAGCCGTAGTGGTAGCATTTTATCTAAAATCAATTTACAGTGCAAACAGGAAGTTGTCAGATTTAGACTTTTAATCATTTGGCATTTCAAACCAACCACCACCAACCATTTGCTGTGCTTTATTTCAAACCCGCCACCACCAACCATTTACTGTGCTTTATTTCATAGTCCCTCGGGAAGGGGGCGTGGCCTTCAGGAGAGAGAATCTCAACATTTTTAAACACTAATCGATGGGAAAAATCCTCTTGTTCTGCGCAGCGGAGGGGGACACTGAGTAAGATGGCCAAATATCACAGCCGTAAGTGGCAGCGTATTTTCTAAAATCAATATTCAGAACAACAGGAAGTAGTCAAGATTAGACTTTTAGTAATATACAGATAGATAGTCATCAGCCTATGCAGGCCCTCAAAACCAATCCCATCAATGCTCATTTCCCTGAAGCCCTGCAAATAATTCACTTTTACACCTTCGCTCAACTGCCTTTCAAATTGTTTTTAACCACTTACCTGCAAAAGTTACCAAGGGTAATTTGGAGCAGACAATTAATCTACCGGCACATATTTGATTTATGGGAAAAATCCAGAGCAGCCAGCAGAAATTTGCACAGCCAGAAAGCAAACACCATGAAGACAGCACCCAATAGAAAATAGGTGCAGGAGTAGGCCATTTGGCCCTTCGAGCCAGCACCGCCATTCAATGAGATCATGGCTGATCATCCCCTATCAGTACCCCGTTCCTGCCTTCTCCCCATATCCCCTGACTCCGCTATCTTTAAGAGCCCTATCTAGCTCTATCTTGAAAGTACCCAGAGAACTGGCCTCCACCACCCTCTGAGGCAGAGAATTCCACAGACTCACCACTCACTGCGTGAAAAAGTGTCTCCTCGTCTCCGTTCTAAATGGCTTACTCCTTATTCTTAAACTGTGGCCCCTGGTTCTGGACTCGCCCAACATTAGGAACATGTTTCCTGCCTCTACCGTGCCCAATTACCTAAGAATCTTATATGTTTCAATGAGATCCCCTCTCATCCTTCTAAACTCCAGTGTACAAGCCCAGCCGCTCCATTCTCTCAGCATATGATAGTCCCTCCATCCCGGGAATTAACCTTGTAAACCTACGCTGCACTCCCTCAATAGCAAGAATGTCCTTCCTCAAATTAGGGGACCAAAACTACACACAATACTCCAGGTGTGGTCTCACTTGGGCTCTATACAACTGTAGAAGCACCCAAGATCAGGAACTAACCAGAGTCCCTGTAACAGTGCTGACTGATGCACCACACACTAGCTAGACAAGGAGAAGGAAATAGATTTTGTTCACTGAGGAATTAATAATCCCCTATGTTAACCGGATATCTGTCTGGTTATCTCTCCACTGTACATATATGTCCACTGTTAGCTTCAGGTCTCCTTCAAAACAATCTTAGATATTCTAATTCCCTTCTCCATTTTATTTATTCCTTTTCTTCAGTACTCTCCTTTCCTTTGTAGTGCTTGCCAGTTGTACTTTTGCAAGCACTCATTGTACAATTTGTGCAAGGAAGTTTCAATTTGCATCTTGAAAAATGAGTACAATTAAAGTCTTCATTCTCACAAATGAATATTGAATATCTTATTTTCCATACAATTGTTAACTTCTTACATTGGTGCAAAGGCAGAAGTAATGTGCAGAATGAAACCTGCTCATGGGACGAGAGCCAGGTGGTACTCTGACCTGGAAAACTAATCTACAATTGGTCCAATTGACCTGCAGCAGAAAATAATGTCAGTGGAGAAGTGAATTAAAAACACTGATAAAAGACCAGCAAACAGGACAAAACAGTAAGGTTATAAATGTCCCTTGTATCCTTCCTCTCATATTGTATTTTATGTTCACAATCATTGCAATTTATATTTTAGCACAGAAAATAGTAATTGGCTACAAGTACTCAAAGAGTTAAAGTAGGTTTGCTTCAACTTAAAACAGATGACATGCAAAGAGAATGAACAGCAGTTTTTCTTATGTTCAAAGGAAACAGGATATGGGCATAAATCACTAACTTTATTAAATTGTATTTAGGCAGTGATGTATGACTGAATACAAAACTCAATTGGAACAACCTGTTTAAGTAAATGTAAGTTAACGTAACATACACTGATAGTTTTTTGCTTTTTATGAACCTCCAAAATAAATCTTGCAATATTTCTAATACAGTTGATAGGGCTGCTGGCGCAAAATATTTTTACACATGTTTCATTCAAAATCTACAAAAAAGGAAAATCTGGGAGAGAATAAGGATTTTTACCAAATTTAGCTTCCGTGATTGCAAGCATAATTTGAAAAGAATTAACAACACTTGTACTGTAGATCGTATTTACTTGCCACTGTCTCAGTGAACCTGGTCCTTTAGGACATAACCCAAGCCACTTTGGTCACCACGACTGAATCTTAAAAAGCTCAATGGTCTGCTAAAGATAAACAGAAAAATTTGGTGTACTTCGGCAGTTCAGGCAGCATCTTTGGAAAGAAGAAATGCGTGACATTTAGGGTAATGACCCTTCTTCAGACTGCTGTCGAGTGGGACATGGAAGATGGCTGAAGAGTCTCTACCCGAAACATCACCCATTCCATCTCTCCAGAGATGCTGCCTGACCTGCTGAGTTACTCCAGCATTTTGTGTTTATCATCAGTGTATAACCAGCATTTGCAGTTCTTTCCTATGCAATGGGTTGCCATGTTTGTCAGACAATAGATAATAGATGCAGGAGTAGGCTATTCGGCCCTTTGAACCAGCAGCGCCATTCAATATGATCATCCTCAATCAATACCCAGTTCCTGCCTTCTCCCCATATCCCTTGACTCCGCTATCTTTAAGAACCCTATCTAGCTCTCTTGAAAGCATCCATAGAACTGGCCTCCACCGCCCTCTGAGGCAGAAAATTCCACAGCACAATCACCATGATCCAGCTGGAAAAAGGAACACCACTCCTAAACAATACTGAAAATTTAAAGGCATCTCCTGGAATTCCTCAACTTTGATCCAGTAATTTCACTACTTTTCCATCAAATTTGATTCCTGCACAACTCTCCTTGTGTAGTCTCTGGTTTCCTCAGGGTGTGATGAGCATGCAAGCAAATTACATTTCTGCTTGGCAAGTGAGAATAGTTCCAGGTAATAGTCTTCAATTCCTCTGCCATTAAACACAAAGCCGCAGCTCTTTCCCAATTTCACTGTTAATATAAGAAACTCGTATATTAGAAATAAAGTTGAATTCATATAGTACTCATCCCCGCTAGATGGTGACAATGTGTGTTGTAATGTAGCAAAATCCTGTGAATGCTAACTGTTTAGCTATCAATTGTTTACACTTATCAATAAGCTTGACATCAGTGTATTTAGAATGGGGAGGGAAGTCAGTTGGTTGACTGAAAAATTTACTTTTCACCGTTTTTTCATTTAAATTAGAACTTACTTAAACCCAAGTACTGAAGCAACGACCAAGAAAACACACCAACGCCTCTACTTCCTTAGAAGGCTTAGGGAGTTTGTTAAGTCCCCAACTACTCTCACCAACTTCTACAGATGCACTGTCGAAAGCATTTGTCGGGATGCACCACAGCTTGGTTTGGGAACAGCTCCATCCAAGACCGCATGAAATTGCAGTGAATTGTGGACACTGCCCAGACCATCACACAAACCAACCTCCCTTCCATTGACTCTATTTACACCTCACACTACCTACTTGGAAACCCGCAAAATATCTTTGATCGGACTTTACATTGCACTAAATGTTATTCCTTTTATCATTTATCTGTATATTGTGGATGACTCAATTGTAATCGTGTGTCGTCTTTTCACTGACTAGCTAGCTCACAAGAAAAGCTTTTTACCGTACCAGTGACAATAAATTACTCAAACTCCAAATTTATCATGAATTTGTCAATTATAGAGAATTTTCAAATGTTTATTTTTTAAAGATGCATCACCTGATTGTGCCATGTGTTACTTAACACACTAACATAGATTGGGCACTAAACCCCACAGGTATGGGCCCTTAGGCCTAGAATGTTTGCATTAATGACGATTCCTACCAAGTAACCACCATATGTCAAATATAATAATTGTTGATCAATTTGCCAAATACTTATCAGTAATAAACAATGAAAATCAATTCAGACCTTGCACGAACTATGATTTGTCTATCAGCAGGACCCCTAGGAGCCGTGGGCATGCATTGCCTGCTACTTCTTCACACTACACGCCTCCCTACAAAGAGGGAGGGGTTAGTTGCCAGTGTAATGTTTTTCATATAGTTAAGGGGCTGTCCCACTGCGGCAACCTAATTGGCGAGTTTAGCAGAGTTTAGGAGAGTTTGAAAAAGTGTCATGTTGAAGACTTCCTTCGACTACGTAGAAGACCTCCTTCGACCTCTTACGACTATGTTGAAGACTAGCTTCAACTAACTTCGGGAAAATTGGACACCAAATAGTAGGGAGAGAAAATGATCTCCTTCGATCTCCCTTCAACTATGTTGAAGACTATCTACGACGACCTTCGACTAACTTTGATTACTTACGAATAACATGCCTACGTAACTCGACCTACTTCGACTAAACCTATGAGTAAAAAAAGTATCTATTTTTTCCATGGTGACCTTTTTCACTCGCAGGCATTTTTTAGCATGTTGAAAAAAGACGCCGCGACCGAGCTGAGGCCTCGAGTACGCGGGAACTACTCTCAAGCATAAAGGAGAGTTACAAAGACCTCCTAGGACCTCGTGTCAATCATGCTGTGAGTATGAGTAAAGAGCTAAAGACTCTTCTCAACTTGCTAATTAGGTCACCGCAGTTAATTTGTGAATTTGCAAAAAGAATTATTATTTTAAATTCCTTTGGCATCATAGTACCAAATCAGGCTGTTCAGCCAACCACATGCATACATCATGGACTCATTGTATATCAATCGCATTTAGACCTTAGAGAAACAGCACAGAAACAAGCTTTTCGGCTGACCTACTCCATGCCGACCAGTGATCACCCACATACTCACACTATCCTACACACTCGGAACAATTTAACCAAAGCCAATTAGCTACAAACATGTGCATCTTTGGAGTGTGGGAAGAAACCGGAGCACCCGGAGAAAACCCACATGGTCACAGGGAGAATGTCCAAACTCCATACAAACAGTACCCGCGATCACGATTGAACCCAGATCTCTGGCGCAGTAAAGGGCCTGTCCTACCAGCATCCGACTCCATGTGATGAGCGTGATCAAACTAGAAGCGGGGGCCGCGCGGCGGTCGTGTGATCCCCTGTACAGAGCCGTTCCCACCAGCATGCGCCTCCATGCAGCAAGTGGAACCAAACCGGCAGCGAGGGCCGCGCGGAGGTCGGGTGAGTGGCGCAATGCGGCGCAAAGCGAGGCAAACTTGGAGCGAAGTCTTAAGGTAAGTTCACCAGGACAGAGAGGGGCACAGAGGCACACACACAGAGGGCCACGGAGCCACACACAGAAGGTCACGGAGGCATCTACAGATAGGTTCACGGAGGCACGATGTTGAGGTGGTGTGTCATGCGTCGAGGCGACTGCGAGCCGACAAGCCATTGAACGGAAGTTTTGAACATAGTCAGTTTTTCCGAGCGCCGCGCGATGTCGGGACGAACTCCGCACAATTCCGGCGATTGAAGTGGGACCGGCCCCGCGACGCCCGACGGCTCAAGCGACCACGTTAGGTCGCGCTCATTGCATAGTTGCATGCTGGTACGACAGGCCCTTAAGGAAGCAACTCTACCGCTGTGCCACCCCAGACGAGCACTTAGTCCATAACCAACTACACCTTGCCAGTTCAACTGCTTCTTAAATATAGGAGACTAGCCAAATGCCACCTCTGGCAGTGTATTCCAGATTTAAACTCACAAGTAACAGAGTGCTTCAAAGAGGTTTAACCTCCTCAAGCCTCTTTCATGCTAGAGTGTCACATGAAGGTGCCAAGCACTCATCGAGTTTAACAGTTTATATAAACTGCCACATTAACAAACAATTGTTTGAAAATGCTGCTGTTAAAAATAAAGCAGACAAAATTATAATTGGAAATACATCTACATCTTATGCTATGAATAAAATTAAACCAATTCAGTGATACATTTAAATTAAAAAGGGAGCTATGCTATTTGACATATTCAAAGCTACAACTGATTGATTTTTATTAATTAAAAATGTTGCCTGGAGGCTGATACCAAGGACTCTGGGATAAGGATTCTCCTCCTCTTTAGCACAATAGCAATGGTTATGTTTTTGGTTGCATTTAAATACATTTCTGAAATGAGCAGTCACTGCTCATATGCCAGGGAATCTGGATCACAGGGGTTCCTGGTACCTGATATTCTCATACACAAAATCCCAAGAAAGGTTCTTGAAGAGATGTATAAAAAGGCCATGGGAAAGGAAAAAAGACAGACGCAACAATGGCTTGAATGAGCATAGACAGTCACAATTACCACATCATACTCCAGCATGTTAGACTCAAATGCATCCTTGAAATGCTGTAATATATGCATTCTTGCCATGTGATAGATGATTTTTTTTTTCAAATGTAGGCACGAGACAGAGATACATGCCAGACTCGTGGAACATAATTTACCTGTCAAACAACATTTTGGGTCTAGACTGCAACTGTTCTAGTAACAATATTTGCCACATGTCAGTAGCTTTTAATAAAAGGCCACCATACTAACTGACCTCCTCTCTGGGAATGTTCATTGACATTCATGGCAGAGAAACAGTACCTGTAGAGTAGATCCCCTTCAAGCATGAAATGCCTACATTTTCTTTTTGTATCAAACTAATTCAACAGCATTATAGGTTGGGAACAGCACCGTTTTCTCCCTTTGGTCCAAGCTAGGCCTCTCCTTTTACAATAAATACAATATTTATTCATTGTCACTGGAACCTCAATGAGGCTCAAACGAAACTCAGTTTCTACAGCCATACAAACAAAACAATTTCTACAAGACACACAAACAATTCAATTCACACAAACATCCATCACAGTGAATCTCCTTCTCACTGTGATGGAAGGCAAAGTCTTTTCTCTCCCCCATGTTCCATTTTTCTCCCGATGTTAAAGCCCCAGGCGGGCGATGGTAAGTCCCACGGCCGTTAAGGCCGTGATGGGCAATGTACGGCCCCACTCCAGGTCTTAATGTCACAACGGGGAGCTCCCGGCGGGCGTTGGAATGTCCCGCGACCGTTAAAGCCACGCCGGGCGAAGTAATGCCCTGCTCCAGGTCATTCCAACCCCACGGGCGGGAGAAGTTGCATTGCAGGAGCTCCGAAAAGCGCTCTCCCACCAGGAACCCGGGAGCTCTCGATGTTCCTGTCCACCGGGCCTGCGGCTGGAGCCTCCGAGCTCCAGAGTCGGGCCGCAGCAAATGAGCCACCATCACTCCATACGCTCCGAAGCGGGCCAGCCCCACGATGGTAAGTAGTCCGCAGGCTCTGCGACTGGAACCTCTGGTCATTCCAGTTGGAGACCGCTCCACGGTACTAGGCCCCAACAACAACAGAGACCCGACAGAAAAAAGGTTGGGTCTCCCGTGCAGGGAAGAGATTTTAAAAATTCTAGGCAAGTTAAAATAGGAACAAAGGTTTAGGCTGCAAAAGAAGAAAAAAACTCAGTGGTTCAAGCATTGTCTGCAGAGAAAAAGGGTGGTTGACATTTCAGGATGATACCCTGCATTTGAGCAAAAAGTTTTTATTTAAATATTTAAGGGATGGGGTAGTTGTAGGTTGAACCAACATTTAATTGCTGCCTCCAAATGCTGTTGTGAAGAGGCAATGAACTACAGCAGTCCTGAAGGCGAGAGAATGATGTTAGGGAGGAAGTTCCAACAGCATGGAAGGAATAGTAATATATACTTCCAGATCACGATAATGTGAAACTTAAAGGCTAACTTGCACATGGTGGTGTTCCCATGCTTTTGCTGCCATCACTTCTCTAGCTGGTAGCTCACGGTTTGGAAGGTGCTGTCTAAGGAGTCTTAGAGACATGTTGTAGTGAATCCTGCAGTGGTACAAGCTGCTGCTGCATGCCACTGGTGGAGTGATGGAATGATTGTGGATGGGATGTTTATCAAGTAGGCTTCCATGCCCTGTGTGATGTCAAGGCAGATAGATCTAGTTTAAAATGGTCACAAAGAATTGGCCCATCCATCCAATTTGTACCATCCATCCAATTTCTCTTTCCATCTAATTGAGGATGACATACTGTACCCAGCTGAACCTTCATCCATTCTATTCCTCAACATTGACAGATCTGGCAAAACACTGCAGAATTTAATGAGAATAGCTTTGTGGGTCAGGTTTGCTGGTGTTGTCAGAGATAAACGCCAAGAGAATGCAACAATAAAAAATAAATAAAAGGGCTTACAATAAGACAAGGCTTATAAATATAGCTTGGATCAACTGAACTCAGATTTGTGGGAATCCCAGAGCGCCCTAGAGTTGGCTTGGGACACAGCAAGCATTATAAACTGCAGAGAAGGAGTAGTTCCCATAACTGAAGGAATGGAGCAGCATCAGACTGCTCTGTTAATGGAAAGTTCAACCAAGAATTTACTTGGGGCTCTCACTATAGTTCAGCCCCTTGAGTTCTGGCAACATCTTCGTAAATCTTCTCTACACCCTTTCCAAGTTGATATCTTTCCTATAACATGGTGACCAAAACTGAACACCAATACTCTAAATGTAGCCTGATCAATGTCTTGTACAACTGTAACATTACCTTCCCACTCCTATACTCAATACCCTGACTGATGAAGGCCAATGTGCCAAAATGTTGATTCTTGTGACATTGCCTTCTGAGAGCTCCCTGTATTTTCTGGTTTGATTCTGATTTCCAACATCTGCAATTCTTCACTTCAAATCCTTGATTTTTATTTGCTTTGTATAGTCTTTTTTTTTTAAGAAGTGATACATTACTACTAATGGCATTGCTAGCTTTCTAAATACCCCAAACACAATATCCACATTATGGTTTTTTCATGCATATACTGTACTTAGTGATATATTAACAAGCTTCTGGATTCCAAGACAAATATCCTTGCACTTGCAAAATGGGTTTGCAAATCTTTCATCACACCCACACAGCTGAAAGCGCACACGTGCAGGCAGCAGGGTCAAGGCGAGTGACCGGGAGACATTCTGTATCATGGACACAACTCTCCTTCAATGCTCTGACAGCCTTTCCTGGCATTAAACTACACAGACAAGCAACGACACCTCAAGAGACTTGTGCTATATAAAACCTTGAAATGCTGCAGATTGTCAATCAAGTCTCATGTTGAAGTCGCAATTTACTATTATTGCTTGTCCTTAGTTAAATCAGTATCGTTCATGCCCATAAATCAAAAGACAGCTTTGAACTCTATATGTGACAATCTCTTTGGTGTAACAGTAGAAAGAGGAATGTAATTTTATATTATTTCTCAGAGGTCCGTGTGGTACGTGCATCAACTGCTTGCAGCAGGTACCTGGACAAAATTTCCTTCAAATCGCATTTTATCTAACAGGTCATAATATTATGTCTGCATTTGATACCATGCACTCCCAGTGCCAGCTTTTGTGGAATCATAAACGATAGATTTCTAAATGATGTTAACAGAAAACACTTTGGCATGGTACTTAGAAATGGAAATGTGATCTCATAGTTATTTTGTCAACTATCTCACTTAATTTCCCTTTTCAGGTGCTGATGAGCGCACTGAAAATTTCTAGCATTTTTTTATTTTCATGATAAATTTCTAAGAATTTTCAGTAGCTGCTAAACAAATTACATCAAAGAAACAAAAGAAATATTTAATCTGGAACATAAGATTTTTGTTCTTGTGTTGTTGAATTCTATTCAATAACATCCAAAATGTGATATTATTTACTCTTTTTTTTTGCAGTATTTCTATAATCATGGAGTTTATGTACTAC
The DNA here is from genome assembly GCA_963514005.1 of Raja brachyura. The sequence continues at coordinate 72,518,529 of OY740782.1, forward strand.
AAACTTTATTAGGGACTATGAAGTAGCCATTCAACATCTTAGAACCCACTATGATTCTTTAAAGAAGGACTGCAAATCCAAGCATTTGTTAATGGTAAAGTCTCTGTATTTTCCCCATTCTATAGGATGAATTATCATCCAAACCAGCTGGTGAGTGGGCAGCACAATTCCAGGAAGTTCGAAGAAGATGCCAAGGCTTCCAAGGGAACAGTCAACCCCATAATCTATTGAAAATCCAAAATGAAGTGTGGTTGTTCCTGAACTAGAGGTCCAGATTTCCATCTCTCACCACATGCTGAAGCCAGTGGCCCATGATTGAAACAAAAATATTCAAATCTGTTCAAAGACTTTATCTCAACGCTGTGTCTTTGCTGCAATGTTATGCAAGTCATGATATAAATAATGGTGTCAAAGCACTTCATGCCATATTACCAATAAGTCACAAGATACATACCATGCAGCTAAAATATCAGGATGGCATTGCCAGACTGTGACATCAGTGTTACCGTCTTGCAAACTTCGGGCCATGTGACAACTATCAAAAAAACTCATTGGAGAGAAAGCACAGCACTAAACAGAAGGAACATGAAAAGCTAACAAAAACATTTGCTCTATCTTTTGGATCAGACTTTGGATTAATACAACATAGTTGCAAAGTATTTCTTTGCTCCAAGGTATTCAACCCATGTGTTCCCTGGTCAGATATTTGCTTTGTCTGGATCACGTGTACAGTTTACAGAGTTCTAATATACATTGTCAATTCCCTCTTGTTACCAGGAACTTTAAATCAATTTAACTTTTTTCCTGGCCTTTCAAACAGACAGCCCCAGGCGACTGTCTAAAACCAGAATTTAAAAATCCAATAATCCAAAATGATGACAGTAGCCTCAGCATTATTGGCACATCATATCACTATCATGTTCTCTGATCGTGCTTTTCTGTTTATTAACATAGGAAAAAATAAAATCAATCTGGAATCTAATTTCAAACTTGATATTTAAGCTTAAACAGACACAACAATTACTAAATTCACTGATGCAGAGATCTGCACTCCATTTGAAACGGCATCAAGAAAACAATCACATTGTAGGGCCATTCATGAGGGAGACATGGTGACCATCAGAATGAACTCTGACAATTTTAGGTCCATATTGTTACAGTCACATGGATTAATTGGAGATGAAATATCAAAGCTTCAGACAGTATTTCCAGATCCCCAGCATTTCCTTTTTGTCTTAACTTAGTTATTACTACACTGAATGAGTCCATTCATCCCATCTGATCCATATCAGCTCCCAAAGTAACCCATCAGTTTCAATCATCCTGTATTCAGCTCTGACAGTATGCTCAGCGCGCATTTAAAATGGCATAGTGGCTGTCAGCTTTATTTCTCTATCTTTGCCAGTTGTTCCTTCTCACTTCGGTCCTTTTGGCACTTTCCTATACTTTGGGTGATCTACAGCAACTAGTTAATAGACCAATATTTCTTTGGGATGTGGGGGGGAGAAAAAGCAGAGCAAGGAAGGAGAAGGGTCAAACTGCACCCAAGATTACAATCAAACCCAAACTCCTGAGACATGAGGCACAGTACCACCAATGGACAATCAGTACTCATAGCCAATCAATAAAAACTCAAGTACATTTTGGAAGTAAAGCACTTCTCCTGCCTCCTCATGTAAAATTGGGCCACCTTTGCCAGTTCCTTGTTCAGCTCCCATCTGCTTCCATTCCCCTCAAACCTAACTGAATTCACAACTGGTCCTCTATGCTGGGTTTTTATGATTTTGAAAAGCTCCCTAAAATGATGCCAAAATATTTCCCACAGTTCATTGTGGTGGATTGTCTGAGGATTTAAGGTGGCACCTGGACCTGTGTTTCATTGCAGTCACAGTGCAGTGTCAGGATGTATATTTTTGGTTGTGATGTGGCACCTCTCCCTCTCTTTATCTGGAAAGAGAAAGTTAATATTTCTGATCAAAGACCATTTGTCAGGACTTTAACTCTGTTTCTCTTCCCACAGATTCAGCCTGACCTACTGAAGATTTCCAATATTTTGTTTTGTTTTCCCATTTCCATCATATGCAGTTATTCATTGGTTTTCTTAAGCTGATACGCTAGTTCAATTTTACCGCCCACTGACACTACCTGACCAGCTGATTGCTCAGTATCTGATCAACTAATTTCATTCTTTTAAAAGGCCTCAGCAGCTGGAATGACGGAGATGATTTGATTCTGTATCATGAGGGAAAGGGAGGAGCAACAGCAGACAAATAACTTGCAAGTTGTTCCCTGCACTTTTAGATGGTCCTGCTGTTAGATTCTCATTAGGCTTAATGCCACATTCAACTTACGAGAGGTTTAGATACAGTGCATTGAGAAAATGGGACCCCATATAATAACATTTGTTAAATGAGTTCTAGGGGACCCAGTTTCACTCACATCACCAATACCTAGTACATATTACCCAAATATTTGTTTTTTGAAGACAATGTATAAAATTGATTTTGCCTGATGTAGCAGTGCTGCTGATAGTGGTGCTGCCTCAGCTCAAGGTTCATTCCTGACAACTGGTGCAGAGTTTGTGACAGTACAAGTTTCCTTCAGGTAATCCGCTTTCTTCCCACATTGCAAAGACACGTGGATTGGTAGATTAATTGGCCTCTGAATTGCCCCTAGTGCGTGGATGGGTGGGAGAAACTGGAGGAGGTGATGAGATTGTGGAAAGAGTTGTTTAAAAAGTGATCAGCAAAAATTGATGTGTGAAGGCTGGTGTGATCTCAGTTGGTCAGAAAGGTCAATTTTCATGCTGTGTGACCGACTTACATTTATACTGAATGTTCATTTTGCAAACAAAATGGCTTCTTTAAATCAGAGTTTGAAATAATTAAACATTTAGTAAGATTAAAGTAACTCTCATGAAGGTAGAGTTTCTAAATAGTACAATTAAGATGCAGATGTTTAAAATGTCTAAACAAACATCTGGTGTTTTATGCAGGTGCTGACCAAGTTATTGGTCTCCACAAAGAGGCCATTGAATTCATTTGATGGACTCTTAATGTAAAACATTACTTTCCAAACTCAATGATCACAATTTTTTTAAAATCTGAACAAAAACAGGCAACCCCAATAAATATCTGTTAAACTTAGCAAACAATATTTTGCACCTATGACAAGACTGGAAGAAAAAAAAAATAATTGTTCTTTTTCCCCCATCAAGCACTGGTTAGCAAATGGATTCCTGAAACATTAAACATATAAATATATTTCCTGGAGAACATATTATATCCTTATCCGGTGTATGCTCTCACAGCTGGGAGGCTGTTAGTTGGTTTGATGTTCAGAGTATAAATTACAATCAGTTTTCTTAAAAGGAGCCACATCAATGGCCTCTAAAGGTATAGAGGAAATTTGATCCACCCCCCCTCTGTATTTACTATGTAGATGTGTGCCCAGAGTTACCCAATAAAGCAGCCAGTCATCTCATTGTGCTTTGCTGGAAGTTATAATGGGGTGATACGAAAAACAGACAACCATCTATCTGTACATTCACACTACTGCCCAAGTTCCAAATGACCCACACCCACCCTTGGAAAGCATAGCCTAGGAGGTAGACAACTTTGACTTGCATAGAATCTTTATTTTAAACCCAGCATTAAAGAGAATTGTTTGCAATGTATTCCATTAGGATTGATCTTTACTTGACATGAGAATTAAGGGACAGACGTTTAGGGGTAACATGAGGGGGAACTTCTTTACTCAGAGAGTGGTGGCTGTGTGGAATGATCTTCCTGCAGAAGTGGTGGAGGCAGGATCGATTTTAACATTTAAAAGTAAAGTGGATAGGTATATGGACGGGAAGGGAATGGAGGGGTATAGTCTGAGTGCAGGTAGATGGGACTAGGGGAAAATAAATGGTCGGCACGGACTGGAAGGGCCGAGAAGGCCTGCTTCCGTGCTGTAATTGTTATATGGTTATATGGTTATATGGTTACTTGGCAGAATGTCCAAATGCTGCATCGAGGAAGCATTCAAGCACCCTGCTGCATTATTGCACAACATTTTGGGCCAAGTTGAGAGCCCTTCCTTTTCAGGTCAGCATTGATAGCACTAAACTACTTGCAGAGGCAACTATAATGCAAGCACCAACCATGCAGCTTGAATGTTGGGCTCTCCCAAGATGACAGCATTAATTCCCCAAACCAATCCCCCCCCCCCCCCCACCACCACCAAAAAGAAAATCCACTATCACATCAAGGGTCTCTTTGTACATAATCAGCTGAAGAACAAACCAGATTACTTAGCCAATGTTCCATCTATGCCATCAATGGCCCATTTGCACCATGTGCTTCAATGTTGCCGACTCAGTCATATGGCAACTTATCAAGAGCTTTCTGGCTGTCCATCACATCAGCTGCATTGCCTACATCAACTATTACTTCAAAACATTCAATCAATATTTTAAAATGCTATGTACTCCAAGTACATTGTACTTTTTCTCTCAAGACATTTTCCTCCAGAGACTATTAGTCCTGAAATAGATCGATATTTCTCAAGGTTTATCTGTCATTCAGATTTAACTAATTGGTCTGCAGTTGCTGGGCTGAAGAACAATGACATTTGTTCCTCTCCATGGTCATTGCCCCTCGTGATTTTTTCCCAGATTTCCTTCAATGAAGGGATTTGAGGATTCCAACCTTTATGCTTACTTTCGCCAGAAGCACTGCAGACACAGATGGAGCACTGCAGAGAGGTGCTCCAGGAGCAAGGTACAAGTTTTGGTGGATTATTGTCACGTGCACCAAGGTACAGTGACAAGCTATGTTTTTCATGCCATCCAAACAGGTCAGGTAAATACAATCAAGTCAAACTCAAGTACAACAGATAGAGAGGGCAACAGAGAAGGCACGGAGTGCAGCATTGTAGGCCAACAGTGCCATTGGCAAAGTCCAATGTCCACAATGGGATAGAGGTGAATTGGACAGTACTTTAGGTTATGGAAATTCATTCCAGACGATCACATAAAAATAACAAGCGTTCAGTTGAAAAAAAACCCAGATGAAACTGGAGAAGTGTAATTTGGCACAGACCACTGGGTTCATTAACGCCCATTGGAAAATTCATGATCCCACTCTCCAACAGGATTTTTGGTCTCTCTAGCACTTTGCAGGGTGAAAGGCTCTTAAATGACATCAACAATAGTACAGCATGCAAAATTCATCTGCAGCAAAGAACATCACTCTAAGCTGTATTATAGAAACTGGTCAGTACTCATTGTGACCATAGATAAAAACTACCTAGGTGCAGGGCTGCCTTTGCCAGGGGTATCAAGATTGTGGCCACTATCAGCCTCAGGATCACCTTGGGATGCAGCTATTATCGCTCACTGCTTCCAGCTCATGGCCACATTAATTGTTTTAAACGTTGTTTCTCATCCCAGAGATGTTGCACAATTTGCTGAACTTTTACAGTATTCTCAATTTTATTTAAAACATCATATACCATGCATCTGCAGTTTGGCAGAGACATTTCCCTGAATAGGGAAATACAGCAAAGTGAAAATATTCAGAAACCACAGCCATGTCTTCTCAGTCTTACTGGCAATATCCTGCAGAGCAGTTAGCTGTAACCCTGAAGGACCTTTATGTAAAGGGTCATGTTAAAATACCTCTGCTGCAAGTACTGGTCTTCACCAGCATGGTGTCCTTGGAAACAAGCTCCCAACTATTTACACCTTCAACAGTCTCCCTAATTCCCTGCTCCCATTATTGCAGCATTCATTTATTAACACCATTCCTAGTCTCTGCAAATGCTCATTACATGGCAATAAATCATTTTAAAAGCCAGTTACAAAGAGAGAGCAACTGGTAAACTACATAGAACTGCAGAGAACAGTCAACCCACATACAGCTATATTAAAATCAGCAACATTTAATGTTTTGTTATAGTGTTACACTAGGAAACCTGAAAATGTTGCTTTTCACAATAAGCTAGTTCGGTATTCCGACTGCGCATACCCAGGTCATAGGTCTCTCAGTATAAACATTCTCGGCAGCGGTGGTGCTGTGTTATGTGCAGGTCTGCATTTATTCCATATTTGAGGTTAGGCCTGGGTCTCCGGCACTGCAGGCACTGTTGAGTTGCTGCTGGGACATCCCCGTCCCCTCCCAGGTGTCCCCACCAGTCCAGGGTGGCCCTCGGCTGTCGATCCACTGCCCCTTGGGGAGCGGGGTCCTTGGGAGATGGAACGGGGTTGGGCTGGAGTTGGCACTTCTTCTCCGCACTGGCTGTGGGCCGGCGTTCCTCCAGGCCACTGTCCCGTCGGTCCGGGGTTGTCAGTTGGCCCAGCGGGACAGGCGCAGTTGAGCTGGGGTTGGTGCTTCCCCGCACTGGCTGGGGGCCGCTGCTCTGAGCCTGTGTCCCGTCGGTCCCCCTCCGGGCGGGGATGGGACACTCAGGGGGAGACGGGATGGTCCAGTGGCGGTTGAGTAGCGCTTGCAGCACCAGGTACCCAGGTTTGCAGATGAGGCGCGGATCTGTGTACATGCAGCTGCCGACCCAGTCTCCCCTCCCCTTCCCTCCCCCCTCCTCTCCCCCCTCCTCTCCCACTGGTACCTGTCCCCTCTATCTCTCTGTTACACCCCGCTCTCCCGCTACCTGGCACCCCCGTTCCTCAGATTAAATATTTTGTAACGCATAAATCATGAACAAAGATAAAAATTTATACACAGTTTATACAGTCAGCAGTTAGTTAACTTTTTCGTTATAACAAGTAACCTTTGACAAATTCCACGATTCCTTTTGTTTTTCGGAATACCAAACTCGCTTATTGTATTTGTTACCTTTAATGTAAGCACCACAAAAATGTTAGTAACAAATAAGTCAGAATAAAAGGTAAAAAAAATTAGTGGGTCCAATGTCTAGGCCTACACAAGCAAATGTTCATGAAAGGCAAGGTGCCAAGAACTGAAGAATGCTAGGTGACACAATCCTAAAAAGCTGCCACCTTAATTCCAGTTATCCAGACAGTTGGTGTCAGACCAGCACCAATATACCAACTACAGTGTATGTACATTTGTGAAATACTTCACATTCTTTGCCACATTGGGAGCTTAACATGTACAGCACCAATGCCTGCCCTAATTAACAAATACACCACCGACCACTCTCACACATGAAACAATAAGAACAACCACTCAATTTGGAACCATCCAGCATGCTCTAATACAATGAATTGTCATCTTCTTGCAAGTTGATTGCCAATTGTTTTCCAATTGTTTTCCACTGGTTTTGCAGGTGGTGTTTGTAATCAACCTGCACAGATTCTTGAGGTCCGATTAGTCACCTCATTCTAATTTTACTTCGGAGTCACGTGAGTGACTACGTGAAGAAGCCCCGCCTGGCGCTGGATCGGCATTACGTCGACGCTATCGTAGAGGAAGAGCTGCAGAGCGCAGCTCCAACACAGCGGTAAGGAAACGGCACGCAGGTAAGTAAAATTATTTTACTTCCAGGGCGTTTTCTAAAAACTCCGTAGGCTGGTGGGTAAACCAGGAGGAGTTAAAATAAAAATAAAAATGTTTTTAAAAAATCGCGGGTAAAACGTGCGTCCTGGGGTGTAGAAAAGTTGGGACAGCAGATTATTGCGGAGTTCGGTTCCGATACCGGTGGCCGTTGAAATACCCGTTAGTGAGCCTTTGGTTGCTCCACAAACAAAAACTTTGAAAACCCAGTGCCTAAAATGTAAAAGGAACCTTGAAAGGCCTGAGGTTTCTGAAAGATCCTGAAGGAAAGCCTTTGGCTAAGAATGGATCTAATGGAGAAATACTCCAAACAATATCAACCAAGGGTCTAAGTACCCAGAATATTCCCAGGCAGCCCCTGAGGGGGTTCCATATCATGAATATGGTGCCAGTTGAATTGGGAATTGAAACTCCAGTGCCTGGGATTGGGCTGGAGGTAGTCTCCTTGAACAAGTTTCAGGAGTACCAGGGCTGTATGAGACTGACCCTGAAAGTGGTGTTGTGGTCAGAAGTACCCACCACAATACAAATCCAGGTGTGTCTAATGGGGCACAAAGTTTGCTATACCTGGAGGAGGCGGTGAGGCCATGGAAGGAAACCTGGCGGCCAATATTAATTATATGGTCTCTCACCTGCCTCAAAAAGCTGTTATGGTTGAGACAGCAGATTTGAATTTAAACACCTATTTATTTGTGGTCAGAAGTACCCACCACAATACAAATCCAGGTGTGTCTGATGGGGCACAAAGTTACTATACCTGGAGGAGGCGGTGAGGCCATGGAAGGAAACCTGGCGGCCAATGTTAATTTATATGGTCTCTCACCTGCCTCAAAAAAAGCTGTTATGGTTGAGACAGCAGATTTGGATTTAAACACCTATTTATTGTACCTCAAAGAAGGTACCTATGGTGAATCCGGCTTTTTGGGCGCCAATGTCAGCAATAATGCGGGCGCAGGAATTACGATTCAAAGAATTCTCAAGCTAATTTTGGCATCACTGTCTTTTGGAAGACAAGCTGGAAGGTTGTGGAATGACCAAAGTTCAGAATAAACATATGTTGGGTTTATTCTGCAATTCATTTTTGAGATAAATTATATTAAAAAAATGGAAGATTACCATTCGGCCTCTTTTACATCCAAGATTTCAGGGTTGTGCAGGGCAAGCAATGTTCAAGCTCTTGGTTATTTGTTCGGAGGAAATCTGTCTAAACAAATTAAAGAAATGGATGAAGAGGCAAAAACTGTTGGCCTTGTGAAACCCTTCAGTTTGGCCAGAAAGGCTGGTCATATGAGAAGGGGATTTGATTTTGGAGCTGGAGCGAGCCGAGGCAGGTGTATGATAAGGAAGAATTACCTGCCAGCACAGCCGAATGTACACCCATTTATTGGGAAAGGAGATCATTTTGTCCAGTTGGAGAGGTGCAAGAAATTTATCCTATTAAAGAAGGATGTTTGGATGAACCTCAGATTGGTGGTAGACTCCGAATGTTTATAATGAAAGGGAGGTATGGATCCATTGGGACACAATAAGCCTAATCATTCTTTGATGTTTCAGTCTTGAAATAATTTAAATTGACAAAGAGGTTAAGAATTTGTGTGAGAAAGGAGTTATTGAGAAAACAGGAGAGGATCCACAACAATTGTATCAAATATTTTCCCCAGATCAAAGAAAGATGGGGGTTGTAGAATCATTTTAGATCTCACACAATTGAATACATTTGTCCAGTATAAACATTTTAAAATGGACACATTCAACACTGCAATGCAGCTGGTATCAACAGGTTGTTATATGGCTACAATAGATTGAAGGAGGCATATTTTTCGGTCCCAATTCACCATAGTTTCGCAGGTAATTAAAGTTTATGGATGGGACAGCTGTGGCAATACAAGCATTACCTAATGGGTCAATTGGGCAACTAGATGCTAATTCAGCACCTAGATTGTTCACTTTATTGTTGAAGCCAACACTTGCACTGCTAAGGGCACAAAACACATCGTTATGGCTTATCTAGATGACATTAATTGTTTATGCTAATCAGGAGTCAGCTGAAAATCAGTCTCAGCAACTACAAGCCTGTTTGAGAAGTTGGGTTCCTGATTTATCCAACAAAATCTAAGTTACAGCCATCCCAAACCATGGAATATCTGGGGTTTGTTATTTATTCAGTTACCACGTTGGTAACTTTACCAATGGATAAGGTGATAGATTGACAAATGTGTGTCAGAACCTGATTAACAAACCTTATCCCTCCATCCAAGTAGTGCCAAGGCTATTGGGAAGTTGGTAGCAGCATCTCCAGCAGTGGATTTTGGCCCTCTACATTACCAAAATCTTCAAAGGGCAAAAACTCAAGCGCTTATTCAGCGAGCAGGCCATTTGATAGGCCAATGCAATTGCCAAAGGAAATTTATCAGAATTACATTGGTGGATTGAGAATGTTCCACAAGCTGCTTAGAACATTTGGTCGTCAGCCAGTAGTGTTTTGCAAACTGACGCAAGTTCTCTCGGATGGGGGGCTACGGATAATGAGACCAGCTGTGGAGGCAGATGGGCTGTCCAAGAGGATTTTTGCTCCAAACATATGGTATTAATTATTTGGAGCTACTGGGAGCATTTATGGATTCAAAGCTTATTGTTCTACATTAAAGATTTACATGTCCATACACAAATATACAATACCACAACTGTGGCATATATCAATCACATGGGTGGTGTCAGATCATGTGATCATCTGGTAACCAGATGTGGCAATGGTGTATTGGAAAAATATTTGGTTCAGCTATTTATCTCCCAGGAAGAGCCAATGTTGTGGCAGACAAAAGATCATGAATATTTAAAGACAATTCACAATGGATGTTATCCACAAATCTTCTAAATATTGTCAGTCGGTATGGAGTACCGTACATTGATCTGTTTGCATCTAGATTGAATCACCAATTGCCCAAATACGTGTCTTGGAAACACGATCCGGGGCAGTAGCGGTGGATGCTTTCTCGCTACACTGGGGGAATACGTTTTTATGCTTTTCCCCATTCTGTCTGATTGGGCAATGTCCCAAGGAAATAGCGCAAGATGCTGCCAAAGGCATTATTGGTGGTGCCAAAATGGGCCTACGCAGTCATGGTTCCCATTGATGCTTAAAATGATTGTTGAACCATGTATGACAATTCCCAGTTGCAACAATCTGTTGACACAACCAGTAACAAAAGAAATTTGTCCATTGCATGATCATATGAATTTGTTTATCTGCAGGTTCTGACCAGACCATTGCAAGAGTTGAACTGTTGGACAGGACCATGGTTGTATAGATGTAGCTTGGAGGAATAGCACTAAAAAACATTTTTTGTCGCATATAACAAAATGGGAAGTTTTGTACACAGTCAAAGATATGTTATCATACTGCAAACATTTCAAATGTTTTGGAGTTCCTTGCTGGGCTACACTTGATGAGCATTTGAGCTATAGTGTCATTAATTGCTTGTAGTGCATTGTCATCCTATTTAGGACATATTTCTGATCGGGATTCAGTAGGGTCTCACCCATTAGTATCCCGATTCATGAAAGATATTTTAATAAAATCCTCCCAAGCCCAGATATACAGAAATTTGGGATGTTAGCATTGTTCTCATTTTGCTGAAACAATGGGCTCCAATTACTTCAATGTCTTTGCTGAAATTAACATTTAGGTGGTTATGTTAATGGCATTGGTATCAGCTCAAAGAGTACAAACTTTGCAATTGTTACGGTTGGATTGCATGCATGTGACTACAGATAACATTGTGTTTATGTTTATGACCTGATCAAACAAAGCAGACCAGGGAGAACTGGAATTAAGGTAATGTTTAAAGTGTATCCTATTGATGAAACACTGTGTGTAGTTAAGCATTTAACTCAATACATTGAGGTAACCAAAAATCTCAGAGGTTCTGAGAAAGTGTTATTGATAACACACAAAAAGCCACATATAAAGTTCAGTTCAAACCATTTCTAGATGGTTAAAACAGGTTTGGGTCTAGCAGGAATAGACACTGATGTGTTTAAATCTCACTCCACTAGGGCGGCAGCTGCGTCCACGGCGAAGGTACAGAATGTACCACTCGATCAAATTTTAGAGGCCGCAGGGTGGGGTAGAGTAGAAACATTTTCAAAGTTCTACAATAAACCTGTTGTCACGGTGCCAGGATTTGGACACACAGTACTGGGTTCTCTTTAAATGCTTGCTTTGTTTTATATTATCAATTTATATTATCGATTTATGTTATCATTAACATCATTTGTCAATTTTCTTTTTGTAATTTTCCCCTGGGATAGAGGGGTTATTATTTTTTTTTAAGTTGTTCTTTTTTATGGCTAAAAGACTTATTACATAAATTGTAACAATGTCTTAAAATACTATTTACTCACTACTGTGTTGACTAAACAGAGAGTCGTATGGAATGAATTTACGACATAAAAAACACAGAGCTTTAAAATCTTCACGTAGTCACTCACGTGACTCCGAAGTAAAATAGTAAGATTAAACGAGAACTTACCTGTTCAAAGTTTGATCTTTATTTTATGAGGAGTTCCGATGAGGGATTACGTGCCCTCCACTTCCAACCCTCATAATATAAATGATCATCTGGTAGTTCTAGTCTATTTTTGAGCCTTACTATCTTACTCCTGCTATTAGTTCTGTGTTTTTCATGCCGCTGCTTTGAAGTATGCCGATCCAGCGCCAGGCGGGGCTTCTTCACGTAATCCCTCATTGTAACTCCTCATAAAATAAAGATCAAACTTCGAACAGGTAAGTTCTCATTTAATCTTACTATTAAATCACATGCTTATTACCATGAGTCCATTAAGTCTGTTGTATCATCAATACCAGAAACAATTGAATAATTTAATGAGCTTTTAATTTAGATATCCCGCACATGGAATCTTATTAAATATTTTCTGGAAGTATATATGCTACACCTATTGCATTCCCCCATTTCTAAAATAACTGGGTATGTTAAACATGACCTGTCCTTTATACAGATCTACCTTGGTTCTCTGCACAGTTCAAACTTATTTCAAGTGCGCAAACTGTGTGTCCTTGATTGTTGATTCCAGTAACTTCCCAACAAGGTATGTTGCACTGATGCATTTACAATTTCTGGGTTACTCTGTCCTATTTTTATCATGGTGTGGTATTTGGAATATTTGATTCTAAAATAATAACTTCTGATTTAGGGGAGTTTGGGGAGATTATAGAAAAAACTTATAATTTTCTCACAAGTTTTCCTATAAAATTATTCAAGTGGAAACCATCAAGTACCAGGGAGTTACTTTCTCTTTAAAATATTTTCCTTTTGTTAATTTTTTAGTTCCAATACTTGATTCGTGGCATCAAGAAGTTCGGGGCGTTTTCCCAACATGATGAAAAATGTCCACGAGTAAAAAAGGTCGTGAAAGTCGGACAGGCCCTTTAGATTGTCAGTAATATTCTCTTCGTCCTTACAAGACTGACACAAGGTAGTTTTAAATAATTATGCCATTTGATTGGCATTACCCGCATCTGCCTTTAAAAAGGCTTACATTGATATTTAACCTCAAAATTCAAGCATATTTATACTACTAACAAGAGATTATAGAATCAGTACAAAGAGGACATTCCCCAAACTCACTTGTGCCAACTCTTTGGTAGTGCTGACTGATTAGTCCTACTACTCTGCACTTCCTCCTTATCTGTGTCTTCTTTCATTGTTACTAATGGATTGGCCATAGCAGATGGGTAATTCCTTGTCAAATTGTGTAAGTAACGTTTCCACACGTTCTATCTAGTTCCATTGTCAATCACCTGAAACCTGTGACTTTTAGTGAATGTCTCCTCTACCACAGGAAATGTGTTTTTATTTAATTATGCTATTAAAAGAAATGCTATTAAAATACAAGGCAGCATAGCACAGGATAGACCCTTCAGTCCACAATGTATGTGGTGACATTGATGCCAGATGAAATTGATCTCTTCTGCCTGCATATGAACCATATCCCTCCTTCCCCAGCACATCAATATGCCTGTCCAAAAGCATCTGAAACATCACATCTTATCTACTTCCACCACTATCTCCTGCAGTATGTTGCAGGCACTAATCAGTCTCTGCGTTGTTAAAAATAAACTTGCCCCACACATCTCCTTTAAACTTTCCCTCTTTTCCCTTAAAGCTATGTCCTCTATTTTTTTATATTACCACCCTGGGGAGAAAGGTTCTGATTGTCTAGCTTGTCTATGTCTGCAATTTTGTTTTAATACTTCTCACAGGTCTCCCTTCAAACTCTGGCATTCTAGAGAAAACAAAGCAAATCTATCCAACATCATATACTTTCCCTTTACATTTGACCTCAATGAATGTAAAGGGAAATTATAAGAAGTTGGACTGATGAAGAACAGAAAACCATGTCACCTTTATCACTCTGTCAACTTGCGTTGCTACTTTTAAGGACCTATGGACTTGAACCACAAAATTCCTCTACGTCAATGCTATTAACTGTATATTTTCAGTTATGCTATTAACTATACTGTCCTGCCAATAACTATAATTTTTCTCTTGCATTTAATCTGCAAAGAGATTATATTTTGTTTGGGTCCAGAGAAATATCGCTCAAGATGGATGCTCAACCTTGGTAGAGGCCCAGATCTAAATTATAGATTATGTGTCTTATTCACCCTGACATTTGAATGAGTGACAGCTTGAATTAATGACTTCAGAGTTGTGAAGGTCCTAGGCATGGATGGTCATGGCCTGCAGTGCCACAGAGTGTAGAGATAGAGGACATCGACACTGCCTAGCAGGCCGACCACTGCAACTCTGACCCTGTGCTGGTGCCAGGACAAGTTAAGACCGTAACATTTTTTAAAATTGACTTGAAGGGTACTTGAGAATTATACTATTATACTTAACATGATTGTGCCTAATGTGTAGTAGGATTGTCAATGAACTCTATGGAAAAAAAAAAGGGAATTTCACTGCACTTGAGTACATGTTCAATTGAACCAAGGTGCAGATCTTCACATGTGCCTGGATATAAATGCAATCTACCATTTCTCCACTCATTTCCGTAATATCTATACCCTGCTCTGCCCTTTGACAACCACCTTCATTGTTCACAACTCCACCAATTTCTGAGTCATCTGCAAACTTACTACCCAACCAAAATACATTTTCATCCAAGTCATTTAAAACACTATTTATTACTTTGAAGTATTTTATTCCCTAAAGAAACCAACTTGAGTTTATTCAGTTTACCTCGCATAACATAAACTACTACCACCATTCTAGGAAGTCGCTTCTGGAAACACAACCCCATCCCCACCTCAAATAATTTGATGTATATCCTAATAATATGATGAGCAAAAATTGAAATAGTGGTCTACCTTTAGCCCTAATTACTGTTTAATTAAAAGTTGCAAGGTACCTTGTATGTAAACTCAAAAGTGAAGGAAGAAGTCGAATTTTTATGACCCATTCTCAATTTGTGCTGCTGAGAAAGTTTGGTATACATGCCTCGCCTGCAGCGGGTTCGTTGTGTCGACTTTTTTTGTGTTTTTTTTCATTTGTCCAAAAGTATGTTTTAGTGTTTCTCTGTATGTCTTGTGTGGGGGGTGGGGCAATAGAGGGGAACAGTTTTCAGGCACCTACCTCGACGGAGAGGCGACTTTCTTTCTTGTTGCTGCTTTACCCCCCTCCTCATGGCCTTACAGCTGGTTTAGTGCGGCCTTTGCCGGGCCCAGAGCTTCAGCGGCAGCGCAGCAGGGCTTTTAAAATCGCGAACCCCCTTGCCAGAGGTCGCCGGAGAAGTGCTCCAACTGCGGGCCTGCAACTTCTTGGATCCTCGGTCTGCAGAGCGTCTGGCGGCAGGCGTGGATCGGACTTTACTTACCATCGTGGAGTAGGCGATCCCTCACCGGGGGTTGCCGGAGAAGAGCTCCGTCCATCTGTGACCTACAACATCTGGAAGCCGCGGGCTCCAGTAAGGAGGTGGCCGATTGGTAGCTCCGGGCCGTGGGGTGTGCTCGACCTGTCCCGATTTCAGCGGTCCGACCATCCCGAACAGGGCCTGAAAATCGGCCCATCCATAGCGGTGACTACGGAGCATCAGGGACCCAACCACGGGTGAACAAGGGAGGAGGAGGAGGAATGTCTGAACTGTATTGATTTCCATCACAGTAAAGGATGCTGTGGTGGATGTCTGTGTTAAATTATGTTGTGCATTGTGTTCTTTTTTAATTGTAACGCTGCATGGTAAATTACATTTCACTGCACCTTATGGTGCATGTGACAAATACATTTTACCTTGAACAAGCACCTCTTCAAAATTGTATTCTTTGTTTTTAGTTGCATCCCCTTGTTTTTGACATTTCGTTACATTTCTCGCCTGTGGATTCAATATCTTCAGTTCTGCATCTTACCCTTTCACAAATTTCTAAAACTGATTCCCTGAAGACGATATGGGGATGTGACTCATGACAGAAATATAAAGGGGAAACAAGTGGATGTGATGTATTTGGATTTTAAGAAGGATTTTGATAAAGCCCCCAAACAGGAGTTTGGACAACAAGATTGAAGTATGTGGGATTTGGGATAATGTACTGACATGGATTGGTCATTGTTTCTTGTACAAAAGGCAAAGATAGGCAATAAATAGAACTGTGGTACCACAGTGCTCGCACACCAGCTAATCATGATATTTGTCAAAGTTTTGGCTGAGGGACCAAATATCATATTTTTAGGTTTGTTGATGTTGAAGGTGGGATTGTAAGTAGTCAAAAGCTTCAAATTCCTGGGTGTGCATATCTCTGAAGATCTTTCCTGGACTCAGTACACTGATGCATTTATAAAGAAAGCCTATCAACATCTCTGCTTCTTGAGAAGATTGCAGTGATTCGATATGTTAAAGAGGACTCTCTTGAACTTCTGCAGGTGTATGGTAGAGAATTGTTTGACCGGTTGCATCACATAATGGATCCATTCAGGAATGAGCCTGCACTGCTCCACTTGTCACATAATTTTGCCATGGAATTTTGTTAATAACAGTTGGGTCTGCACCCCCAATGCAAGATTTCCACAAGTCACCCGTTCCCCCAACGCAATATTGCACCACTCGCACATAGCCCCCAGCTGCGCTGGCACGGCTCATTTCTCCTCTTCCCCCAGCACTCCCTGCTCCTTCTCGTCATCCACCCTTTTCAATCCCTAGAGAGGGAGGGGTAGAGATGTAACTACGCTGCTAAAGCTTACCCCCCCCAGTTCAGTAAAACACACTGACTCAAGCACTGGACCAACTAATCTTTATTTTTAGAATGAACAGCAAATTCCCCTATATGATACCTAAACCACGGTGGGTTTGATCATTGTCTCTGCCTGGCCAAGCCCTTCAGCCTCATGCAAGCAGACACTGCCCAAAAGGTCACGCAGTTCCAAGCACCTTTCCAGAAGATCAACACCGATCCAAAATGGGGCTACCTTTTATAGGTCCACGAACCTTGAGGGACCGAACTACATAGGGGTGGTCCCCTTACAATCCAATCAAACATATCAATTTCATCAATGCATTATTAACAGTTCCCCAATCCAATTACAGAGAGTCTACAACAATGTTTCTTACAGAAGCTTCTGGAAGGAAGCTAGTCAACTGAATAATGTGACATTTACCCTGGAACACAAAACAATTCTGCTCGTGCTTAACACTTTGGCCAATAAACAAACAGCAGGGTAACTGTCTTGCAACATTATTTAAATTATTTACAATTCCTTTGCAGCAATTCACTCATATCGATGCATTTAAGTTTATTTACAGAGTTTTCATGCATATTATCAATTAAGGGGAAATGAGGAGAACACCTGGATCTTTCACCATCCTGCACATTAATCTGAGGCACAGACTGATCGGCGCCATCCACACCCTGTAATTTTCACTGACAAAGGTTAAGCAATTCTGACAAATGCAGGGATTCTCCATTTTATAGTGTCTGTAATTTGGTCAATATTAACATTCCCCCGTATTATAATTTATGATAACCCTCATCATTAATGATAACCCAAAATCCAATAATGACTGCTTCACTCTAACAAATGTCCTAACAAAAAGATGCTGATGTATTTTCCCAGAACTTCATCAAGCTTCCTGAGTTTTCTTGGGCATAGCTTCATGATTCACATCTGATGAGTCTTCACCTCCTGAGTTTGCGTGGGCGCGAATCCCATCCATCAATCTTGATAGCTCATCTGTGCTTGATCGATAATAAAATACAGGGTTCCTAAGAGAACATGGGATGAAGTAAGTTAACAGTCCATACTTCCATTGATACTTTTACAGTGATCGAGATGTACCCATGCATTCCTTCCATCCACTTTCACTGCTGTTGGAGTCATTAGAAGAACCAGGTTTCACTTTAATGGGAGTTGCTAACAAAGGCATCTCGCTATAGGCTGCTTTTACTCTACAATGTGAGTCCCTTAAGGCTCTAGTCAAAGCTAGAATGTAGTTGGTCACCTCCGCAGTCATTTGGTGGAAGTTGATTATTTTCATCGCATTCTGGTTCCAAGGTGTTTTCAAGGGTCTACGATAAACAATTTCAGGTGGACCTAGTCTAGATTTCCCTACAGGCATGACTCTCATCTGAAATAGAACTATTGGGAGTAATTTGATCCATCCAAGTCCAGTCTCTGCCTTCAATTTGGCTAATTTAGTTCTGTGATTTGTAGTTTTGTGCTCACAATCACTACTCGGAGACTAAATCATGGGAACAAGAAATGCTTTATTGCAAGTCTGCAGAATTGGGTGCCTCTCCAATTTGAGACACACTGAGCAAAAGAAAAACGTCTATTTTTATACAATTCAGTATACAGTCTTTATTGATCGGACGCCTCCCCTTCTGACCCTTTCCAATCAGGGTACTAAGGTTCACAATCTTCCAACCCTCCCCTCTGTGCGTCATCAATCATTCCCTCTTCTCCCACATCATACATCGCATGTACATTTAAATTAGGTTCTTTATCATGAGGGGCGTAAAGCTAATATTCATTTATTTCATTAAGCATGCTCAGTCGCTGTTGCCCTAACCTACTTAATTGCCTTTGACCTAAAGACTAGCTTGTGTGTTGTCAGCTACATTCCTTACCTCATCTTGTTATTCTACATTGTTATCAACAGCTCTGAAGGACAGTAACAGTTTGTTCGAATCACAAGGTTGGTGATTCCAACTACTCGGCCCATCAAAAGGTCGGTGGCTACAACCACTCGGCCCTTCACAATGATGGTGGTTTAATCATCTTATCCCTCACAATCCTCCCTTTTTCTTTTTCTACGCATCCTGTATTAAACCCCATTCGTAGACTTCCTGCTCTTCCAAAGCTAATAACATTCTTTTTATCTCTCTTTCCTCTGGGTCCTCTCTCGGCCTCATTATCATTATCTTCTGGACTTCCCCTTTCTCCCCCATGGGGACTACAACTGCCTGCATTTGGCTTATACTTCTAGTTATAAGAACCCTGAGACATGGTACACCACAGGGGTAAAGATCAATGCAGCTAATGCCCATAAAATCACCAGTCCCACCGCTTTCCACCAGTCTCCTCCCAAGATGTAATCCCACCATCCTGCTCCCATAATTGTGTTCCATCTCTGTACCGGAACATGTGCTAATTTTCTGATTCCTTCTGATATATCCATTACTGCTTGCCCGTTGTCATCTATGTTTAGGCAGCAATTAGAGAGGTTGAATTTTCCGCATACTCCTCCCTCTTTGGCTAGTAAGTAGTCTAAGGCCACACGGTTTTGGTATATCGCTGTTCTCATCTGTGTCTGCTGCTTCGCCAGCATCTCTAGTGCAGATGCAGTCTGGTTAGTAATTACTTCCAGCACTGCCTGTAGTCTTATAATCCGATTCAACATGTACACTGGGGTCCGGTAGCCCCAGGATCCGTCCTGTGCCCAAGTGGCAGGTCCATAATATGAGATGATTCTTGCAGGTGGCCACTCATCATTTTCCCATTTTCCGATGTCCATTTTTCTCTTCGTTCGGTGTAGATCGTCAAAGATGGGTGTTCCTAGCGACCGCCCTTCCTCAGTGGTCAACAGAAAAAAACCCTGGTTGTACCAGTCCAATTAAACAAGTCCCACTCCATTTTTCTGGCAATACCGAGTATGCCTTGTGTCCGCATATCCATAGCAGTCCTTCAGGGTCCGGTCCACTAGAGGTAACATTGTTCCATATGTCCTGCAACACTGGGATTCCTTGGTAAGGGTTGTTCCCGGTGCAATTCCATAATCCAGTCGATTATCCTGGCGATACACTCAGTTCCAACCGGGGTGTGTGTCAGGACCCATTCCTGATGGATCTTCTCCATGGCCAGCGTGAGCTCATCAGTGGTCCTCCACAAACCCAACAGTTAGTCACATTCAGGGTTCTGGCTATCCGGAAGGCCAAGTTCACAAACAGGTTTCTCCCTACTTCCTGGATCTCAATCTGCTGCTTTATTTCATCATACATAGTCTGGTGCAGTTGGGGCTGGGAAGGTGGGGGAGGTTTGTTGACTACTGCTTCTCCTAACTTCTCTATCACTACCTCCTTAATTTTGTCTAATGTTTCCTCCCTGGCTCTGGAAGGGATGCCTAACTGTCCTCTCTTAGTCATGCAGACTCATTTCTCCCCTTTTGGGCAGGTAACTTGCTACATGTTCCTTATTTTCTACTACATAATACTCCCTACATGTTCCTTATTTTCTACTACATAATACTCCCTCCCCCCCGTCCTGACAAACAGCTCTAGTCCTTAGGTCGTAGCAATCATCACTTACATGGGAATGATAGGTAAATGATCTGGTTGTTCGCCCTCCATATCTGATAGGATGGTAGCATTTATCACAGTTATTAACATTTTTTACAACGATTACATGCAGAGTAAGCAATACCACGACTGCTCCGTTCATACTGTTAGTCATACACTTATTTCTTACTAAAAGTTAACGCTAGGGGCTTACTCCCCGGCTTCACCATCCACTGTTCCTCTTTATCAGGGGTGGGTGGGTCAACGGGCCCTTTAACTCGGGTCGCGTGGGTCCACCCTTTTTCTTTTGTTCGTACTGCTGTCTCGGTTGTCAGTAATACTAGGTATGGGCCGGTCCACCGGCGCTGGAATTTCTCCTCCTTCCAATTCTTGACCAGTACCCAGTCGCCGGCCTTTACAGCATATATTGGAAAGTTGAGTGGTGGGATTTGAACCAATAATCCTTTAGCTTTTAATTCTGTAAGAGAACGAGATACTGCCAGTAAATAGTTCCTTAAGAATACATCACTGCCCTCTATGGTGGGTATTCCTTCTATCTTTCCCAACTAAGGTAACCCAAACAACATTTCATAGGGGGATACTGCTAACTTTGCATGGGGTCTCCGTTGCTTTTCTCAAAGCCTTTCTGTTTCCCAACCGCTCCAAACATGTGCCAGACTCCATGTACATATGCTGCTCTTAAAGCCTTAATTTCTGCCAACTGGGCTAAGCAAGATTGCAGGCAAGCTTCCAATTTGATTACCTTAAAGTCTAATTCATCCTGATGCACCACTTCAAAACCCTGCATACTTGCTATTATGATCCCTTTAACAAGAAACATCCACAAGCAAAACCTTTTTGTCCCCTTCATTCAAAGGCTCTGACTGTAAAACATTTCTCAGACTTGTGTGTCCTTCTTCCTTCATTATTTTCCTTAATGGCATCACAATTTAAACATACTTTCCAATCTAGTCTGAACTATATCCTGCCATTCCCAGATCATCATCATCTGTCCTACTGTCTGAGGTTTGGGAACTTCAATTATCACTTCAATTTGATCCTGCGTTATAGCTTTTACTTCTTTAGATATTACTCGTCCAAAATATTCTACCTGCTGCTGACAAAACAACAACTTCTTCCTTGATACTTTATGACCTCCTGTGCCATCTTTTCCAAGATAATTACAATGTCTCTCTCACATTGCTTCTCACTTGTGGAACAAACCAACAAATCATCCACATACTATATCAACACCTTCCAAATCTGCCTTTAACATCTGATTAAAAACATGGGGCTAGTATTTAAAACCCTGCCGCATCCTAATCTAGGTGTATTTAGTACCTCTTCTTTATGTTCGTACCATAGCTATGTTCACCATTATCTTAATTATTATTATTTTCTTGATTACCATACCTGTCCACATCCCCAACACATCTTATCCATTGCCTGTCTCCTTACTAGCCTTTCTTGACCTCCTCTTTGAGATCCCTCCCTCCCTTGGGGACCCCAGTCTAGTCTGGGCTTATATCCAGATTTATTTCACTCCTGATAGGGCATTTGAGGAAACGCTCTCCCAAATACATTTATTATTGGCATGGAATTCTCTGGCCCCTGTTTGGCTGTCATAGGACTCACTGTGTGTCTGTGCATCACTTATTTCAGACTTTTCAACCAGGTCTGTTGTTACTGACAACATTGTCTTTCCTTTTTCATGCTCTTTCTTTTTGAGCTCTTCAAGTTACATTTGCATCATTTTTCTCTGCACCTCTTCCTGCTGGTCTGCAAGTCTTTTTCCTATCTTTGCAATATTTCTCAACCTCATTGACCAAATCATCACTGAATCAGGGGTGGGAAATAGATGACAATCCCACCACCTCCTCCAATCTGGACTTGACTTTAGGAGGAATGACATCCACTACAGTGGTTCAGAATATAGTGTTCATTAACTGGTTGCCTTCTATTTCTTGTTCAGTTTCCAGTCTCCACCTTTTCAGCTTGTTCTCCAGATAGGCTGCTGGATTATTGTCTGAGGGCCTGCCATACCCCCTGCCTGACTGTATCAAACAGCGTGCCATTGTTTATTGCATTGTTCACAGCATTTTTATATCAGCCATCTTCAGGAGTTCTGTCAGTTTAGTGGTTCCTATCACTTTCACCAACAGTGCCTTCAAATCTCCCATAGCCAATAATCGTTCCACGTTCTCCTCCTCCAAAGCCATAATCCATTTCCTGCCCCATCAGGAATATTGGGTAAAGTATTTTTTAGCCCTCTCAGTTTATGAGTGCCCCAAAGGATAATCTGTGTCTGGCCTGCTCTTATCGTTTTAAAGCACTCATCAATTTATCCCTCTGCTTCCCACTTTAATCCTTTCTGATATGCCTTCTTTCTCATTCTAAACTCAATTTCTTACTTCTCAGATAGTTTATCTTACTTTGCAAATGTATTCACCTTTCTTTTAAAATCTTCCACTGACTCCTCCCGATTTATTACTTTCACACCTGTCGTTTCCTACCTCTGTTACCTCCTCACTGCCGCTCTCTCTCCTTTCTCTCTAAACTACCTAAGTACATCTACTTCCTTTGCTCTCCCCTTTTCCCACCTTTCCACCTTATCTGTGACATATAATTCGTAATTAGCACTTCCATCTTGTCACACATTTATCTTGAAAGTGCCTTCCTTGGGCCACTTCCTCACAACTGTTTCTGAAAATCTCAGCAAACAATCATTACCCTTCTCCAACCAGAATGCTTGTCTAAACAAACCCCAAAAGCTGGCCATGTTTCAGCAATTAACTTATTTCCAATTATTTCAATCCATTCTTACCACTATTTAGTACTAGTAACAATTTTCCAAATTAACTTTACTGAAAAGAAGTCTATAGAAACATCAGCAAAACCAAGCAACCTACATTTTCCAACTTTACCCTTTTAAGTTGTGATGATACAAAGCGTTGTTCGTTACCTTACAGCTGCTCGTAACCTCCCCCATTGCTTACAATTTCTTAAAGGAACACACACCTACCGTTACAGCATGTGGCCTACAACAAACAAACTTATCACATATATGAACTTCCTCATTCATTGAAAACCGGTTTTTACACACAAATCACATTTGTTCCATTCTTACTTCAATGAAATTGCATAATTTCCTACACAGACTAAAGTTTCAAAATTAACATTTATATAATTCTTATTGCCACTCTACCTTCTGCTATTCTATAATATGTTGCACTAACTCCTCATGTACCTGACCAATCTGTGTACGAGTTTCTTCTATAGATTGTGTGAAATAACTCAATATTTCTTTCATGTGCTTAAGATGAGCTTCTTCAATTTCCTGAAATTTCTTTGAAGTTTCTGTCAATTTTTGTTCAAAATCTGTTTTTCCACATAATTTATAGGTTTCTGTAGTTTTTTTTTTTTTTAGATTTGACAGTTGCCTTTTCTATTTCTTTCTGTGTTGTCCTTCCTTTTTTAACTTTTCGTACTCAAAACATTTGGCACTGTGATTTTCCTTAGATTTTGCAATGTTTGAGTGATACTCTGAATATTCTGTACAGCATCCAAAGTGCTCAATCCTCATCGGAGCCCAGCTGTGGCCACCAGACTGAACTCCTCCTTATTGGTTCTTTTGGTTAATCAAAATTAACATAACTTAATCATAGTCTCCTTATCTTTACCCCTGGGGCTTCCTTCTCCCCAAGATTGCCTCATTTGCCCCAATGGACTATCAGGCAGAATGTGCGGCTCTTCACCATCGAGCCTTTTTCCCCGGGCCCTTACTTTGCCCGTTCCGGTTACCCATCCCTGTCAGACTTTTTCCCGTCCAACAGAACCCAATCGACCGAGTAATACTTAATAGTCAATTTTCTTACCCGGGTCCTGTGCACAGGAATTGCTCGATTGATTGATCCCTTTCACCGGATTCCCTCTTATTCCCAGAGTCTCTTGTCCGAATATCACTCGCTCAAACCGCTGACGGCAAGCAAAGAGATCAGAGACTGCTGAAATCAACAGGGTGCACCTTCTCTTCCTTTCGTGCCTCCGTCAAGCGGCTGGAGTGGCGAACGCGGACGAGCCCCCAACTTGTGAGATGTAGTTTTGTGCTCACAATCACTACTCGGAGACTAAATCATGGGAACAAGAAATGCTTTATTGCAAGTCTGCAGAATTGGGTGCCTCTCCAATTTGAGACACAATGAGCAAAAGAAAAACGTCTATTTTTATACAATTCAGTATACAGTCTTTATTGATCGGACGCCTCCCCTTCTGACCCTTTCCAATCAGGGTACTAAGGTTCACAATCTTCCAACCCTCCCCTCTGTGCGTCATCAATCATTCCCTCTTCTCCCACATCATACATCGCATGTACATTTAAATTAGGTTCTTTATCATGAGGGGCGTAAAGCTAATATTCATTTATTTCATTAAGCATGCTCAGTCGCTGTTGCCCTAACCTACTTAATTGCCTTTGACCTAAAGACTAGCTTGTGTGTTGTCAGCTACATTCCTTACCTCATCTTGTTATTCTACATTGTTATCAACAGCTCTGAAGGACAGTAACAGTTTGTTCGAATCACAAGGTTGGTGATTCCAACTACTCGGCCCATCAAAAGGTCGGTGGCTACAACCACTCGGCCCCTCACAATGATGGTGGTTTAATCATCTTATCCCTCACAGTTCTAAGGGTCTGATTTGCCCTTTCTACAAGTCCACCAGCCTGTGGTTGATAAGCACAGTGCAATTACTGCTGGATCCCCAGCTGTTCACAAAATTATTTATTGATTTGTCCAATAAAGTGTGGACCGAATGGGGATACCGAATCTAGGGACAATTTCTCTCATTTACACCTTGATAACAGTAGCCGCTTTGTTATCAAGGGTTGGGTAAGCTTCGATCCACCAGCTGAACACATCGACTATGACAAGTACATATTTATACTCCTGGCATCTTTCCAATTTGATATAGTCCATCTGCAATGTCTCAAACGGACCCATTGCAATGGTGTTTTTCCCTCTTCTCATCCTATTCCTTTCCCTGAATTGTATTTCTGGCAGACCACGCAATTACTGCTTACCTTCTGAGCTAAAGTTTGTAATTTTGGATGCCACCAAATGGCCAATAGTGTTCCCTACTAGAGTGGTCCATAGTCCAGTCATACAATTCAGTACACACCCAAGTTGTCTCTTACAGTAGCCTCCTCCTGTAATTGAACAATTTCTTGGATGGTTGGCATTGGTCTCTCTGAGGGGGACTTGTTAGTTATGTTTTTAGTCTGCCTTATCAATTTGGGTACCACCATCTTGCATTCACATGATACTTTCTTAGCTACTAAGTCGGCATTACGATTCCCAATATTCACTGGAGTCTGTCCTTTAGTGTGGGCGCTACATTTCATAACAGAAATTTGTCTGTGTAGCGTATGACCTTCAATAAATAAATAAATCTCAATTGTTTATTTGAGATTTGGGTTCCTGTGGAAGTTAGAAATCCCCTATTTTACCATAATTGTCCAAAATCATGCACCACTCCAAATGCATACCAAGAATCAGTGTAAATATTTACTTTTAAATTTTCCCCAATAATACAAGCCCAAATTAAACTCAAAGGCAGCTGCTTCTACAATTTCTGATTACCAATTGCATACCCAGACAATCTCTCACCCCACGGTCCAATAGATGTGCTCCTGTCCACATATAATGTTACATCAGAGTCCTCTATGGGTGCTTCCCTCAAGTCCTCTCTTACAGATGTTTCCTCCTCTATGACAAATAGACAGTCATGTTCTGCTTCTGATAAGCAACTGGTCTATGTCTATCCCCATGTTTTTGAGTCAGAACTGAAGTTGCACATTCAGATAAAATGGTGCAATAGAGCTGGAAAGGTCGGTCGTATAATAGTCTTCCCAATGCCGGCGCTTGCATCAGCGATCTTTTTAAGTTTTCAAAGGCCTCTTGTGCTTTCTTTGTTAATTTAATTTCACCCTCCTTTCTGGTATAGGGTGTTGGTTCCTTGGTTTCCAAAGCTATGTTAGGGATCCAAGGTCTACAATAATTTACCATGCCAAGCCATTGCCTCATTTATTTGGCTTCTTTTGGAATTAGGAATTCGCAGATGGGTTCAAGTCTGCTTTTCTCGAGACACCTTTTGGTTGTCAAAATTATAATCTCTAAAAATTTTACTTTCTCCTGGGCCATCAGTACTTTTGACTGGGAGACTACATATCCAAATCAGCTAGATGGTTTGGTAGTTGTGCAGTATCTTTCCTATTACTGGATTCGTTTTTGTTGGCCACTAATAAATGATCGACATACTGCACTAATGTTGAATTCATTTTGAATTTTTAAGTACTCAATTGGTCTTATAGACACCTGAAAAATGAAGTAGGCGAATTGATAAACCCTTGAGGCAATCTGGTCCAGGTGTATTGTTAGCCCCTATATGTGAAAGCAAACAAATATTGGCGGTCTTCGTGAAGTAGCTGAGAAAAGAATGCATGTTGCAAGTCGACTATCGAAAATATTTCTGCTTCAGCCGGTATTTGGGATAGGATATGGGCAGGGTTTGGCACTAGGGAATGATTTGAGTT